>VDFB02000015.1:207170997-207341146 GCA_007258455.2 Sequoia sempervirens | reverse complement strand
ATGCACAAGTGAAACCATAATCTTTGGTACAAAAGCACTAAGGTGAGGACCAGTCATTTCAATCAACTTTTCCAAACACCCAGGTGCTTGCTTTTGTAGTAGTTGGTCATCAATGCGTAACATTTGTGTATCAATAATCTTAAGCAGAGAACCAAAATAATTCCTATAAAATCTTGGAAGATCTCCTGACCATTGGTATATCTCCTTTGCGAATTTAACCATATATGGACTGTAATGTGTTGACGATCTTTGACTTCACTCTTTTTTCAACGCGATGCCCATAATTTATCAACCTTTTAAGTGGTTAATATAACCATTGCGAGCACTGATGGAGTTATGAAAACCAATAAAACTTCTGATAATATGACTTCTTTTTTTTTGTCTTTTAAAGTAGTTGTTGGGTTTCCTCAGGGTTTCAGGGTTTTCATAATCTTGTCGAGTTCTGATAAAGTTATTAGAATTTTGTCGGGTTTCAACAAGGTTATGGCAATCTGGTATCATTCCAACAAAGGTTTTCTATTCTCTTCAATTTTTTGATAAAAAATTATTTTTAAAATAAAAATTTGATTTTCTGAAGGATACTACAACTTTAAAACTCGAATTCACAATTCCTATGAAAAAAATTGAATGATTTATCTCTCAGCTAGAGGCTTTTTTTTGCATGAAAGTTTACTTGGATGATGTTAAAAAATATCAGAGAATAACCCACCATTTACATTTGCTCAAGATATCCAAAACTCATCTTTTAACTGTTTCCATAAATTACCCACAAGGAAATTGAACTTTTAAAATCTCTCAATCCAGGAAGCATTTCAAGCTGAAAATTTTCCTAAATATTTTTGATGATGCTAGGAATACCCTTATAAAAAAAAATTATTCCAACACATTTTCTAAGATTTAATTGTTTTTTGATTCGACGGGTAAACAAGTTTTTCAACTGGGCAAATATTTTGACTTTTAGGGTAGCTAAATATGCTTGCATGATTGGATTTTAATTGATAGGGTTGGCACTTGATAAAAAATTTGACATAAAGTTTAATTCATCTAGTGGTTCACCACATATTTCCCATGCAAATTCCTTGAGTAAACATTGGCATGAATATTTTCTTCATGTCAACTACAAGTATCTTCAACAATTGAGTACACAGGAGATGATAGTTGGTCTTCCTAAGGTTTCATTCACCAAGGGAATTTTTTGAGGCCATGTTCTTGGAAAACAAAAGTAGGAACCCTTTATTAAGGGTAAGGACCAACATTCTTCTACCTTATTGGAGTTGGTACATAGTGACCTTGTGTCCTTGCCTACTCCTTTTCCAAGAGCCAAGTATGTGCTTACCTTCATTAATGATTACTCTTATCACACATGGGTGTAGTTTATCAAGTATAATAGTGATGTATTAACCAATTTCAAGACATTTAGGGTGTTTTTGAATAATAAATTAGGTGTCGTTTGATAGTTATGTATGGATAATGAGGTGAATATATGAACTAGGCATTTTAAGACTAGTACACTAAGCATGGAATTCATTATTAGTTTTCAATTCCTTATAACCATCAATAGAATGTTGTTCCTAATTGAAATAGCATATCACTTAGGGAGATGGACAATTGTATGCTTCAATCTCAATCCATGGCTCCATCATTTTGGGTTGAGATAATAAATTGTGCTAATTATATTTAGAACCACATTCCCCACAAGCTAGTAATGAATATCACTCCAAAGAATATTTGGTCCAATATGAAATATTACATTTTTGTCTTCAAGGTTTTCATTAGTGAGGCTTGGGAATTCATACTAGATGATAAATGTAGGGTAATGGAGAAGAAGATTCAACCATTCAATTTTTTGTCTATTGTGAGGATATGAAGGCTTGTCAATTGGTTGATCCTAACATAAGAGATGACTACTTTCATAGAGATGTCCAATTTTATGAGTCTTTCTCATAGTCATATTCTACATCTAATTCTTCTTCCTCACTACCTATTGTACCTTCTTTATCTCATGAGAATACATGTGCATTAGAGGATACTTCAAATGATGGATATATACCACCACCTCCCAATCCACTACTTCTACCTCAGGTACAACTCATGTTTTTCCTTGATGGGCCCACAATACTATTTAGGAGGTTGGATCTTTAGTTAGTGATCTCATGAATTCTCTTTGCACTCACTCTCAAAATTTTGGCACCAATATTTTGAGTCATACTATACCTACTAATTCATATAGTTTTCTAGAGGCTTCAAGTATTCCAAAGTGGGATCATGTTATGGATGAAGAGTACTCTTCCTTGATAAAGAATCACACATGAGATTTATCTTCTCTTCCTTTGAGGAGAAAGATGGTTTAGTGCAAGTAGATGTATCACACTAAGTATACAATCAATAGTTCTATTAAGTGATACAAAGCATGTATTGTTGCTAAGAATTTTTCTTAGGTTGGAGGTATTGACTACTCTAAGAATTTTTCCCTTTTAGGTAAAATGAACCCTATTTAATTTTTCATTTCTCTTGTTGCGCCTCAGTTTTGGCCCATGTACTAGATGTATGTGTAGAGTGCATTCTTGCATGGTAATCTTCATGAGGAAATGTACATAGAGTAGCCTCTGGGATTCATATGGGACTCTTATTTTATTTATAGGCTACAAAATTCTTTATTTGGTCTCAAACAAGCCCCTAAGGCTTGATATCAAAAGACATATGGTCTCCTTGCATCTAGTTTCACACATTACCACTCTAATCACAACATGTATATTCAAATACATGGAGTTGGCCTTTTGATATTGGTATTTTATGTAGATGATTTGATTCTCACTAGTAGATCCTCCTCCATGATTCAAGATGTACAATACTCAATGTTGATAGAGCACTCTGACATGAAAGATCTGGGGATTATGCACTTCTTTCTTGGTATATAGGTTATTCAATATATTGAGGGTATCTCCATACATCAACAAAAGTATTTCATTGATCTACTTCATTATTTCAGCATGTTTAATAGTAAGTTATCTCCTAGACCATTTCAATCAAGTGTCACACTAATTTATACGAGCACCACACCTAGCATTGATACCACTTTGTATAGATAATTAGTGGTTAGTATCTTGTATTTAACACACATATGCCCCGATATCACCATTTCTATTGGTATTTCCTCCAATTTATTCCATGATCATCATGAGATCCATTGGAATGTATCCAAGCATAATTTTAGGTATATTCAAGGCTACACATTTTGGCATAAAATAAAAACAAAGAGCTTCATATAATTAGTAGGCTTCATTATCTCAAATTGAGAAAGTGATGTTAACTCATGGAATTCCTCTTTTGAGTTTATTTTTTTCCTTGGTTCTACTTCGATTACTTGGTTTTGTGAGAAGCAAATCACTATTACATCATCATTTGCTAAAGCTAAGTATCAAGGTGTAGTTCTTGCTAGCTAGGACATTTTGTTTCTTTGATAGATTATGATAGAGTTGGTCTACCACCTAACCAAACATCCTATACTTATTTGATGTGATATCCAAAGTATCATTCAAATTACACACAACCATATTGAACATAAGAGGATGAAGCACATCAAGATACACATACATTTCATTTGATATCTTATCCATGATAATTATCTCTCCCTAGAGTATTTTCCTACTAAGGAGTAGATTGTGAACATCTTCACTAAACATTTTAGCATCACCTCATTATCTTTATTTGTGATTTATGATTAGGGTGAAGAAATTTTCCCTTGGGGTGTCTTCTTGATTCCTCCTCCTTTTACATTTTTACATCTCTTTTTTAGATAAGAGTTTTTTCACATGAGGTTTTCTCCTTTTCACCAATTGTGACATATTTTTTTGTTTGCACATGGGTAGCTCATCAATCCTAATTGTTTAAGGTCCCCATTTATTTCTTTTTCTACATTATTTTAGTGTCTTCCTAAGTTTCACTTAAGGGAGTGTTGGTGTGAACATTGTAATTTATCTAACCACTTAGACTTTAGGACCTATTCACAATTTATTTTTAAGCTTTTAATTAGGTAATTTATTTATTTTTGTCTCAATTCGTAGGATTAAGACACTTTGAAAAATAATGTGAAATTTAGTGATTTTTCCTTTACTAATATATTAAGGTTATTTATTTTCATTGTTTTACTATGTAATTACTTTTTTTAGGCAATACACCAATTTTCATTGTAGCTTTCAATTAAGGAAGGGTTTTGGGTTTTTTTGATAGATTGATGTACATGTGGGTTCACAATTTATCCAATTAAAAAATTTAGAAACTAGGGGGGAGAGGACCCGGTGAGTGATGCACTTTAACTTCCGCGCTTCCTAATTTATCCCTGCATTAAGGAATTTCCGATCCTCCCTCATTTTTTATAGCACAGCTTGCTTGGCAAGTCCCCACCTTATAACTAAGGTTTAGGCCACATAATCAAATATGATGCCACATCAGCATGCTTTTTGTCAAGGTGTCCAAAAAGGCCCAAAAAAAAAAGTGAGACCAATACTTGTACATTCACAACATGTTTTATTGAGCACTGATGTGGAATCACATGATTGGTTGCTTTTTAGATCAAAGGAATACATTTTGTTTAATTATGGGTAGTCATCATCAACACTAACAACTTTAAAGTCACAACTGTTGGTCCAATATTGATAAAAATATTGGGCATTATATAAATAACTACTATCACAACTATTGAAACATGCTTAGGTACTGGGTGCTCTCCTAAGCGGTGAGTGGAATAAAAATTGAATCAAAAACAATGAGCCATAAAAAATACAATGCCCCCATATTCTTGATCAAGCTACCTAAAATTGTAACTCTTCGTACACTTCTGACACATCTTGCACCTCTCTTAGGCATCATAGGTCTGATCATAATAGTCAAATTGACTACTTTCAAAAATTTAGGTGCTCCACAAGGGTATTTAATATTTTTTATAACCACGAAATTAGGAAGATGTTCTATAACTCCCAATTTTGACCCTTTTAATATAATATCTTCGTACAAAATATCACAAATATCCCAAAGAATATATAATAAATAATTTTCCCATCCTCACATGGGCATCCCATTTTTTCCAATTTACGATGTTTGGATATCACATATTATTTATCATCTATATAATTAAATATAATTTACAAGACTTAAGATTTGCAAGATGATTGGCACACCTAATCGTAATGAGAATAGAAAAAGGTAAATGTGCAAGGTATGCACTTTTATTCCTTCCACATGGTAAACTTTTTTGTTTTATCGCACAAGTAATGTGATATGTATAAAATATTAATAAACATTTATCGATATAAAAATATATTTTAAAGAAAATTTATAAGCAATAATAAAAACATTATATTATATTATATTATATATAAGTAATTCCAATTGGTGCATTTACAATAAGTGTAGTAAATTGATGACTACCTTTAGCATATACTACTTTGGGAAAGTACTAGATAATTTTACTTTTTAATTTTTATATTTTTTATAAAATAAGCAACATTCATAGGGCATTGTACCCAAACATAGAAGGCCCCAAGGGAAGAGAGTTTAAAGAAAAAGGAAACCAAGGTAACAGTCCATAAATAGACCAATGAAAACAAACTTAAAATAAAGTCAAAACAGAGTAAATTTCATAAATAGAACTAACAACAAGAAAAACACCCTACTTGGGAAGATTTTCCTAATCCTCCATGAGGAACTTAAAGACATCCGACTTCTATTGGCTAGAACTGGGATCAGTTTTCTTCTCATGCTTTTTTATCTCCTCCTGTAGGATAGAACGTAGAGTTATAACAGAGTGATGTATGACTTTTAGGGTGAAACATGAGAGGCCATTAAGTTTCCACTCTAAATTTTCAACCCTAGTCAATAAATCCATAAAGTCCTGGGAAGTCTTCTTGCAATTGGGGCATTTATCATCATTGTGTTCTTTATTAGTAGTGGATTCCTCTAGTTCTTGAAGCATTGCATTGAATTTAGGGAATAGGCTTGGACCATCAACATCCTCCTTAGCTTCCTCTATATTATCATCATTGTTGCTATCATCTTCCTCCTTAACCTATTCACAGCCATCACTAGAAATCTCATCCATAGTTATGTCAAGGACCTATTTACCATCCAAACTATGGGATCTTTGCACACTAGGGTTAGTATAGTCAACATCAGTAGTTGGGTCAGGTTCTCTTTTACTCTCATCTTTTTTCATGTGTTTATTGCTATCTTCAATATCCTTCTCATCATAAATGAATTCTTCTATATAGAAGTTTATAATGGTTTGTATTATGTGACTTCCACAATTTTATTAGGTATTTTTCCAAGCCTTTTTGGGGGTGTATTTAAGCTCACATAGCCTAGAAGTAGCAGATTTTGGCTCGAGGATTTTTAGTTTTTAGAAGTTCTGGGTTGCTTAATCGAGGGAATTAAATTTGGACCAAGAGTAGCATGTTTAGTAGGTAGAATCAACTTTCCTTTTGTAGGAGGTTTGACAACTTCCTCATTTCTAGAGTTTAGGGTCTTCCATAAGTAGAAGGAACAACAAAGGCTTCTTCAACCAAGCAATCCCTAATTGGCTTAGGGGGACATAGAGAAAGAAGGAAATGGTATAATCTAAGGATGAGCCCCTAGTGGAGCGGAATGGGTTGTTTGTCCTTTTTAGACATATCAATGGCCTCTTTCATAGAATGTTCAAGAGAGGACAACAAATAGAAAGGAAAACTAATCAGAACCTTGTTCCTAAAATGGTTTAGAAGAGGGAAGTGATAGAATTAGTAGCATTTATGACAACCCTCAAGAGTGATACATTTAATTAGAGGGTGTGTGCAAGAAATTGAATCCACTTTTTGACCAAAAAGTGTAAGTGTTTTCCCTAATTCTTAGGATTTGACACATTTGACTTTAAAATTTGAAGCACTTAGAGATGGAATCTTAAAAAAAGTCACTACTCATAAAATGTAGTACTCGAAGTCTAGTTTCCAAATATGTAATTTATTTCAATATATAGATGATACAAAATAATTTTTAGTAGGCATTTCTAAAAACCACTATTTAAAAGTCACCTCTTTTTTACCATCCATGTACATGTACGTCATCCATATTTTGACCTAAATAATCATATTTTTCTATATCCTTTTGAGAAAATATTTGTAACTCATTGAAGCACATTTTCAATATTTTTTGTAATTTTTTATTGTATATTTTTTTTATTAAATTTTTATTAGTCATATTTGTCGTTTTGAAAAATCGTTGTGTACATCACACATAAGATGACCTAAACTTATCATTTTTGATTTTTAAATTGAAAAGTGTTATTTGAGGAGAATGCAGTTTCATGCAATTCATTTGACAAAAAATATTTCAATAAAAATTATTCACAAAATAATTAAAAACCACATATTTTCAGGTTTATGGACCAATTTCATCATAGAATTAATTAAAAATAGAAAAAAAAATAATCAGGTGTAAAAATTATATTTGGAATCTGCTTGTCTCATCTATAATTTGTTTTAATTCATCCAAAAAAATTCTACAAAAAGGTCTTGGTATATGTCCAAGTCTATTTTCTTTTTGTGACATTGTCAAGTCCTTCAACTTAGGTCAGTAAGTCCAAAGCTTAGGTTTGGGTCCCCAAGCCTTTTCCCAAACCAAAAAACAAAGTAAAAGCCTGACCAAAAATTAAAATTTTAAGGGGATCCCGTTTCATAAAAATATAATTTTTTTATACTTAAATGAAACAAGATCAAGTTTTGCAAAAGGATTTTTTATGAAATGGGTCATTAAAAAATGGGATCTCGTTTGAAAACGAGCCATTAAAAAATGAGATCTCATTTCTTAGAAGTATGAAACAAGCCGTTAAAAAATGGGATCCCATTTGGAAACGGGCCATTAAAAAATGGGATCCAATTTTTTAATAGCCCATTTTAAAACGGGATCCCAATTTTTAAAAACCAGGATCCCGTTTTCGGCTCAAGACCTTGAACCTAAATGGGATCCTGTTTATTAAAAAATGGGATCCCATTTTCTTCAAGTTGATTTCAATTTTTTGTCTAAGGCAAAAACTTCCACGTTTCATGGACTCGTCCTTTTGTATTTACCCTAGAACAAGGCATACCTTATACTATTTATGTTCTTGTAGAGGAAAATAATAGGTCTCTACATAAAATACCTAAAATGGTGTAATAAGTTCTATCATTTTAAAACCCTCTCTGAATATTTAAAGAATAGGGAATGTAAACAAGTAGCTAAGGTGAATAAAAGGTGTCATGAAAGAAAGAAGGTTGGAATCCCTTTTACCATCGGTCTATCACACTATCAATGCAATTCTATGTCCAATTCCTTAAACATAGAAAAAGATAGTTAAATATACAATGCAATTTTGTGAAATAAGGTTGACATTCGACATGGTTTTAACCACATTCCAATGTTAGATAAATTGTGCAGATGAGTTTGAAGTAAGGAAAAGAGGGTGGATGAGATTTTCTTTGAGACAAATTGTAACTTCCAAGCTGAATTAGGATATCCAAGACCTTGAAGATGGTGAATCAGACCTAGTAGATCCCATTTTCATAGACCATATACAAACTTAGCCTATTCTACCAATAGACTAGAGCATCAAAGAATTTGAAACCTTCAAGGCTAAAACTACAATAGTACTCAAGTGAGCTGAAGAATAGGTGATGAAGAAGACAAAGAAACATAACCCCACTCCTCAAAAAATTGAGAGGACTGATAAGCGGAGAGTAGAAAAAGGAGATCTTTATCACCTCAACAAATAACATCAAAAACACAAAAGCTACCTCTGGTGGAAATGGGGATGATGGTGAATACCCACTAGAAAAGAGAAGATTTAAAAATACTTGTGAAGGATTTGCAGAGGAGACGGCCTAAAAAGAAAAGGATAAAGAGGAGACTATTCACATATCTTCATCCCCATCTCAAGTAAGTAATTCCTCCTCTTCACATTCTACACAAGCTAAGATAAACCCACCATCTTCTCTTGAGATAGGAGTTTTTGATATACACCTCTCAAAAGATCTCTTCAATTTTATTCTCTAGAGACTAGTAATGTGCCCACACCTCCATTTGTTTCACAATTAGAATAATATTTGATAAAGAAGAGAACTATTGTTGAATTAAGTGTTCTTGATAAAGACATTGTGTCTTAGTTACTCCAAAGAGCACCTCAAATCCAAAGGCCTAAAACTACCTCTCATCTGTTGAATGATCCCTCTTCGGGGAGTCTGTATGTTGAGTTCATTCACCCCTCTGCATGAAAGGATGTTAACTAGATGACTGCAAAGGATTTTAACATTACTAAGATAAATTTGGGACCTTCTACAAGAGACAGGGGTATTCACAATCTCCATGTGCCGACTACAAAGCTTGTGGAGAGAACAAAGAAGGATAAGCAAACCAAAGATCAACTAAAGTAGTAGGTTAATTCTTGGAAAACTTATTTAAAATATCTCATTGGTCTTTCATCCCAACCCACCAACCAAATTGAAGTTGTGTTTGATCCTAGTTGTACCAATGGAAAAGAGGTGATTGATCAAATTCATTCCTATAAATCTTATGGTAAAGTCATGGAGGATTGGGCTAAGGATATTATAGTGAGGGGGACTAAATTCGTTACAGAAATGAAGAATATCTATGAGGATATTGGGGTACTAAAGAAAAAAATTGACAATAAAATTGCTATGACTAAGTATGAAGAATCTATCTCGCAAAAGATTCATAGTGGCCTTAAACAAATGATGGATTTAGGATCAGATAAACTAGTGATTGAGAAAATACTCCTAATGTTGATTATTATTGGTATCTCATGTGGAAGAAAGCATTTAATGGAAGTTTTCATTCTTGAAACAAAATATATTGGAGAAAAATAAATTTCTCAAATAATGCAATCAGATGAGAGTTGATAATCAAAGGGATCTTTCAACTGTCAGTATTTTCCTTTGAAAGGAATATGAATCTTGATATGAGGATGCAAAGACATTGAAGAAAACTTTCAAAGAAGTAATTGAAAACTTGTTCAATATATAATCTTTCAATGTCGAGAATATGAGGAAATTAAGTGGCATCGACTTTGCCTTGTCCCAATTTATTGGACATGCAACAACCTTCTCTAACAAAGTAGATTTAATTCAAGGGAACAAATCTTTATACAAACTAAGAACCAAAAATGTGATTATCCCTCAGCATGGCGAAATGTCTTTGGTCATCAAAGCCTTCTAGGTGTACAAAGCTAAAAGTTCCACGTAGTCAACCCAATCATTGTAAGAAAATTAGAATGACGGGAATGTTAGCAATATGTCAATAATAATATTCATTATTATTTCATATTGTGGACTTAATTTGTAAAGAGATTTAAATTTTATTGGTAATTTTAAGGGATTCTTTAACCTCCTCTTTTTAGTTACTTTTTCAAGAAAAAGTTACTCTTGCGTATTTATATTGATCATGGTGTTATTGAAAGCTCTCACTCTTAGAAAATTTGGAGGAAATATATAGAAAGAACAAATTGCAATTTGTTAATTTGGAAAGAAGTTGTAAGTTTGTGAGCATATAGTTTTGAATATTTTAAATGAAATTGTTATAATATTTATGTTATGATTGGTTTTGTTAGTTTTATTGTTGGCTAATAGATTGGGCACCTTGAAAAATGTTGACTCTTTGCTCGAAAGGTGTGATTGTTCCCAACAACTCTGGAAAGTTCACAATTTCATTTGTGAATTTCTTCTGAAATTTGGAGGTAAAACTCCCTCATATGATATGCAATGAATTTAACTAAAACTAAACGAACACATGTATGCTTTTAACCTGAAGCAGGAAAGGCAGAACTCGATACAAGGAAGATTCCTAATATCAAGTGCAAAAGAAAAATAATAAAGATACTGGCACAAAGACCAGCTCACATGCAACAGATTATAAAGATACTAGCACAAAGACCAGTTTGTATAAAACAAATTATGAAGTTACTGGCACAAAAACCAATTTTCTTAAGATGAAGTAACAAAAACATAAACCAATATTACTTACAAAATGAAATCTTCTATGAAGATGGATGCATAAACTCACACATGGGAATAGCATAAACACCAAGATATACCCAAACACATAGATTTAAGAATATCAAAGATCTTTGTAAACTAGATGCACACAAACAACTAGAGATTCAATTCACAACAAAATTGTATTCAAAATTGCAATATAATATTAGGTCTCTTTCATTGATGTCTAGAGAGAGTCTATTTAAAAATAATCATATATATAAAGCAAATGAGTAACCGCTCCTTTGCTTGTCCATAAAAAATTAAAATTAAGAGTCTTTTCAAGAAATAAGAGCAACTAAAAATCAAGACGATGGTGATTTGCTTCTAGATTCTACAGACATGGCAAACCTTTTTCACAAGGCTTGGAAAGCCTTTGTGACATGTGGAAGTTTCTTATGGTGTGGAATGGTTGTGTTCCCCATTCGTAACCTCTACACCATCTAGCTATCTTGAACGACTTCAATTCTTTGGTAATAAGTCCTCATGAGCTCCGTTGCCTGAGATAGGATGAGGTCCAACTCACTGAATTTGTTTAGATGCTCGGTGTCAAAAGATTGAGAGCTGAAATTTTCATCAACTATCTTCTGGAAGTCATTCTCCAAGGATTTAGTATTCACATCATTCCCATCTCCTCCATTGTCAAGTTGCAATCCGAGGGAAACAAGATTCTTATAAATCTCCTCTAAGATTACATTGCATTCAATTCAAACCTCCTGAAGCTTTTGTAAGCCCTGCCTTGTGACCTATAATTTCCACTCCACACTTTTATTCCAAATCATGCAGCGAGCATCAACAACATTGGGTATGATTTTCTCAGTGGTTAACTTTTCCATTCCAAAGCCTATCATCTCTTTTATTTCATTTGCATATTGATTCCATACCCTTTCCTCTTTTTCAGTAGTGACAATCTCCTCTTGGACTTCTGATCTCGAAGCATTCACCTTTTGGAGAAATTTAATAGATTTATAAATAATCTTATTACCTCTTCAGATTAACCTACCAGTCTCTTCCTCCACATCTTTGTCGAATTTTTTGCAACTCTTCATTTTACTTACTACTTCTCTTCCTATTAGGGCCAGGGGATTAGAGGATGACTCAACTTGAGATATTGGTTGAGGAAGATCAAAAACTGATTTCAAACATTTGGTCAAGACTTGGATTTTCCTCTTCAACTCACCTTTAATTTCTTTATCCTTCTTGGACCTCACAGCCATTCTCGTTGCAGAAACCTAGAAGTTGTGCACGTATCCATCTCTTGTGAGGGGTCCCAAGTTTACTCTGTCAATGTTAAAGTCACTCACAATTTCTTGAGTGACCTTTTGTGCAGTAGGGTGGGCCACTTCCAGTCATAGATTTTCTAGCTCAAGATCATCAATTAGAGTAGTAGTGGTCTTCAATATTTTAGGCTTTGGAGTCCTTTGAAGCAATTGTCCCACCATATCTTGCTTTGGGGGATCTACTTGCACTATCTTCCTCTTTCTTGACAGAGTATCCTCCATCCAAATAGGAGTAGCAAGAACATTGGTTGCCTCAGAACTGGAAGGTTCAAATAGTATTATATTCATAGGAGGAGCATTTGTCTAAATATCTTGTGATGGGAGTGGAGAAGACCTCTATTTTGGAGGTTATTTTACCTCCCTAATAGGTGATGACCGATGAGATGAAGAGAAAGAGCTAATATCAATATTACCTCATTCATCTTATTCTCCCTCATCTACTTTATCCTGATCCAAATGGGGTAAATACGAGATTTCTTCTCTGCAAGTCAGTTGAAACACATTTTTGTTAGGAGGTTCTTCATCACCATCACCCTGAGTTCCAAATGGCACTAAATGTGAGGCATCCCCAAAGGAAGCTTCTATATTTTCCCTTTTGTTTCCTAAAGTAGATACTTTCCCTTTGTAATTCTTAATTTAGAGCTCTACCCATGAGATGCTCCTATTCACAACTGTTGTAGAAATATCATCAATTGAACAATCTTCTTTCTCCATCCAATTGATTGGATCCAATGTCAAGTGGTACCAATTCTCTGTATATCATATAGAGGATGTGATGTTTGGCCATCATCAAACAATCCCTCTCGGATATCTTCTCTAATTTTGAAGTTTCTCATTTGAGGGATTGTTAGTCTATCATGACTCCTCTTTCGCACCTTAAAATAATCATGCAAATCAACCCAAAAAATTTCAATATTTGGATTGTGGCACAGGAATAGTGATGCATAGAGTTTGTTCATCTTGCCTTTGGGATCAAAATTATCCCTTCCAATATATTGTTTCAAATTTATTTCCTGCAATTCTTTGGTAGTCGTCTTGGTAGCTACGGAAGACTTACATGAATAATAGCCCAACTAAAGGGGTACATTAAACCCCCTACTTTATTCTTACCAAAAAGCTTCAAGTTAATGTCCATCATTTGTCTAGAGAACTCAATTAAGATTTGTTGATCATTGCAATGCTTTGGAAGCAAGAACAAGGATTTTCATATCCAAAGAGTCTGATGTAAGTAGACTTGGGTAATTGGATGAACCATTGTCCCCATTCACCAACTAGAGCCATAGCTTCTTTTATTATTCTGAATCTTTCACCCCTGTGAGTTGGTTGATAACTGGGTATAAGAAAGCATCATTTACCCGTTTAAAATGTCTCTTTGCTGCTTTGTGCTCTAATTGTGTATAATACTCCCACATCTTATTCTCTCCATGTCCTTCTCCTCTAACACCTATGGTACTCAATCTAGGAAAATTACCAAGTCTTGCAGCACAATATATAATATAGGAAGACAAGAAAAATTTGCTTGGTATCCTTCACAGTTGTAATCTAATCATGGATGGCATCAGACACAATCTACCCCCAATCCAAGAATACATCCCCTCTTAGGATGATGTTGATGAGGTGGAACATCTAGTTTTCATATGTGTTAGATTCCTCCTTTCCAAAGGCTCTTGGCAATAGAGTGATAATGTCTCCTATTTTAGATTGGAAATTTGATCTCTTAATCTTGGTAGGAAGCTTTGCTATTGACTTTCTCTCCATCTTCAACCATTTCTTATTCATATACCTCAAATGTCCACTGACATCCTTTTCATACTCTTTGACTACTTCAACTTTTGTAATTGCTTTCAACCATGCATAAGGAGGAAAATCAAAGACCATTTTGACCATGGCCGGAGAAAGGTCAATAATCTTCCTACCCCATGAATCATAGTGTTTTCTTTGTACAGGGTTGTAGGTTGTTCTTGCAAGGATGAACTCGAGACATTCTACTACAACCAAGAAAGATGCAACATGAGCTAGTCCTGAGCTAGCTATCTTTTGTGCCCTTGGGGTGGCTTCAACTAAGAATGTGTCTATCTTAAAATTCTCCATGTCAATGTACCCCAATTTTGTATCAATGATCTTCATTACTTGGGATGTGAACTTTAAGACCACAGGGACTCCCTGGAACTTATACTTCATTTTTAATGAAAGTTTGTCTGCTTTGGTCTTCTTGGCCTTGGGTTCACATTGTGCTCCCTCAAGACCAGATTTCCCACTCAAGTCAGACATTTAGGATACCTGAGAGATGAGAAATTTGACATTGTAAGAATCCTTGAAAATTTGTGAATAAAACCTAGCCTAAAAGTCAATTTACAATTATGTCATGTCAGGTTTCCAAACCCCGCAAGGACCTCTTTCAAACTAGGTAGTTTCAAGCTCATGATGGGAATCAAGATCAAATTTGAACTCACAATCCTTCTTTTAGTAAAATTCCAATAGAGACTTGAAGACTCTATGGGACTCTATCTTTAACTGGTGGAAGACAGGGTTAGAAACGGACTCAAGATATGGACCCCTTGCTATGAAGTTTGATTGGGATTCACAAACCCGACCAAACCCAAACCTTTTTGGGTGTTGAGGTTAGGGACGAACTCAAGACCTAGAAATTAGCTCTCAGTATAAGAATGGTCATTCAGGTTTTGGAAACCCAAATGGACCAACCATGATGTGGTCTAATCAGGATCTAGATCCCCGAACGAACCAAGTGATAGGTGGAAGTGAAAACTTTGTTCAACATAGGACATCAATCCTTTAGGTCTAATTAGGACTTGGAGTCTCGAAAAGACTATGTGATAGCCAGTGCTTTCAAGTTTATACAAACCTAATGGACTTGTAAGAGAGGGGGACCAACCACATCAAGGCTCCAAGTCACGGAGAGCTGAGAGTGGAGGGATTCCCTAACTTACCTCACTCTAAAGGGATGTTTTGGGGTGAGGATCGAGAATGAAGAGAACTATGTAGTACTTTTGTCACTCTTCAAACCATAAATTCAAGTTTAGGCTAGGTGAGCTAGTGTTTGGAGTCAATACTGCACCTCAAAAAACTCTCTGTCTAAGGATGGCAACACGACAGCGTGGTGCATTGGAGTCTCTCTAGCGCACTAGCATTCATACGACTAGAAAACGAAAGATGCAACAAAGAACACCAGAAACTTACTAAACTTCCTAGTTGTTTAATCTTAATGAAATAAACAAAGTAATGAGAGACGAAAAGTAAAGACGAAGATGATAAAGCAAGTAAATAAAGGTTAGGGTGACGAAGATTATCTCACAAAAGCACCAATTCGCCAGTGAGCTCCACGCACACATTCACCTACACACAAACAAGAAGGGAAAAATTGTTGGGGTTGTATAGGGGTCTGCCTCAGTCAGACCCCCACTTTGGTGTTTCCACCTCCATGGACAGCTAGAAAGCAACGAAGTAGAATATGCAATAAAGAAAGCAGAAAGAAAGATTGTTGAACACTACAAAATTGTACTATGCTACTCCATCAAATCACAAAGGAGAGGAGTGAAGTGTTACCACCTCCACCTAAAGGCTCACTAGCCAATGAAGGGAGAATGCAAGGTATGGACTTGGAAAAGTCACCATAATTGCAACGGTGATGAAGGGAGGTCTCGCAAGACTCCAAGCCCACAACTTCTATGGCTGCCTCAAACTTGCAATGTGGTGTTGATGGAGTTTCAATGTTGTTGTAAAGCTCACAATGGAGTGTTAGAATGTTGAAGTGAATGAGAATGTGCTTGAGAATGTGAATGAATTGCTAAGAGAGATGAAGTGAATGTGTAGAAGATTTTTTTTGAAGGTGGGACATGAGAAAGGATAAGTCATTTTCGGGTTGGTTGGTCGAAGAGGGATGTTACAATTCGACCTGAATCAAATATGTAACACCGCTACCAACTTTAGATGCGGGAACCCATAAGGGACGACAGCACATCGTGCAAAAGTCCACTCACCACCCTTGTGTCCCCGAAAATTTTTCTCTCATCAACACATAGGACAAATGCTAAGTGGATGGAAGGCAGGTGGGTGATATGGAATTTCACCTTTGGGTTTGATTTTCTAAGGTGAGGGTATGTGAAGGAGAATTTACACAACGGGTGAAAATTCGCTCCTATACATTTTTCCCCCACTTTAGTGAGCACAAGTATCGATGAGTGTTCGGTAAAGTAGATCGAAGAATTAGAAATGTATAGTTGAACCATCAAGGAAGCAGACCACAATCTTGTGAGTTTGAAAGTGCAAGGCAAGAAAAGGACTTTGCAAGTACTCTCTCCTAAGGAGTTTCGAATAAAAGGACTCCATAGCCCTGCAAAACTATGAAGTTGCACAAAGTACACCAAAGGCCCTTGGACCAATGATGGAAAATTATCATAGGATGTAAGTGCCTCAAAGACCCGCAGACCTGCAAGAAGGCAACCCCCAAGTACTTTCTCATGAAGGAAGCCCAATGTAAGATGTAAGCGCCTCACAAGCCCGCAGACTTGCAAGAAGGAAAACCCCAAGTACTCTCTCATGAAGGAAGCTCAGTGTAAGATGTAAGCACCTCACAAGCCCACAGACCTAGGAGAAGGCAACCCCCAAGTACTCTCTCATGAAAGAAGCCCAATGTAAGGGGACTCCATAGAGTCGGACTGGAAAGAAGCTTCACATGTGCACCTGCAAAGCAACATGTGAATCCGTGGATAAAACATGTCACGAAAAATAAAGCAGCCATGCAGGTAAACAAGCAGAAGGTCACACAAACAATCAACAAGTTGAAAGGCTTTCAAAGGGGTCCTTCGGGAACCCTTCAAAAGAAAAGGGATCCATTCAATGGATGTGTTGTTTGAAAGTGTAAAAGAGACATTTTTTTCTCAAATCAATTCATCATCAAGGAATCCTTTCGAAAGATGTTCACTTCATCAAGGAATTCAAAAGGAAGAAAATCCCAAGTTTCTTTCTTTGTAAACCCATGATGAAGGAAACACGTTCCACTAGGGGTCCAAGTCAAGAATGTGATTCTTAAAAAAAGTTTTGCAAGGATTTTTGAGAAAAGATTCATTGGCGACGAATGTGTTTTTTGAAAATCAAAACATGGAGAAAGTGACGTCACACATACGAGGGAAAACTCAAGCAAAGAAGAGAGAAAGATAAGAAAAGTGCAAGAAAAGACACTGACATCACAAACAAAGGGCACAAGGGCGGTCTGATATTTTAGGATCATAGCTGCTCATAAATAAATATATATATATAATATATATATATATAATATATATGTATAATAGTAATATATAAATGAATTGTCATCAACCCCCTACTATATTAGACTATTTGAAGAATGCATGAGAAGACAGTAAAAAAAAAAAAATTGGGTCAACATGGAAGGGAAGCCTAAATGCCCCCAACACTTTACATCATCCCCAATTTTCCAAAAATCAAAACACATAACAGAGGAGGAATGATGATACAAATAGAGGAAGTTTCACAACACATAATCACTCCTGTATCTAAGCACCAACAAGGGTGACAAGGGTCATCCAGGAACACATAACGCAAGCATAAGGGAACACATCACAACAAACACACACCTAACCTAAAGGTAAAGAAGAGGCCTCCCCCTAACACTTATCGACCAAGAGGTCATCCACTTCCTAATCTAGATCATTATAGGGTGAAAGTGGACGATCCATTATTAAGTGATAGGGAAGGGTTGGATGAGACACTCATTGTCCCATGCTCTAGTCTTTGTTCTCAAGAACTCCTAGGTGACTCTTCCACCTTAACCTTTAGGTCCTATCTCAGGTATAGGCACCCCTGGTACTACTGGGCAACCCCACTATCAATATCCTTTCATACTACCAAGCCATTCTTGGTGCCTTGCCACTATCTCACCTTTGACCCTTATTCTTCCTTAAAGGCCAATTTCCCTCAACAACAATTAGGTACTTGCAAGGGTGTAAAAGTGTTGTAAAAGCTTCAAAGTAGCCTATTTAGGGTTCTTATTCAATCACAAGACTCCATTTCCCAATCGCTTCCACCAAACCCTCTCCTAGGGTTAGAAAAGGCTACAAGCCCTAGAGCCCCAATTAGGCCTCCTAACCCGAGAAAATTGGAGAGTTTGCTCAAATTCACCAAATGACCCCAAATATTTTCTTGACATTCGTGGTACCCTTGTCCACACCTTGAATATTTTTGGGGTTTGGAGCCCCTACTATTCGTACGCTGCTCAAACCCTTACCCTAGCAAAATTAGGCTTGTTTAAGCCAATTTCTAACCTCCTTGTGATCAGTCAGATTGTTTGCCACCTCCCGGTCTGTGTTAAGCTTCCTTCTTGCTACCAAGCCACTGCTAGGCATTCCACAATCTCTCCACACCGTGGTTCACCAGGAGATTGGAACCCTTGCAACCTTAGTGCTCTGCACTCTTTGACTATACTAACCGGGCATTGTCAAGCTCGCCTAGGAACAGTTCTTTTCCATGGCTTCTTGACTCCTAAGGACTCCTACCTCTACATTATGTACAATCATGGAGTCTAGCCTCTGTTTCCAAGAGCCCATACACCAGGTACAGGGGAAACATGGTCTAGAACTCCATCACTGCCGGTTTGACAGTCAGAACAAGAACTTACAAGAAAAGAACTAACCTACCAAAAGAAAATGCTTGAATCAATACAACAAGATAACCACTGAACCAAGCAATGCCTGAAAAGGATTTGCTCTACATTCTAACTGTACAAAAAGCCTTATTCAAACCATTAATCTGCTAATACAGAAAAGAAACAAGAAATGCACACTCAATAACTCTGTTTTCTTGTTTTTTTCAAACTGATTACAAACTCCAATGTTTCTAACGTCTTCTCCAGATCGAAATCCACCTTATAAAGGTTCATCCCAAATGGTTACTTCATCTCTTGGTCGGATATATCCACCACATTAGACCAAAATTGCATAAATGCAACATTTTGGGCTTTATTTCAAACACCTAGTGAAAATTAAAGGAAACAAATCGTGAAACTTGTCCAACCTACCTTGAACTACTGAAAAACCTTCCTTCAAACATATGCTAACATCTCTAACACAAAAGAAGATGGTCAACATGACCTTAAAGTATTAAAATTTCAAAATTCTTCCTAGGCTTCCAAATTTTGCCTAGTGTTATCTAATGCTTCCTAGGTGCTCCTGCACCATTAAGGGGAGGAGATTTTGGGACCCTCTCACAACAAGGGCTAGGGAAGAAGTCCCTACAAGGTCTTCTCCACTAGGTTCTTGTGGAGCGATGGTCAACGATTTTGTGAAAATCGCTGACAAGGTCAGGACTTCGTCTAGAGAGTTAAACATGCACTTTACAAGACTTCCATGTGTGACCTCAATGGATGGGGTAAATGACCCATGAGATTCACCACTTGGCTCACCGAGTGACTCAAGAGTATTGACAAACTCAGTGGAAGCCAAAACTTGCTCCCTCACTAAAATGGAATAAGCTAGTGCAAGACCACCCTTTGGAGAAGGTGGGCTCCTTTACGCCCTCCATTGCTATAGGGGCCAACCTCTAACTTTTTTCTTTTTTAGGGGATGTAAGCTCCCCACAGATGAGGCAAAAGGCACAGAGGAGGAGGAGAAAACCGCAACAGACACCACCAAGGTATTCAACATGTCCACAGGTTTAGGGAATGGTGGGATGTCCAAAAGGGACATCAAAAGGGGTGACTCAACCGAAGGAGCGATAAATATAGGTGCACCTTTTTAGGGTTAAGCACACTCACACTCACAACAGGAGTCGGAAGCAAGACTGAAATCAATTGAATGGAAGCAAAGGGGAGGAGAGAGGAGTACACAACAAGAGGCCGTGATATAGGGGCGCCCATCTCCTCTTCCTTTTTATGCAAAGCAGTCTACTCAGCTGCCAGAGCCTTTCGCCGGTACTTGCACTCACACCCAAGGCAGTTTCTGCGACTCTTTGATCTAGAGGTCGAGAGCTGCAAAGGGACAGGAGGCTCTTGCTTAGCCATAGGAGTGTCCATCACAGCCATCTTTGGTGGAGGGATAGGCTCCTAAATGGGAGCAAGAGTAGTTTGAGAGACAGAGGGGGGAGTCAGCTCTAATGCCTCGAGTGTGGACCTCTTCCCATCCACTGCTTTAGGAGTAGGAGCGGTGGGAGGCCACAAAGGCCAAGACATAGAGGATTCCTCATGGGGACCCTTCCTTCTACCATAGAGGTAGGGAAAAGATCCAGGAGGCACAGTAGGGAGGTTTGATATCCTAATCTTAGCTTTGTGCCAAGCAGGCACCATCAGACTTCTCATGTGGAATCCTAGAGTAGACATCCAAAATTCTTCTTCAAAAAGAGGAGTGGAAGAGGCACCGTGAGAACGAGTAGGCCTCTCCTTTCCCTTTTCAAAAGAGGAGGCAACTTATTGCTGCACTATCGGAAGGGTCAATTTCGGCTGTCCCTTGCCCCTGGTCTTATACTTCACATAGCTTCGGTAAAGTAGATCCGTTCTTGGGGGAAGTGGATCAACCGGGGTGGGCCAAAAATGATCCAATGAGTAGCCCCACGAGACACCAATGGTTGTTATCCGGTGTCATGCACCACATGCACAATACCTTCATGGGAGAATTTCAAGCATTTATGAATGACGGAAGCGATTTCATTCATGGAAGCTAGCCAAGATATGCCTAACTTCAATCTGAACAATTCTGATTCTGGAATAACATCAAAGGTTGTGTCTATGGCCCTATGTCCAATTAGGACGGACAAAGTTATTGAGCCATACGGCTTGAGAGAAAGGTCGTCGTGCATACGGATGATAGACTTTGTTTCTTTGTAGTCCTCTCTCTGCAATGAATTCAGCCATAACATCTCCTTGGTAATGGCATTCACTTGACTTGTAGGGTCAACTAAGACCCCTATCACAATGTTCCCATTGAGACGAGTGAGAATGTAGAGGGTAGAGGGCTTGTTGTTCAAGGGCATGTCCTGCGAGTTGAACGTCACATCTGGCGAGCCAGTCGCAGGCTGTGGGGAAGGAGTAACTGTGACCATGTTGACGTACATCAAGGGTTGAGTAATAGAATTAGAGGGATCAATAATTAAGTTAGTAGAATGAGATGGAAATAGGTTTGTGTATATTTGCAACTCACTATTTGCTTTCACCACCGATTTGTTCGCACTTTGTTTCGTCCCATCAAGACAAATAGTATTGTCCTCGATGCGGTCTTGTATCTCATGACGCAAGCACATACAATGTTCAGTATCATGTATGTTGCCCTGATGGTACTGATAGAAGGAATTTGCATTGTACTAATCAGGGTAAGGTTCCTTAAGGGGTCAAGGGTTCTCCAAGGTTATGATTTTATCCTTCAGCAACTTCTGCAAGATGGAGAATAAGATTTTGCTAACTTTGTGAACTTTCTGTTGCGTCTAAGGCTATTATCATTTGTTGCAGCTACTACATTCGCGATAGACTTGCCTTTTCTTGAGATCAATACAATAGATTTTCCTTCTAAATTGGAGCGCGAGAAGGATCCCCTGAACTGAACTACCATATGTTGATATTCTCGTAATATTGCACACAAAAGCACAAAAGAAGGGTACTTCACAAGGGCAATTTTTTCCTACCAAGGTCTCTACAAGTTACCTATGAACACCTTCTTCACATTGGAATTAGGTAGCGGGTACAAGATTTGTTAAAAGAGCGTCTAATATCGTGCTATGAAATCAATTATCTTCTCATTATCCCCTTGCTTGCATCAGACGAGATCCGAAAAGGTCATCTTCGGTCCAATGTTGGCTTGGAACTATCGGAGAAAATAATTTACAAGTTGATCAAATGAGAAAATAGAATTGTTGGGTAAGGAACAATACCACTCGAGCGTTGTATCCTTAAGAGATTGAGGAAATAATTTTTCCATCAACGCATCATGATGGAAGAAATCTGTACACATGACATTAAAGGCGGACACATGTGTCTGTGGGTCCCCTTTGTCGCCATACTCCTCAAATTTGGGAATCTCCATTCCTTGTGGGAAGGGAGTACTTAGGATTGTTATCAACAATGGGCTATTTTGGAAGAAGGGTTGAAAGATAGATTGGGTAAAGGCCTAGGAGAGACTCACCAGCTGGTTTTGCATGCGACCCATGTTTTGAAGTAGGGCATTCAAAACAAGGTCAGTAGATGACAAAGGACCAATGGAACCTCTAGAACCACCGCCACCAGAACCACCTCCAAAACCACCCCTGGAGCCATTGTTGTGACCTCCGTCGGAGCCACTACCATTGGTAGGGCCTCCATCGGAGCCACCTCTGCTACCAAGGCCGCTGCAACCCATTCCACCAAAGCCTCCACCGCTAGTGGCAACAAGAGGGGTGAAATTGAACCCAAGGGGTGTTTTACTCACCTTAAGAGTGAAAGGCCCTTGAAAAGAAAAAGAGACACTAATCAAGGGCCCTATTTCGGTCATTCACACGGACGTAGTGGGCATTGAAATGCCTATTTTTCTTTCATAAGCATCGAGCACTTCTCCTCGGGTGGTACCCGATCTAGGCCTATACAAAGGGATATAGGTTTCGGTTAGATTAGCAAGGCCACATAGAAATTCTAAGCCTGTTTGATCTTTCCCTAGCAACTGTCTCACCTCGCTTGCAAGCCTAGCAACTCTCTCCATGTTCAATGCTTTCTTTAAGTAATTTACAAATTCTAGCAATCTATTATCTAATTCCATAAGGTTTTCCATAGGAATACGCACCGCATCATCCTCGTCTACGAATGAAGCTGTAGGGAATGCTGGAGGGGTAGGCACATGATTGGTCTCTTCCATGAAACCCATCTCGTCAACATAGTTTGTAGGAAAACTAGTGGTAAACTCATTAGCTAAACTAGTGGAAAAATTGGGGATGAAACTATCACCTCCACTACCAAAACCACCTCCATGGCCTCCACCGAACCCACCTCTGCTACCAAGGCCACTGCCACCCATTCCACCAGTGTAGTAGGAGGGGTGAAACTGAACCCAAGGGGTGTTTTACTCACCTTGAGAGTGCGAGGCCCTTGAGAAGTAGAAGAGACACTAATCAAGGGCGTTGTTTTAGCCATGCACACGGACATACTGGGCATTGAAATGCCTATTTGTCTTTCATAGGCATCGAGCACTTCTCCTCGGGTGGTACCTGATCTAGGCCTATATGAAGGGACATAGGCTTCAGTTAGATCAGTGAGGCCATGTAGAAATTTTACGCCTGTTTGATCTTTCCCTAGCAACTGTCTCACCTCGCTTGCAAGCCTAGCGACTCTCGCCATGTTCAGTGCTTTCTTTAAGTGATTTACAAGGTCTAGTAATCTATTATCTAATGCCATAAGGTTTTATGCAGGAATATGCACCGCATCATCCTCGTCTACGAAGGAATCCTTAGGGGATATTGGAGGGGTAGGCACACAAGTGGTCTCTTCCATGAAACCCATCTCTTCAGCATAGTATGTAGGAAAACCAGTGGTAAACTCATTAGCTAAACCAATAGAAAAACAAGCGATGAAACTAGAAGTGACCTTCGCCTTCTCCATCGACAGGTGTCACACGCTTCTCCTAACAACATACCCAGAAGTCATGGACTAGGTTGTGATGCTCATAAATCATCACAACACTTAGGGTTACAACAATCACAAAGTACAAGGGAAAAGTCTCAACACAGACAAATGAACAGACATTGCTTCACATCAAGTTCACCAAAAATGTAAGAGAGGGGGACCAACCATTTCAAGGCTCCAAGTCACGGAGAGTTGAGAGCAGAGGGCTGCCTTAACTTACCTCACTCTAAAGGGATGTTTTGGGGTGAGGATCAAGAATGAAGAACACTGTGTAGTACTTATTTCACTCTACAAACCCTAAATTTAGGCTTGGGCTAGGCGAGCTAGTTTTTGGAGTCAATATTGCACCTCAAATAGCTCTTTGTCTAAAGACGAATGCGCGGTTCTAGGACGACAGTGCAACGCGCTAGCGTCTCTCTAGCACGATGGTATCTCTCTAGGGCGCTAGCATCTATATGGCTAGAAAATGAAAGATGCAATAAAGAACACCAAAAACTTACTAAACTACCTAGCTAATTAATCTTAATGAAATAAACAAAGTAATGAGATATGAAAAGTAAAGACAAAGATGATAAAGTAAGTAAATAAAGGCTAGGGTGACGAAGATTATCTCACAAAAGCACCAATTCGTTAGCTAGCTCCATGCACACATTCACCTACACACAAACAAAAAGGGGAAAATCGTTGGGGTTGTATAGAGGCTTGCCTCAGTCAAACCCCCGCTTTGGTGTTTCCACCTCCACAAATAGCCAGAAAGCAATAAAGTAGAATATGCGATAAAGAAAGTAGAAAGAAAGATTGTTGAACACTACAAAACAATAATATGTTGCTCTATCAAATCACAAATGAGAGGAGTGAAGCGTTACCACCTCCACCCAAAGGCTCACTAGCCAATGAAGGGAGAATGCAAGGTATGGACTTGGAAAAGTCACCACAGTCGCTACGGTGATGAAGGGAGGTCTCGCAAGACTCCAAGCCCACAACTTCTATGGCTATCTCACACTTGCAATGTGGAGTTGATGGAGTGTCAATACTATTGTAATGCTCACAATGGAGTGCTAGAATGCTAAAGTGAATGAGAATGTGCTTGAGAATGTGAATGAATTGCTAAGAGAGATGAAGTGAATGTGTAGATGTTTTTGAAGGTGGGATGAGAAAGGATAAGTCGTTTTCGGGTCGGTTGGTCGAAGAGGGACGTTACAATTCGACCCCAATCAAGTGTGTAACGCCTCTGCCAACTTCAGTCACAGGTATCTGTCAAGGGTGGCAGCGTGCCGCGCAAACGTCTGCATGTCGCGCTTGCGTCCCCAATAAATATTATCTCACTGACACACAAGACAAATGCCAAGTGGATGGAAGGTAGGTGGGTGATGTGGAATTTCACCTTCGAATTTGATTTTCAAAGGTGAGGGTATGTGAAAGGGGAATTTACATAAGGGGTGCAAATTTGCTCCTATACAAGACTATAGCATTTTAAGCCATAAGGTGTTCATTAGAAGTCAGGGGCAGGATTGGACGAAGGATTCGAACTCGAAGACAAAATGTCCTCTCTGGACTTTAGATCTCTCGAGGAACAAAGATGGTTTACAAAGCCAGTTAACTTAGTAGAAATTTATAATGCCCGCAAGAATCAGGATTTGGGATGGACTCTAGACTCGGATCATTTAGCAAGGAGGACGCTCGGGGGTATGAATCCCGCAAGGATGGTCAACAGTGCTTTCAAGATTTGCTTGTGGGTATTGGGATCGAAAATGGATCCTAGATTCGAACCAACAAACAAAGCGTCCAATTGGGACTCTAGATCCCATGAGGACCAAAGGGTATCTTTGAAGAATCAAATAGTTAAGCAAAGTTTAGGCTCGAGGATCGGGATTGGGAAAGGATCCCAAACTCATATCTTTTGGCAGAGGGTCATGCGGGGTTTTGAATCTCGTGAGGGTGATTTGATTCAAAGTCCATTTAGGGAAATTTATTGAGGTTTATTGAAACCCTTAGGGAAACTTAGGGCATAGTAGGGATCGAGAATCCTGAAAGCCAAGAGCACGTCAAGATCAAAGATCCCCACCAAAACAAGGGATAAAATTCAATGCATTACCCAAGAAAACAAACCCTCGAACAAGGGAAAAAACAAAGGAACCTGAACGAGCAAAACACAACACGAAAACAACCATGCAAAACACAAAGGACAACAAGCAAATAAATAAAAAAGAAAAGTAGTACCCACCTCGAATACGCAACGAGAAGAAGAAAATGCAAGAAATCATCCAACAACACTTAAAAAGCCCAAATCCACCCTTCGTGCTCTCAACTTGAGTACTCTATCAAATGACGACAATTATGGCTTAATTCACATTGGAAATCCACTTTTACCCAACCCCACGCATGCGAACCATACCACCATTAATGCGGTAGGCAGGTGAAAGTTTAGGGCAGAACAAATGTCGAGATCAGGACCCAAATTGGGGAGTCCAGTTGGAACTTCCACTCTTGAATAGACCAAGGTAGGCAAAACAACAAACACAAAGGAAAGCGAGGTCGGGGGAAGAAAATAGACTCAAATCGAACCACACAAGGTCCAAGTCTAGGCTCAACTTCTGATCTCAAGGACAAGACAATGTAGGAATTGGACAAGACAATGTAGGAATTGGACCTAGATCCTTTAAGAAAAGGTCCAAGGTCCAATTCGAGACCCGAATCTCGACAAGACATAAAAGAACCAAGATCGAGAACCCAAATTGGACCCGAACCCTTTAAGAAAAGGTCTAGGGTCCAATTCGGGACCCGAATCCCAACACAACACAAAAGAATTGAGATTGGGAACCCAAATCAGACCCGGACCCTTTAAGAAAAGGTCCAAGGTCGACCTGAATCCCTACACGGCAAGGAACAGGCGAGGTTGAGGAACCAAACCGAACCTGGACCTTTCTGTGAAAGGTCTGAAGTCCATTTCGAGACCCAAAACCCACTAGGTACAAAGCAAAGAAAAGAGGTTCTAAAAGAGAAAGCACTCTCAAAACCAAAACAAAAGAAAGCAAAAGGAAAAAGGGGGCAAGAAAGAAGAAACCTTTGAGTCCCAAACAAAGCAAAACAACAAGGAAAACAAAACAAGGCAAAAATAGAAAGAAAAAAGAGGAGAAACAAAGAGGGGTACCCATTTTAGACCAAAAAGAAAATAGGGGTGTATATACAAAGCATAACACTTAGATACTTTACTTTAATTACTTAAATCAATCCCTTGTTTTTTAGTTTTATATCTCATCTTCATGAGTGGATGAAGCAAAATAGCAAGTGGTTGAGCAAATGGAACATTAAATGGCAAGAGTGTCCCAACACTAATGTTGAGATAAAAAAGTTTGTGCTAGAAAAGTTTAGGTCTATTATGTGGACTAAGCAGGTGGGTCGTAAAAAGACATATTATATCTAGGAGTTCAACCCCACGTGGGAGCACAATGAGAAAGACTACCTAAGGATTGCAATTAAAGGCAAGGCTAGGCTTTTGGTCACTCAATTAAGAACCAAATCACACCATCTTAGATGTCAGATAGGTAGGTGGGTTGTCCCCAAGAAAGCCTGGGAGCAAAGAACTTGTATTTTTTGCAACAAAGGGATCGTTGAGACTGAATGGCACTTCATCATTGAGTGTGTTGCTTAAGATGATATCCATATCCAGTATGAAGACAATTTGAAGGTGGATAATCTAAATGAGCTTTTTAAGGAGACCAGGCTCCTCAAAACTGCTAGCTTCCTAGTCAAGATCTATAATAGGAGGACGGACATGGAAAAGAACTTGAAAATGGTTAAAGTTTCGACGCTTGGTCCCATACGCTGATGATCTCGTAGACGTCATTAAAAACCATTCATTTATTCATCATCAAATTTGAAATCTTAAAGCTCTATATTATAACTCTTTCCTTCTATTGAATAAAACAATTTAATATTAATCTTCCTCTATCCTAAATATTGAATTTTAGATGATATTTGCATTATGCACTATCTATATGTTTGTATCTAACTTTTGTAATTTTCTAGAATTATCTAAATTTAGACTTGTGTTTGATTTTTTTTCCTTAAACTCCCCACCATGCCAAAACATTGTCCACCTAACAGTCACGTGAGATTAATTAAAAATTATTCATGGAAGCCTTTTTAGTTAACACAATTCACTACTGTCTGTTATCCAGTCAAATCCCAATCTAAAATTATCAATTTCAAATTTGTTTGCAAACCTGCAACTGCAACCAGCCAAAAAGTTCGTCATTTGCTCTGTTAAGAAATCTCAAATCAGTGAGATAACCCTGCACCCGAATTGATGGGGGCAACAAAATTGCTGAGCTCATCTAACAAAATCCATTGCCTGCATTAAATGCACGTTTCGCCTCAGTTCATAAGTTACACGTGATTTGATTGAATGAGAATTTAATGCGAGCAGGTTCAAACTTTCAAAACCAATTTCAAAACACAAAGATACAGAATTGAAAAAGATGTTCTTTCACTTGAAGGAATGCCAATCAAGAGAAACAGAATGAATGTTAGCCGGTCTCTAGCTCATCTCAACGCTATTATGTTACAGAATGTCATTCATCTCAGACAAGATACTAGAATAAGTATATTCAACTTTCAATGTATTGATACGGAGGTTGTGTACAGAGGACTAAAATAAAACATACATACCAAGATCACCCCGAAATGCATTCCTTTTGAGAAAATCAAATTCTGCTACAACAGTGGGGACATTTATGGTAAAGAAGAGCTGGACGGTGCAGTATATTCTTCAGAATTGCAAACCATATGAACAAACAAAAAATTCACCTTTCATTTTGCATTAAAACAAGATAGAAGCTATGGAACAGGAGAATGAGCTGCAGTGTCAGATTGGGGTCCTTTTTTAGACTTGTTGTAAATCCTGCTGGGGGGACTGGGTGAGAATTCAAGAGGCAAAGAGGGAGCATCCATCTCACCTCTCAAAATCTTAAGAATATCAGATATATCAGGCCTCGTTTCTGGGATTCTCTGCAAACACAGAATACCCAGAGTTATGCATAGGCTTGCCTGGTCTTTATCAAATGAGCCTTTCAAGGAGTCACTCACGAGATCTAAAGTGTTTCCTGTTTGGGCCAAGTGCCTTGCCCAAGAAATGAGATTAGCCTTCTCAAAATCCTTCATTGGAGATGCCAGTACATGCAGAGGCCTCCTCCCTGACACAATCACCAACATTAGCACTCCAAAACTATATATATCTCCCTTCTCTGACAGGAACCCACATCCCCCATATTCAGGAGGAACATAGCAAACTGTTCCTCTCATGCTGGTGGTGCTGCTTAGATCTCTACTCAACAGATCACCACTCCACATCTCACTTCCCATGGAGTAATTACTATCTCTTCTGATTTTATCCCACAAAAAGTCCCTTCTACTAATACTGTTTCTTCCCCTATCAAATCTATGCGATGAACTTTTCCACTTGATTTTCTCAAGCTTCCTGCTCTTCTTGCTCATTTCTGCAAAATATTCCTCCTTCCACCACTCCTTGATTTTTCTAGCCTTTTCCTTCCCCTTTTTCCCCTTTTTCCGCTTTGTTTTTCTCACGGACTCTGTCTGGCTGTTCACTGTCTCCTCATCTGGGCTAGTCCTCTTTCTCGTTTTCCTAGTTTTCTTAATCTTGTGGCTCATCCTTTGGCTGCCAATCCACTCCATGATACATTCCATAGTGCTGAGCTCTCCACTGCCATCATGTTTCCACCACCAATCCTTACTCCAAAAATTCTTCTTCTGAATATTGCCATCCTGTAACTCCTTACTCCAATCAGTTCCTTCTTCCGATGGGCAAATCTTCATCCAATCCTCACACCCACCAACACCCAAATGCTCTGTCACAATTTCCTTTCCCTTGGCATGTAATTCATCAACACCCACAGAAGGACCCCTTGTGGGTTGTTCATCCATTATGTCTATGGTAAAGTTCTCGTCAATACACATGACCGGGCTTTCCTTTGGATTTCTGTTTATGTTTGTGTACTCTCATCATCATCGGAAGCCCCAGATTTTGAATCTCTGCCTGCAACAATCCTACTAAGTTCCTGGCTCCTGAGTAGGTCCTGACTCTTCCAGAGCTCTTGGCTTTGATTAAACATGTCAATATAATACATATCATCGCTCTTGAGTCTTGCAAGCCCAAAATCTGCAATACGAGCCTTGAAATTGTTGTCTAAGAGCACATTGCTGGGCTTGACATCGCCATGAATAATGGGTGGATCACATTCAAGGTGTAGGAAGGCCAAGGCCTGAGCAACATCCAGTATAATGTTGTATCTCTTCTCCCAATCCAGCTTGGAGTCATCATTGTTTTCAAACAAGGCCTCCTGCAGGCTACCCTTCTGCATATGGTCATACACTAGAAGTCTCCTCTTATTACCATCCGAGCAATAGCCCAACAGGCTCACAATGAAGGGTGAATGTAATCCTGCTATGATGGACATCTCATTCTGGAATTCCCTTTCGCCTTGCTGAGAGGACACATCTAGCTTTTTAACTGCCACCTCTTTGCCATTGCTCAAAACTCCTTTGTACACAACTCCGAATCCCCCTTTGCCCAGCTTGTTTGAATTATTGAAGGAGCTCGTTGCGGTCTTCAATTCGCTGTAGCTGAACCTCTGCAGTCTCATGTCTGCTGTGAGGTCGTATGGGCTAGTTCTGTTACTTCTCAGACGGCTGTAATACAGGAAAAATATTACTAGAACCAACATTCCCAACGCCAGAGCTGCAAATCCCAGAGCTAGAGCCTGGAAATGATGATGGCTAGAGTATGAGGATGGGGGGCCCCAAGGGCTAGGAGAGGGGGCGAGGATTGTCCCTAATCTTGTGGATGCTGAAACCATTTTTTCTTCAACAAAGATTTCACAGCCCAAGAGAAGACTAGATTGCAGCAACTCAGATTGGACCCAGATAACCCTTAGTGCTAGAGTGAGAAGACAACTATATTGGTTTTGAAGATTCAAATTACGTAGAGTTTCAGCTCTAGAAACAGAAACAGAATGACATTGCGTAATATAAGTGCTCAGATTACAGGAGCACCCACAGCAAGCAAACTACATAGAATACCTTAACAATCGAGTCTTTTCCTACCCACTTTCAACAGAAGACAATAGCAAGGCACAGAAATTCTGTCCAAGTTTGAAAAGTAGATGACCCACCCTATAATTAAAAAAGCAATGGCCCTTCTTAAAGAGTAGAGATTATCGAAAGCTGATAAGGGATTACAGATAGAAAACCTAACCTCAAGAAAGAAGTAGAAATTAGTCTGGCTACCCTTAAACAAATTTTGAAATAAACTCTTACTCTTCTAAACTTGAATCAGAATGTTGTTGCTCCCATGTGGTCCTGTGTACTATTTCGGCCTCTTACTAACAACTGAACATAAATAAAATATATTTCTTTCATCTTACTTCTTCTTACCATCATTTTTCTGCCCTCTCAAATTTATCGATCATAAATCCATGATTGCTTGGGCTTCCTCGGGTAATCATGTCGGCTTCCATAAAGTCAATATGCATATGATGCAGAGGCAAAGAAGTCATCCAAACAATGGGCCACACAGGAAATGGGATTGAGAAAAAAACCTAAAAGGAAAGTGCATGTGAGTCTGTAAGCTTGTACCGTAATAGGTCCAAGCGGCTGGTCCTTTTCCAGCCATGCTGTACTACAACTCAGTAATGAAACGGGGTAATAGCTGGAGGACTCATGGTCACATGATCCACGGAAATCGGGTGTAGGCCAGTACCCAAAGGAACGTGAGCAACAAGTCAACTGAGCAACATCGATTTGAAAACCGATGAGGGGTGATTTCTTGAATATTCAGCTAAGCACTAATGCCCAGAAAAACTTGAATTTACGTAAGAAGCAGATATCTTTTCCCTAAGCTTGCAGCACTTGCAGAACATCTGAAAAAGCATATCAATCCTTGGGCTGCTAAGGCAGCAAGAGAATCTATGGATTATTTTATTTGATGAACATCATTGACTTTTCATTGGATTACTCAAACACAAGAGATAGACAATGTAAACCCACTTGGAAAGAAGAAAGCCAATATCAGACAGCTCAATTTGGTAGACTCCCTTGCCTCTTGTACCACAAAAAAGGGCCCTTTCTTTAGTAGCCCACCCATGAGAGTTGGTCTCTACTGGGCCTTTATATTGAGTTTCTTCCATTCAATTTATTACACTAAGAAAAAAATATGAATGTTTATGTATATTATATATGTATTTTGTTTGTGTAAGGAATAGACAGGAGAGCTGAGGTCAGTGAAACACATCTGGACAATGATAACGGTTGCTGTTATTCAAAACAGGGACACAGCCAAATATCAAGCAGTTTAAGAGGCCCAAAAGGCTGCAATATCCATGTGATCCCACAAACATAGCAAGCCCTCTGATTGATACTGCCATTTTTCCACCTCTATTTAGAGGTAGTTGAGTTAGCAACCTCTGCCACATCATCCAACTTCTGTTCTACTCTCTGGAACTGTTTAGTTGGTGGAGACAGCCTGACTTCTGGGTTTCTGCCATTTTTGCTTTCCCTTTTTACCCTTCATAGTTTTGTCTAGGGGCATGTGAATAGAAGTGTGAGTTGCATTATATTGTTGAATTGGGATTTGTCCCTTTGAATATTGTATGGCCCCAAAAGTGTATTTTATTTTCAAGCAAGCTTAGAGCTTTTGGTCCAGATAGGTGTCTACCTGATAAACCAAAAGATTGCAAGTGCCTCTTTATTTATTGGATTTTTTTTTCAAATTGAAAAATGCAGAATTTTTTTTGATTTAGGTGGTGAATTTATATTTGCTTTCAAGTCTCATATTTTTATGTGGAGCTTATGCCATCTCTCTAACTGTTTTCATATATAATAATTCAGAATTACCTGATATAGTCTTCTATTAAATTTAACTTGATATATGGTGTGATTAATATATTCAAAATTTATTAAGATATAATTTTTCTATTGTTAATTGAAAAACAAATATGAGTTTTGAAAAAGTTATATTTATTTTAATATGTGATAGGGATTTTATTTTGTTTTTGACATATTTGGGATTGAATTATTGTTTTTTTTAAGTATATCAATTCTTATATAAAATTTTATGTCTAAATAAAATATTAATTATTGTACAAATATTTTCTATTATATTTTTGTAATATAAAATAAGGTCTTATAATTTTTTAAGTATATTGAAATACGAAATTTTGTGTTATTGTTTTTGGTTCTTAAATATACATCAAATTAAATGGAGAATATTGTATTGGGGAAAGATTGGGTTTAATGTGAGTGGTTTCTTAATTTCTTAATTTTATGTCTAAACAAAATATCAATTAATATAAAATTAATATTGCATCACTCCCTTAACAAATATATACACTTTAAAAAAATATATATAAGAGGGGTAAAACTTTATTCAAATCAAAATAGAGCAATACAAAGCCGGGAGATTACCCGCCCCTATCAATCTCCACTAAGTGGTCCAACTGTTGAGACAAATCCGGGGGGAATTGACCCATTTCCACAATATTCCAATTCTGCAAATGATCAGAAGCCCATTTAGCCAAACAATCTGCAACCACATTCCATTCGCTAGGAATGTGACAGAAAGAGACAAATTCCAAGGAAGCACACAGATGAAGAATCTGTTTTATAATCACCGCCAAATGCTAACTGACATCCTCTAATTGTTGCCTCTTTAGAAAAGTCACCACCACCTGAGAATCAAATTCACAAATGATCTGTCTCCACCCTAGAGTGCACCCGCACTCCACAACACATAAAATGGCAAGAGCCTCCATCACATTGTTAGTATACCAACCCTTATAAACAAAAAAGACAAATTCAACATTTCCATAACTATTCCGCCCAACACCCCCAATACTAGCCTGACCAGGATTACCTCGAGAAGAACCATCTGTGTTGATTTTTAGCACTCCCTGAGGAGGAGGACACCACCGCCCCTCCCTATTTATCTATTGAAGAGGATGTCGACATCTTTTAGTTTAATGAAATGTAGGTAATAATTATAATTCAACCAAAAAAAAGGTTTATTGAATATGTGGAGCAAGATTAATTTATCTTCTAAAAGTTCTCATTCTAGCACTTTTGATTGTGTACTTGTGGTACAATGTGATAAGATTAGTTTGATATTAACATTGGAATATTATGTGTGTATCTCCAACATTTTTGGAATGGGCTCTTGAATGCTCACGAGAAAGATGAGAAATATTTATTTTTTATTATTATTCTCTAAGACTTGAAATATTATTGTAATGACATTAAGATGAGAGATTATGGTTCACAAGAGTTAAAATTATTGTCATAAAATTTAGTAAGCATCTCTCTAATGTAGAACTTGGGAGTTACATAGGGAAGAGTAGAATATTTTCATTATTATGGTGAGATCCTCATTAGTTGTCATGTTCATTATGGAGCACTAGACTTGGGGATGTGTGTTGTTGGTGTGAACAAGGATATTACCTAACTAGTTCACTTGCTAGATCATATTCACATTTTTTAGTTAAGGGTACTTAGGGTACATTTAGGATACTTATCACTTTATGTCTCATATCATAAAATTAAGACACTTTTCATAATATTATATAGTCCTATGTCTCACTTTAACCTATATAACTAACAGATTTTAATGTAATATTAATCAATCCATCATTATTCAATTTGCATTCTTTGATAGGAATACAATTTATTCTTGTCATATTGATCTTCTCATTTCATTGTACTTTCCATTAGGTCTCTAGATCTTGGGTCGCTATATTCATATGCAAATATCACATGCTGAAACATAGAAAAAGGTAAATGTGGTGGATCAATGTGGAAAAAGGTGTATGATCTATACACTTACACTTTCATAATTTCATTAGGAAAAGAGATCTCCCAAAGGTAGGATTGACTTTCAACCTTTAGGTGAGTCAACCCTATTGGAAGATTTATTGTTTTCCTTATAATAAAAAATGATAAAATATGACTAAAAATGCACTTTGGGCAAATAAACTAAAAATGTTTAATGAGCTCAATTGTGCAATATAAAATTTGAAATGCAAATTTAAAGCATAATACTAACAGAAACAACCATTTGTAGGCAAATTTGGGGGTTGCAGGGTGATATCTACTAACCCAAAAAAAGCTTGTCTCGAGAACTGTAGGACACTTTCGCCAAAACTAGACACTTGGGCCACTAGGCGAATGAGTCCTTGTAAGGATTTTCTGCTCAACTTTTGGGATCCTCTAGAGATAGATTTGAGTTGTTGTTTGCCCCAAGTTTCACTATAGAAAATTCAAAAATGAATTTGAGATCTAAGTTTCCGTGTCTTGACAACTTTGAAAACTTTTCAAAATTACACTTTTGATCCAATTTTGATCCTTCACCTATAAACCTACACATGCAAAGAGAAGAGAAAAATGTTTGTTTTTGGTGGGTAAGGGTTTGCCTTGGTCAAACCCTAGTTTGGTAATTAATCCTTGATAATGAAATAATGATAAAAATGAACGAACTGATGAATGAACAAAGCCTGTTACACCTCACCAAAACCTTTAATGGCTGCCCTTAGAGGATTGAAGTCTAACACACCTCTCTAAAGATTTGATCTTGCATGAAATGGCTTTCTTTCTTAATAGGTCTTGATGCTTGAAATTTGAAACCTACATCACAATGTTTGCTCCAAAATATGCATGGCACACATAAACTTTGACATCATGATAGGATCTTGTTTGCTACTATAGATGGTTGATAAATTCACTCTTCAATGCTCTTTTCAATAATATTTTCTCTTGTGAAAGTTGCCTCTTGATTCTTAATGTTAAATTGAGAAAATAACTATGCATTTATAGGTGTTTCCTTAATTACTCAACAATTAAACACCACAAGCCAACCTTTGCAATTTGAATTAAGATCATTAAAATGTCACCAAAAATATATTAAAAAATGGGTACCAAGACTTAAGTAATCCTAGGCCCTAAACCTAGGACAGACATTTTCCAAGATGTGTAATTAAGTGTAGGCATTGACTAAATGTGAGCTTCCCTTACGGAAAATAAAATTAATTAGGCTTGTGAATACATAATTGGGCCAATTAAAGGCTTAATTAAGTACAATTAATTAAGGGGATACAAACATAGTGTGAAAATGTAAAGGTGTACATTTTTTGACACTACATTTAGCCCCCACTTTAATGAGAGTGTGAACTTATGCTTAGACTCACACTAAAGTAGACAAATATACATCAAGAGGGGTCCAAGTGCACAAATTTTGATGGGATAGGATGACAAGGATCAAGGGGATTGCACAAGCCCCCAAGATCCAAAATCCCATGGAAACCCAACATAAGCATAAAGGGACACAAACATATGCATGATATGAAGCAACAGGACAAGATACACAAACATACAATGTCAAAATTAATGCAAGGAGGAATGAAAGATGGAATAGAAAGTTGTATTATGCTACGTCCATCAAATAAACTCATAAGGATGTAAAATCACTTATAAAACGCATGGCTCCATAGGCAAGAAAGTTGTGTTATGCTCAATGGCCATGAAAAATATTCTCACAAGGGCTAGTGCAATTTGATATACACTAGGTGAGCCCCCAAGACAAATATGAGAAACACACACTAGGTTGGTACGTACTGACAAAAAAGTGGTTGATGGGAAAGTCATGCTAGGTCTACAGGCTCCTATATGTCAACCATACCAAAAGTTATACCTCCTGATAACTTTGATAAGGCGCCACAACATGATCAAGATGCTATGTCAATGCTACGTCAATGTTACACTAAATTTAGCTTTCATTAACAAAGTGAAGCAAGATGTCAAACAAAACTCAACTTAGGGGGTGCAAAACAAAACTCACCTCAGGGGATGCAAATAAATAATGCCAAAATGAAATAATGTCAATGATGCCAATGTAATGGTCACACTTCCTAGGAGATGTATGTTATCATCACTAAGAAGGGGACATACAAACAATGAATGGGGGACAATATTCCCCCCACTTAAAATGCCAACATACTTGCTATGTTGGTATTTTAAGTAGAAAGAGAGGAAGAGGGGATCCTTGGAAAGAATGCACACCTCCCAAAACTAGTTATCCTTGCCCCCCAAGCATAGAGACAAAGAAAACCACCAAGGACTATTATGTTGTTTCCAAGATAAATATGGTTGCACTTAATATTGTACCACCATGAATGGAAATGAGAAAGACACATAAAGCTACTAATGCTACATAGTGATGAGCAACATGATAGGATGAAGATCATTATCAATTAGAGGAAATAGGTGCATCAACTAAAGGAAGAGCACCATAATCCTTAAGATGTTTTATTTTATTACTCAAAGCCTTGCATTCATCGGTTGAATGATCATGTACTCCATGATATGCACAAAATAAGCTCTTGTTGTAAAATTTCTTTCATGTTTTTGGAGGGAGAGATATCAAGCGGGCTTGGAGAAGCCTCAACAAGGTAACGTCTTGATCAATGGTAGAATATGTTCCTTTCTTTTGTGGCAGAGATATTTCTTGCTTACTAAAAGGTGTCATACATACACAAGACTCTCTAGGTTTAGATTGTGAGATTTTGTACTCTCGCTTAAAGGAGGGTGTAAAATATAATGAACCCCAATCATTGCTAAGACATGTGTTTGAAGTTGAAGCAATATCATGACCATGATGTATATTTTTTCTATTAAGCGAAGGTTTGTTTAATGTTTTCGTTTCTTTTGAAGGACAATAACCAAGACCTTGTGTTTGTTCTTGTGGGGTAGGCTCTATAGGGACACAAATACCTTGTTCTTTAATACCACATCATTTCCCATTATATCCAAGTTGTTTCAAAATCTCATAACCTCTTCCATAAATATTTTCCATTTCTTTTAGATTTGGTGGTTTCTTGTGATCACACTCATCATATGTGGATGTATAATTTATGTTTTCCTCTTCTTTGTTAAAATTTGTGGACTCACATGCTTTTGATGACTCATCTTGTGTTGATATTATGTCATCTTCTTTCTTTTTTCTTGATTTGTGTGTAATCTCGTATTCTCCCATGAATGTAGGCGTAAAGTCTAATGAACCCCAATCATTATCCAATAGTTTTGTGGTTGATGACAAACACTTATCTTCTTCTTCTTTAATTGGTTCCACTTTTGTAGTTGGTGTCAATATTTTAAGATATTTTCATTCCTTTTTCAATTTGTAAACAACTCTAAGGCTTAGGATCAAATTTTATTGTATAAACCTTGTTGTTATAAGTGTACTTCACAAGATGGTCTAACATTGAAGGAATTGCATTCATTACATGAATCCATGGTCTACCTAGGAGAAGATTATATGATAGTTCTTGAAGAATAACATGAATAGGAGTTTGCAATGTTACCTTTCCTACTTTAACAGGTAATATCATCACACCAAGCAGTTGTTCCCCACATTGTCAAATCCACAAAGAGACAAAGAATCGGGTTGAATTTGGCTCTTATCTACTCCAATCTTGTCTAAAAGGCTTACACTACAAACATTGAGGGTCGAACCATTTTCAATGAGAGTTGTTTTTTATCTCACATCTATTAATGACAACCACTATCATCAAGGCCTCATTTTTTTTATATCTCCAATGGAGGTAACTCATCTTGATGAAAGGTAATGTCTAAGTTGACTGAGTTCATACCTTGAATTAGGGATACTACATCATTTAGTCATACACTAGGAGGGACCACTACTTTTTGTAAATCACTTTGAAGCATGCTATGATAATTAGGTGAAGCTTGAATAAGATCCCATAAAGAAATCTTAGCAGGAGTGTTTTTGAGTTGTTCCACAAGATCATACTCCTTTCCACTATGCAAAGGTAAATGAAGAGCACTAGGAAAGATAGGTTGAGGTAATGGTAATGAAGTAGGTATGGTTTGTGGTTGCCTATTGTTACTTGTATTATATGTTTGAGCAATGGTATTATAACTTGGTTGTTGTGAAACATTGTTACTAGTGAGTTGTTTTGCAATATTTAAGATATGTCCAGGAGGTTTTGGTTGGTGTTGTGGTGGTCCTATGATAATAAGTGGCTTAGGAGATGACTTGGGAGGTCCAATAATTAGAGGACTCTTAGGGGGTTCAAAAGGAATCTTAGGTTGTCTAATGATTAGAGGACTCTTAGGAGGTCCAAGAGGAGTCTTTGGAGGTCCTATAGTCAAAGGAGATCTAATGGACACTTATGTGTTCATAAACTCAGTGGATGTGACATATTTTTTATGGTTTTTTAACATGTGGGATCAAACATTGACTTAACCTCTTCATCTATACCATATTTCGAAAGAAATGTATCTATGATATCATCTTCATTTGGCACATCTTCCCAAATGGGAGAAGAATTAGAAGAGGGACAAACAAGATCCTCATGATTCTCAATGATTGCATTTTTTTTACCAAAATACTTTCTTCACAAGTAGGCGAGGTATTGGGAGAAGAAAAATTATGGTTTCATGATTATCCATGATTGCACTCTCTTGCACTAAATTATTCTCACAAGTGGGAGATATGTTGGGAGATGAATGAAGACTAGGCAAGGTGATGTTAAGAAATGTGTCAAAGATCTCATATCTTCCCAAGTGGTTGGGTTAGGGGGAGAGGGACAAACAAGATTCTCATGACACTCAATGATTGTATCTCCTTTCACCAAAATGCCTTTGTCACAAGTAGGAGAGGTATCGGGAGAAGAACAACTATGGTTGTCATGATTGTCTATGCTCGCATCCTCTTGTGTTATTACATTCTTACAAATATGATAGATATTAGGAGGGTAACTAACGTGTTTGTTAAAGGTTTTATTTTATTTTCCTATATTATTTTCATGAGTAGGGAAATAGATTCATACAATCCATGTGATACTCTATGAACACCAAATGTTTGAAAAGGAAACATGCTTTTATGAGAACTAGTTTATCCAAAATATGCAATGCTTCAAAAAATGAACACAAGTGTCCTATAGATCTAATGATTTTCAATACTGAAATGCAACAATTTTTCCATGAACTTGCAATAAATGAAGAAAAATGACACTTGTCTTGCACATACAATAACTATTTTTAATAATTTCAAAGTATAGCTTTAACATCAGAATCAGAATGTAGAAACAAACACAAAAATGCACCCAAAAACTTGTTAGGACACCTATATAGGGATAGATTTTCCCAAGGGTGAATGAGTCCTTTTATAGAGGTTTCAAAAATTGAAATCTAAGTTTTTAGCTTACTGTTTAGGTTCCCTGTTTCAAGTTGCAAATTGTGGTTTCTATGACAAATTTTTCCAGATTTTGGTGTATAAATGCAAGTGTAATAAAGGACAAAAAGTGAACAAAGATGACAACTTTTTTAATGCAATTTTCACTAATTTTTCTAATGTAAATGATTAAAAGTACACAAATTTGCAAGTACTATGCAAAATTAATGTAATATATATGCAATTTTTTAGATTTTTCATATTTTTAACAATGCAAAATGCAAATTTAAAACCCTAGATGAAATGAAAAGTTAATGCAATTTTGAAAACCCTAGATGAAATGAAAACTAGTTCAAATCCTAGATCTAGGGTTTGAATGACCTCCAATTTCAGAATTTTAGATGTACAATGTCGGTTTTACCAAAATAAAACGTAGAAAAAGGTAAATGTGGTGGATCAAGGTGGAAAGAGGTGTATGATTTATACACTTACACTTTCCTAATTTCATTAGGAAAAGAGATCTCCCAAAGGTAGGATTGATTTTCAACCTTTAGGTAAGTCAACCCTATTGGAAGATTTGTTGCTTTCCTTATGACAGAAAATGGTAAAATGATTGAGGCTATTAAGGCATACAGTTGTACTAGATATTGGGTTGTGAATGAGCTCTATTAGGGTTTCTTGTGTCTGTGGTCATCCTTAGCCCCTCTTGCATCATATCACAACTTAGGTGTAGGATTTTTTCATTTACTATGTATACAACCGCATTTACTACAGTTTTTGTGGTTTTATAATGCCTACAACCGGCTCTAACCCAAAAAAATTTGCTGGTGTTGGCAGTTCAAAAACTCTGTTTAATGGCTCCTCCTCCGAACAAGCATCCCCAAAAACTTTTTTGAAAGTGTTCCACAAGGTAAGTCTTTTCATTCCCCAGTTGATGTGGTGTTACCCATGCCAAATTTTGATTCTACATGTTAATGATTAGAGTAGCATACTCTTGTTGGTTATTTTGTTGGGAGGACTCCTCCTAAAAGTGTGCTTAAAGAATGGGTTTTGTTTCATAGAAAAATAGGGTTCACCAAGATGAATTGAGGAAGATGATGAACCACTAATCTTTCTTATAAAACATACAATTATGAGGGCCAAAATTCCAAAATAACAATCAAAAATTGATCCTAATTGTTATAGCAACAAAAAGAGAAGTTTTGAGAGCTTGAAATGGTGTGTACTATTAGATGTTGTGGTTGTGTTACTGATATGTGGTTTTCATTGATGTCAACACTATTAGAATTGATGTATTGTAGGTTGTATATGTTGAGGATATTGAGAAAATTGTTAAAGAAAGAGTTGCAAGTTGACAGTGGAACAATGAAGGTCATAAAGGTGTCTTGCTCAGTACATTGATGATTAGTCATTGTGGAATAAAGGGTTTATTTTTTAGTATATCTAGTTTATCCACCAAAATTTTTAGAGGATCGCATGAAGATTTAATCATGTTATGAACAGTTGTGTTTTGATAGTTTTTTTGTGGCTTCAGTTAGTGTTCCTGATTGAAGTTGATGTGATTCTAGTAATTTCAGTTGTTGTGGATGCTTCTATGATGATTCATGATGTTGTGGATGGTTCTAGATCATGCTCTATCTTTGTTGCACGTCTGTGTTGATCTATGTGCTCATGGTTGGTAATTTTTCTCTTGTGTGTTCAGGTTTTTATGTTCTTGGCCGACATGGTGGTTGTAACGTGTTGTGGATCCTTGGAGATTAAAATTTGAATGTTTGACGTGCTTGAGGATACTGTTTTAAGTCTTCATTATGTTGTGGCCGATGGTGTCTGATTCGCATAAAAAATTTACTTGTAAATTTGGGCCAACATTGTGTATATGTTTTATATTTTATTTTGGCTAACGAAGTTGTTGATGTAATTCCATGTTGTGGAAATATAAGAGCGGTTTTTTGTGCGAATTTGTTGAGTGAAGAAGAGCCAGAGAAAGGGAAAGTGTGCAAATATTGATCTAATCATTCGATTGCAAAGCAGAGTGTGAAGAAGTTTGAGCGAAGTGTGAAGGAGTGTTTCTGTGCTTAACTGGAACTATAATTAGGCTTTTGTAGAAGCTATTTTATCAGTTCATACCATGCATATCTAATATGAATTGTTGTAAGATAGTGTGTCTTCTTTGGGCAGTGATCCCTCTTGTATTTTAGTAGTGAGCTCTAGGCAGTGTGTATGAATGCATGTGCATTCCCATTATTATTCATTATACTTTTAACAGGGTATAATAATGTGGACTAACATCCATCGTGGTTTTTCCCTTAACAGGGTTTCCACATAAAAATCTTGGTGTTCTCTATGTTTCTGATGTGTTGATTATTTGTGGTTTATTGTTCATTCATCAAATCTAAGATTAAGTTAAGTTTGAAAAGTTTAAATATTCTAAGACAACTGATTCACCCCCCCTCTCAATTGTCTGTCCTTGTTTTTCCAACAATTGGTATCAAAGAAGGTTCCTCTGAAGAAGTTTAAAAGCTTGAGGTGATCCAAGATGGCATCATACAAGAAGGACAGTCCTAGATTCGATGGAACAAACTACTCTCTATGGAAAGCCAAAATGGAGTGTCATTTGAGTTGTATTGGTGAACCCTTCTAGAAGATTACAAAGAACAGATATGTTATTCCTCAGAATGGTCCTTCCACTCTTGATGAGATTAAAGAGGCTAATATTAACATCGGGGCTATTGAAGCTTTGTTGAGTGCTCTGACGAATTTGGAAATGACAAATGTGATGGATCTCAAGATAGCTCATGAGATCTGGAAGAAGCTGGAGACTTTGTATGAAGGAGATGCACTTGTGAAGGTTGCTAAGCTACAAAGTTTGAAAGGAAAGTATGAAACTTTGAAGATGGGTGAAGATGAAAATATTTCTTCTTTTATGCAAAGATTAAATGAACTTGTGATGGGTATTACATGTGTCGGTGGTACTTTGGATGAACAAGAAATTGTAGCTAAAGTGCTCAAATCATTGCCTCCCTCTTATAAATCAAAGGCTCATGCTATTGAAGAGCTTAGAATAGTAACAAATGTGACAAGAGATATGTTGATTGGTAAACTTGTTTCCTTTGAGTTGAGTGAATTTGGTGATTCTGTCCCCAAGACTGAATTTGCATTTAAGGCCTTTGTATCCAGAAGAAACAAGCAAAGATATGATCTGGGAGAGAGTTCTAGAAAGACATTCAAATATGAGGAAGAGATGAAACAACTTGAAGATGAAAGAGAGGTAGAAGAGCTGGACGCACTAATTGTGAAGAAAAAAGGCAAAGGACAAGGTAAGTATAAAGGAAAGTTTCCTATTAAATGTTTCTCTTGTAGTAAAATGGGTCATTTTGCTTCAAGGTGTCCTAAAAGAGTTCCTAGGTCTAAGCCTAATAAACCTAGATTTCAAAAGAAATGCTATTATGCTGAAGAAGGTGTGACTGATGAAGAATCTAATAAAGAAAATGGAAATGAAGATGAATGGGTTTTCATTGCTATCAAGGAAAATGATCTGGTGGCTACTAAACCTGCTAAAGTTGAGAAAGCTCTTGCAGCCTGAATTGAAGAAAAGGACGAGTGGGTTATTGATAGTGGATACTCATATCATATGACTGGTGACAAAAGAAAATTTGTAAGTCTAGAGAAATATGATGATGGGGTTGTAAGAGTTGGAGATAACAATGTTGGTGCGATTCGTGGCAGAGGATTTATTTATCTTAGTGGTAAACATAACACTGATGATGTCCTTTATGTTGAAGGCTTAAAGAATAACCTGTTGAGTGTTGGAAAAATGGTGGACAAGGGCTACAATCTTCAGTTCAAAGATGGAAGATGCAGGATACTTGGAAGCTCTGGAAAGGTAATTGCTTCAGGTACAAAGATAAGAGGTAATATTTTTCACCTGAGTGTTGCTAATGAAAATTGTTTAATTGCTCAAGTAGATTAAAGTTGGCTATGGCATAGGAGGTTGTGTCATGTGAATTTTGATAACATTTTCAAGGTAAGCTCCACTCAAGCAGTAAGAGATCTACCTAAGCTAGTAAAGCCTACTAACACAATATGCAAGGAATGTCAGATGGGAAAACAAGCTAGAGTTTCTTTTCGGAGTAAACAACATCATTCTAATGGAGTACTGGAGTTGGTGCATACTAATTTGTGCGGTCCCTCCAGAATTAGAAGTCTACAAGGAGAAAGGTACTTTATGTTGCTTATTGATGATTACTCTAGGATGATATGGGTTGCTTTCTTAAGAGAAAAATGTGAAGCATTAGAGAAGTTCAAAAGTTTCAAAGCTATGGCAAAGAATGAGATAGGTTTGAAGATCAAATTCCTAAGGTTAGACAGAGGTGGTGAGTTCACTTCCTGGGAGTTCAATTCTTTCTGTGAAGAGCATGGAATCAAAAGATAGTTATCTGCTCCCTGAACCCCTCAACAAAATAGAGATGTAGATGACAGAAAAAGCACTAGTAGTGGTGCCTTCTTCCTAGGGAAGAAGCTGGTGTCTTGGATGAGTAAAAAGTAGAATTCTATTTCCCTTTCTACTACTGAGGCAGAGTATATTGTTGCTGCAAATAATTGCACTCAAGTACTGTGGATGAAACAAATGCTAAAAGATATCAGAATAGTATATGATGAGCCAATTGTTATATACTGTGACAACTCAAGTTCAATAAACATATCAAAGAATCTAGTGCTACACTCTAAGACCAAGCATATATCAATCAAGTTTCACTTCCTGAGGGAGAAAGTGAGTGAGAAAGAAGTCAGACTGGAGTATGTGCCTACCAAGGAACAGATTGCAAATATTTTCACCAAGTCATTGCCAAAGTATACTTTTGAGTATCTCAAAGGGGTGCTAGGGGTGATTACCCCTCCTGATAAGAACTAGAGATGCATTTACTTCCATCAATCTATGTGCTTCATAGCTATATTCTGATCCAGATTGATGTTTTATGTGGCTACTACTCAGGGGGAGTAATCAGATGTGTAGATATGTGGTTCAGAGCTTGTATGTGAAAAGATAATGCTTATCTTTTCCATTGATGTCAAAGGGGGAGAAGATTCATGTGAAAAACCAGTGATTATCTAGGGAGAAGAACCTTGTGGGGAGAAAGATTATGAGTCAGATCCTAAGGGGGAGTAAGTGTCAAGAGTTAGTTGCGTTGATGGTGTTTTTCACATCATGTGTTGCCATCAATGCCAAAGGGGGAGATTGTTGGATGTTGTGGTTGTTTTGTTGATATTTGGTTGTCATTGATGTCAACACTATTAGCATTGATGTATTGTAGGTTGTATATGTTGAGGATATTGAGAAATTGTTAAAGAAAGAGTTGCAAGTTGACAGTGGAATAGTGAAGGTCATAAAGGTGTCTTGCTCAGTATGTTGATGATCAGTTGTTGTGGACTAAAGGGTTTATTTCTGAGTATATTTGGTTTATCCACTGAAAGTTTCAGAGGTCCGCGTGAAGATTTAATCATGTTATGAACAATTATGTTCTGACAATTTTTTTGTGGCTTTAGTTAGTGTTCCTGATTGAATTTGATGTGATTCTAGTAATTTCAATTGGTGTGGATGCTTCTCTAATGATTTGTGATGTTTGTGGATGGTTCTAGATCATGCTCTATCTTTGTTGCACATCTGCGTTGATCTGTGTGCTCATGGTCGGTAATTTTTCTCTTGTGTGTTCGAGTTTTTATGTTCTTGGCCAACATGGTGGTTGTAAGGTGTTGTGGATCATTGGAGATTAAAATTTGAATGTTTGGCATGCTCGAGGATATTGTTTTAATTCTAAATTATGTGTGGCTGACGGTGTCTGATTCGCATTGAAAATTTACTTGTAATTTTGGGCCAAAATTGTGTATATGTTTTATATTTTATTTTGGCTGACGAAGTTGTTGATGTAATTCCATGTTGCAAATATATAAGAGCGGTTGTTTGTGTTAATTTTTTGAGTGAAGAAGAGCCAGAGAAAGGGCAAGTATGTGAATAGTTATCTAATCATTCGATTGCAAAGTAGAGTGTGAAGAAGTTTGAGCGAAGTGTGAAGGAGTGTTTCTGTGTTGAATCAGAACTGTAATTAGGTTTTTGTAGAAGCTATTTTCTCAGTTCATACCATGTGGATCTAATCTGAATTATTGTAAGATAGTGTGTCTTCTTTGGGCAGTGATACCTCTTGTATTTGAGTGGTGAGCTCTAGGCAGTGTGCCTGAATGCATGTGCATTCCCATTATTCTTCATTATACTTTTAACAGGGTATAATATTGTGGACTAACATCCACCGTGGTTTTTCCCCTAATAGGGTTTCCACGTAAAAATCTTGGTGTTCTTTATGTTTCTAATGTGTTGATTGTTTGTGGTTTATTCTTCATTCATCAGATCTAATATTAAGTTAAGTTTGAAAAGTTTAAATATTCTAAGACAACTGATTCACCCCCCCTCTTAGTTGTTTGTCCTTATTTTTCCAAAATGTAACTTGTAGAAAACTTGTTGTTTTTAGGCCACAGAGGACTCATTCACCTTTAGTGGTGAATGGGTCCCTGTTAGGGTTTTGAAAACCAACTTCTGGGTTTTATTCCTCTCAGTCTGCACTCCTAGTTCCCAGGTTTTCACTGCTTCAAGCCTCATTGAGGACTCATTAGCCTTTACTAGAGAAATGGGTCCTTTTAGGGTTTCAAAAATTTGATTTCTAGGTTTTGTACTTTAATTTCTGCACTCTCAAATCCTTGGTTATCAGCTCCCAAAAGTATGAAACAAAATTTGTAGCCTTCTTTCTGTGTTCTTGCACTATGAGCGACAACTTTGCAACTTGACAACTTTGACAATTTTTCTCCAATCTTGTTCTCCACTTGATCTTTGACCTATGAACCTACAAACACACATTCAAGAGAAGAAAAACTTTTTGATTGTTAGTGAATATGGGTTTTCCTCGGTCAAACCCCTTTTAGGTAATTAAACCAAATGATGAAACAATAAAATAAGGACATGAAACATGAAATGATGATACCTTGGATGATGTCTTGGAATGTAAATTTTCAAACTAACATGAAGTGGCCATGGAGAATTTAGATCTTGATACCAAATTAGATTTGAAACAATGCTTCTAGATGGATCTTCAATTCTACATTAACAATCTTAGCTCAACAACATGCTTGAACGCCCTATGCCTTTGACATGATGAAATGATCTTGAATTTCCGCAATAAGACTTCACTAATATGCCTTTGAATGCATTTAAAATTCTCTTGTAAACTCTATAATGCTCTTGTGAACGTACTCTTGAGTGCTCATGAAGATCTAGCATGAAACTAGGTGAATTAACCCCATATTTATACTAAATCTAGAGATTAACCCTGAAATTCAAATAATTCAAGCCGACACCAGATCTAGGATTGAAATTCATTATGATCCTGCCATAATTAAATTCAAAAATGGGTGTTGTATATGAGAAGGACCCATTCACCACTAAAGGCTAATGGGTCCTAGCACAACTTTCTAGGACCATGCTTCGGGGGGTTGAAAGAACATCAAAAACCCATATCAAAAATGCATAAAAAGGGGTGTCCTATGTGGAGAGGACCCATTTGCCACTAAAAGTGAATGCGTCCTAGCACCATTTTCTAGGACCTTAATTTTTCCAAATCAAATGTTATGCAATTTGATTATTGGGTGTCAGGATAGATCCTTCGGAAGGTGTCATTAATAAGGCTTAAATTTGAATTGAAGGGGCCAATTAAGCTCAATTAAGCACAATTAATTAATGAAACCTTAGATAAGTGTGAAAGTGTACTACAACACTTTACAACACCATAAATAAGGTACAAATTAAGTACACTTTGTTAAAAAGGGCCCTAGATTAATGTGAATGTGTACAACACATTACAACACTAAACCAAGGCACTATTAGGTTAATTATATATCAATTATTCCCAAGCTAAGTGTGAAAAAGGGTTGCTTTATTTGACATTACATTTTTCCCCCACTTTAGTGAGAGTTTTCCCCCATGAAAAACTCACACTAAAGTAGACATTCAAGACACTTAAGTATGCAGCAATAACAAAGATACATAATCATATTCTACAAAGGCCAAGAAAAATAAAGAAAAACAAAGGATCAAGCACAATCATTCCAACATGATGTGGAATGGGGTTGCTTGTGCGTAACATGTGTTTCTCACTCTGGGGTAGTGGAACCTCAGTTTTTCCACTGGGTGAGTTATCCCAATCATGTGTGCTCACTCAGGGGTAGTGGAACCTCAGTCTGTCCACTAGGTGAGTTATCCCAATCATGTGTGCTCACTCTGGGGTAGTGGAACCTCAGTCTATCAACTGGGTGATTCATCCCAACAAGATCACTATGGGGTAGTGGAACCTTAGTTTGTCCACTAGGCGAGTTATCCCAATGAGGTGGCAAATGAGAGAATCATATTAACCTCCCATACCATACCGAAGTTATCCTCCTGACAACTTCAATAAGGCACCATAATGTAATGATTTTTGTAAATGCTTTTGAATGTCATGTCTATAAGTTTTTGTTAAAGGGGATTTTTCTTTGCTCATGTAAGGTATTCTTCTTAAGGAACATCATGCCTAATGTCTCCAAGATAGGACAAGTCAAAGAGTATGAGATCGCCACTTATGGGATGCCTCTTGTTTCGCATCATGCCACCAAGGGAGATCGTATGCTTAGAAATATCGCACTCTTGGAGGACATTAAACCCAATGATACCACTAAGAAAAAGGACATGTCACAAGAAAAAAGAAAATCACGCCATGAAATATGCCAAAAGTTGTCATCGATGTATGCCCCCACTTTAAAGTGGTTGCTAACACCATTACTGTGAGCAATTGCTCTAAAGTAGCCAATGTTTTCTCCTAAGACATGAGATATTTCCTTGGAAAACCCTATTCCAAGTCATATGTTTCTAAAATAAAGTTGCATCATGAAATAGGAAGGAAGGGGTTGCCCCCAAAAGTACAATGCTAAACCTAGAAAGAAAAGTACGTCACATGCAAGTCAACTTAAAGATAGTTTGTTTATCAAATATAAAATGAAGAGTGTATAATACAACGATCAAGCCTTGCATATATAGGCAAGGATGAAGAGGTGAGAAGGTAGGAGTGAAAATTTGACTACCCCTCTAAAGATGGAACACTTGTGAGCTCACTTGACAAGTGTGTGAGAAAGTGTCAATAGGTGTGTCAATTCATGAGAACACATGTCTCAACCATATGAAGTGAGAAAAAAAGAAAAAAAAACCTAAGTAAACTTCATCTAGGTGTGAATAGGTCAATCCTAGAAAGGTGATTAGCTAACTAGGCATGTTAATGAAGTCTATTTGCACTAATAAGAACCTCCACCTAAACTTGTTCGAAGGTCAATAAGAAATAGAAAACCACCAAAAATGTATTCACTCGAGATGATTGGATATGTATTTTTGTTTTGAATACTAGCATTAATGAAATAATATTTGTATAAGATACATTAATTATGAATGATGCATAGTCCTGGAAGATAGCAATGGATGAAGAAATGGCAGCACTAAAAAATAACAATACACGAGACCTTGTACCATTTCCTAAAGGATGTAAACATATTGATTGTAAATAGGTGTTCAAAACGAAAATTGGTTCACGCGGCAGTATTGAGAAACATAATATATGATTGGTTGTGAAAGGTTACTCCTAGGTTGACGGGGTTGATTACAATGAGTTTTTTTCTCTTATTACAAAATGTCACCCATTAGATTCTTATTATCTATTATTGCAGCTTATAAATTGGAGGTCAATAAAATAGATGTGAAAATGACATCCTTTCATGGTGATTTGGAAGAGAATATTTATATGACACAACCATAGTACTATGTGGTTAAAGTTAAAGTAATTTAGTTTGTAAATTAAAGAAATCCTTGTATGGCCTAAAATTAAGTACTAGGACATGGTACCATAAGTTTGATACATATGTGTTGAGTTTGGGATTTGAGAATTATAAATGTGATCATTGTGTTTATTTTAAATTGATAGTGATCATTGTGGCAAATGGAAAAAAAAAATAGAATTAAAAAATTAGCTCTCAATTGAAATGAAAGAACTTGGTGTGGCTAAAAAAAATTTGAGAGAGAGATTAGAATTGAGATAGAGAAAACAAAAATTTATGGCTTGGCTAGAGTAATTTTTTGGTCAATCTTTCAACAGAGACAAGTCCAAAATATTTTTTCTTAATGTCAACGCATTGGTAAAAGATCAAATCTTGATGTTTTGGGGATTTTAGTGTGATTCCCTTCCTTGCAAATATCTTGGAATACCTTTCTTCTCAGGGAAGGAAAAACATGAATTTTGGGACAAGATCATCATCTCTGCTTCAAAGAATTTTTTTCTTTAGAGATCTAAATGGTTAAAATATGCAAGTAAATTAGTAATGCTAAAAGCAGTCTTGCACTCTTTCCCCATATATTTGATGTCAATATTAAATCTCCCTCAAGGTAAGGAACCTACCTTACAAAAAGTTTTCAGAGATTTTTTATTTGCAGAGAATGTTACAAGAAAAAATATGTTGGCTTTGGTGGCCTAGGAATCTATATGCAAATCCAAAATGAAGGGTGGGGCAAGATTAAGAGATCTCTTCCTACAAAACAAAGATTTAGGTTCTAAATTAGCATGGAAGATTTATTCTAATCATGACAATAAATGGTGTCAAATAATGAGGCATAAATATCTTAACTCTCTTAATAGAGAAAGGTTTTTTACACAGATGGACCTCCCCTCTGGTTCAAAAATATGGCATGTTATCTCTTCTTGCAGGTTTTTTCTTCTATTGCATCTCTCTTGGGTAATAAATAGTGAGGAAAAATATCTCTTTTGGGAGGATGCTTGGAATGGGCATAAGTCGCTCAAATCCCTTGGAAACTGGGGTCAAATTAAAATTTCTCTGAAAGCTCTCTAGGGGAATAATGTTAAAGACTATTTGGTTATTGACCATGGCAATCATTTTCATGTAGTAAGATGGAAACATTTTGGTTTTCTACCTATTTCAAATTAGGAAAAATATTCTCTCATGCTCAAACTTAGAAAAAGGAAAATTTTATTGTCAAACAAGCAGGATGAGATAGTATGGCTCAAAGCTAAATTGGGAAGTTATAATCTGAAGCATGGCTATAATTCCTTAATTGATTCAAATCACTCCAACCCCTGGCCCTTTAAACTTTTTGGGGGTTATGATGTGCTCCCCAAAGTTGGTGCTTTTGCTTGGCTTGATCTTAAAGATAAAAAAATATTGATAGGTATGAGGCTTGATAGACTAGGAATAGTCCCATTATTCCCCTATGTCATGTGTGGTAAGGCTTCTGAATCTGCAAGCTCCATAGTTGCGATTTTACTTATCATTATTGGTCTTGGTTGAAAGGTAAACTTGCTTGGTCTAGTCCTCTTCACAATTCCATTCTAAAGCATTTTCTCAGTTGTCCCTCCTTATGCTCAAATTCCTCTTTTCTTAAATTTGGTAGATTAGTCATTCTATTATCATTTGGAAAATATGGTTGTGAAGAAATAAGAGAATCTTCAAGAAAAAAGCTATGGATCTGAATCAAGTGATTTAGAAAATTGAATTATCAATCTTTGAAGTAAAAATGACAAGCATTTTTAAAAACCCAATCTCCAAAAAAATCTTCTCTTTGTGGGATTCCTTTATACTAAAAAATTGGCCCTTTTCTCAAACTTCCTCGAATGGGGTCAATATAGAATTCTGGTGCTCATGTGGATAAGAATATTATTCAATGGTCACCGCCTCGAAGATGCTTTATTAAGTTGAACTTTGATGGGGCCTCCATAGGAAATCTTGACAAATTAGGTGCAAGTACAATTCTAAGAGATTGGTAGGGTAATTTTATTGGTGCGACATGTGAATTTTTGAATAATGGTACTAACAATATTGTAGAATTTAATGCTTTACATATTAGACTTGAATTAGCTCTAAAATTTTCTATATCTCAAATAGTTATAGAAGGAGATTCAATGGTGGTGATTTTTGCACTTTCAAATAAAATTCTAAGGCATGGCATCTAAATTATCTTTTCTCATATTCAGCTTCTCTTAAAAAAAATTGCTCTCTTTCAGATAATGCATGGTTACAGAGAAGCTAATTCATTTGTTGATTTGCTAGCAAATAGGGCTATTGATGATTCAATTGGTCATAAATAATTCTCTAGGCATGAATGTGTTGTTCTTTTCTCATGCTAACAAAATTTGGCTTCTTTAATCTTACTATGGCTAAAAATGTCTGACAAGTTTCACTAGTGTTTTCTAGTTGGTCGTTACTGATCTTTGAGGGAAAGCATGCATAAGACTGCATCTATATTATTTTATTTTTACTATTTGTTTAGAGGTTTTGTATATCCATTTCTAGATAAATTGGCATTATATTGGTGTCCTGGTAGGTGATTGTTTGATTATTCACGTGGCTTTCCCTTGCCACCTAATTGGTGACTTATTCAGGGCATGCTTCATTAGTTTACTTGCTATATTTATGGCATTGATTTTTATTTAATGGTGTACTTGTTGATGCTAATTGCTTTCCATTGGCATTGACATGGTTGTACATTGGTTGCTATGACAGTCCCCATGACATCCAAACAGACAAACATTGGTGAGAAAAATGACGATGGCCTCTCTAGGTGTGGGCACTAATTGTTTAAGGTTTGAAATGATACTTATAAGTATTTGGTAATGACTTGGTATGTTGTGGATTTTTTCCTGTAAGGCACCTGGCTGGTTTCCTCGAGGAATGTTTCATATCTAGGCCATATTTAATAAAGGTATTTCACTCCTACCATTTTTTAGTACAATGGCACACATTCTTCTAGTTTGGGTTATAGAATTTACTTGGTTTGCATTAAATTCTTGTGTGTGACTGCACTTCACACATTTTTCTAGGCATTTGGTTATCTATTTATAGAATATTTGGGAAGCTTTTAATCATGCTTATTCATGTTGTTGTAATGGATTTCACCTTCAAAATTTTCATCATGCCCAAGTATCATGAAATTAGAGATTCGTATCTTTTTTCAAATTTTAAATTATAGAAGTCTTTTGCTATTGAGTGTTCGTAGGTGGCGGATGTTACTTTTATAGTTCTGGGATGGGATTGGCTGGATCTTCATCCCATGATGTTGCCTAATGAGATTGCATCTTTATTTATTTCTAATTTGATGGATATGTTGTGGTGTTCATAATTGGTGAAATATCTTATAGGTGTTGGATGTTGTGGTTGTGTTGCTAATATCTGGTTGTCATTGATGTCAACACTATTGGCATTAATGTCTTAGAGGCTGTATATGTCAAGGATATTGAGAAAATTGTAATAAAATAAGTTACAGGTTGTCAGTGGTAAAGTGAAGTTCAATATGTTGGTTAGTTCAGTAAGTTGATGATCAAAGGTTGTGGATTAAAGGGTTTCTTGTCGAGTATATCTAGTTTATCCATGCTAAGTTTCAGAGATCCGCGTGAAGATTTGTTCATGTTATGAAGATTTGTATTCTATCAAATTTTGTGTTCCTTTAGTTGATGTTCTTGAATGAAGGTGATGAGATTTTAGCAAGTTCAGTTGTTTCAGATGCTTCTTTGGTGATTCATTATGTTTGTTGATATTTCTAGATCATGCTATATCTATGTTGCATGTTTGCATTGATCGTTGTGCTCGCAATTCGAGATTTTCTCTTGCGTGTTCATGTTTTTCATGTTCTTGGCCGAAAGGGTGTTGTAGCGTGTTGTGGATCTTCAAGGAATAATTTTTGAAGGTGGTTCATGTTTGAGAATTTTATTTTGGGTCTTCACTATGTTGTGGTCGACCTTGGTTGATTCACATTAATAATCTTTAATGTTTTGGGCTGATAGTTTGTATTCATTTTATTATTCTATTAAGGCTGACATGTAGCGATGTAATTTCTTGTTGTGAATATATATAAGTGATTGTTTATACCATTTGAATGTATGGTGTGCATGAATAATGTTCTAAATCTTTTGAAGGCAGAGAAAAGTGTGAAGAAGAGTGAAGAAGAGTGAAGAAGTGTTCATGTGCTTAACCGAAACTGTAATCAGGTATTAGCAAATGCTATTTTCTTAGTTCAAATCTTGTGGTTGTGATACAAATCTTTTTGTAAGACAGTGTGTCTTCCTTTTGTAATTGAGTAGTGAGCTCTAGGCAGCACACTTGAATGCATGTCCATTCCCCATTCATATTTTATAATTTTAATAGGGTATAATCTTGTGGACTGACCTCCACTGTGGTTTTTCCCCTAATAGGGTTTCACGTAAAAAAAAGTCTTGGTGTTATGTGTGTTTCTGATGTGTTGTTGATTTATGCTTTCATGGTTATTGATCAAATTTGAGAATAAGGTTAATAAGTTGAATAAGTTTGAAATTATGTGACAACTAATTCACCCCCTGTCTCAATTGTCTGCCCTTGTGTTGCCAACAATTGGTATTAGAGCAAGTTCCTTGGAAGAAGTTTAACAACCTGGGGTGATCCGAGATGGTGACATACAAGAAGGATAGTCCGAGATTTGATGGAACAAATTATTCTTTGTGGAAGACTTGAATGGAGTGCCATCTGAGATGCATTGGTGAACCCTACTGGAGCATTACAAGTAATAGGTATGTTATACCTTAGAATGATCCTACTACTACTATTGAGATTAGGGATGTTGAGTACAATATCAGGGCTAAGGAAGCATTGTTGAGTGCTTTGACTAATTCTGAGATGACAAAGTTATGGATCTAAAGACTGCTTATGAGATCTAGAAAAAGTTGGAAACTTTGTATGAAGGTGATGCTAATGTGAAGATTTCTAAGTTACAAAGTCTGAAAGGGAAATATGAAATGTTGAGAATGGGTGATGATGAGAACATTACTACTTTCATGCAAAGAGTGAATGAACTTGTGTGTGGTATCAGATGTGCTGGTGGACAGTTGGAAGAATCAGAGATTATTGCTAAAGTGCTTAGACCCTTTCCTGTTGCATACAAAGTTAAAGCTATTGCTATTGAGGAGCTCTGGACTGTAACAAATGTAACCAGAGACATGTTGATCGGTAAGCTTATTGCTTTTGAGTTGAGTGAATTTGGTGATGCTCTTCCTAAGATAGAATCTGCATTCAAGGCTACTACCTATGGAAGAGATAAACAGAGATATGATCTAGGAGAAAGTTCTTCTAGAAAGGTATTCAAGTATGAGGAGGAAATGAGAGATATTGAAGAAGAGGAGAGAAAGCTAGAGGAGCTTGAAGCACTTATTGTCAAAAGAGAAGCTAGAGGAGAAGGTAAGTATAAAGGAAAATTTCCTATTAAATATTTCTCTTGCAATAAGATGGGTCATTTTGCATCAAGGTGTCCGAAAAGAGTCCCTAAGCCAAGACATAACAAGCCTAGATTTCAAAGAAAGTGCTATTATGCTGCTGATGAAGGTGTGATAGATGATGAATCTGATAAAGGGAATGCAAGTGAGGATGAATGGGTACTTATTTCTATCAAGGAAAATGATCATGTACCTATTGAATCTGTTAGTTGCTCAAATGTGGAGAAAGCTCTAGCAGCCAGAGTTAAAGAGAAAGATGAATGGGTGATTGACAGTGGATGCTCTCATCACATGATAGGTGAAAAAAGAAAATTTGTGAGCCTGGAAAAGTATGATGGTGGTGTGGTAAGATTTGGTGATGACAAAGCAGGTGTAATCTGTGGCAGAGGATCCATTTCTCTTGATGGTAAGAATAATACTGATGATGTTCTTTATGTGGATGGTTTGAAGCATAATGTCTTAAGTGTCAGATAGATGGTTGACAAGGGATACAATCTTCAATTCAAGAATGGTAAATGTAGAATATTGGGGAGTTCTGGAAATGTGATTGCTTCAAGTAGAAAAAAAAAAGGTAACATCTTTCACCTGAATGTTGCTAGTAAAAGTTGTTTGATTTCTCAAGTTGATGAAAGTTGGTTGTGGCATAGGAGAATGTGTCATGTAAACTTTGATAATATTATCAAGATAAGTTCTACTTAGGCAGTGAGAGATCTTCCTAAGTTGGTAAAGCCTACTAATACTATATGCAAGGAATGTCAGTTAGGGAAGCAAACTAGAATTTCATTTATGAGCAAACAACATTGTTCAAAACAAGTGTTGGAGCTTGTTCATACCGATTTGTGTGGTCCTTCTAGAATCAAAAGATTACAAGGAGACAGGTACTTCATGTTACTTATTGATGATTACTCTAGATTGATGTGGGTTACCTTCTTAAGGGAGAAATATGAAGCTCTGGAGAAATTCAAGAATTTTCAGGCTATGGTTGAGACAGAGACAAGTCTGAAGATTAAATGTCTGAGATAAGATAGAGTTGGTGAATTCACTTCTCATGAGTTTAATTCTTTTTGTGAAGTGCATGGGATAAGGAGATAATTATCTACCCTGCGGACCCCTTAACAAAATGGAGTTGTGGAAAGGAAGAACAAAACAGTTCAAGATGCCACTAGGACTATGATGCTAGAAGGAAATGTCCCTCATATCTATTGGAGAGAAGCTATGAGTACTGATGTTTACATCCTCAACCGGGTACAAGTCAAAGGTGATACTGGAAAGTTCCCTTTTGAGCTATGGATTGGTCATAGGCCTACTTTTAGATATTTCAAAATCTTTGGGAGAAAATGCTATATCAGAAGAGATGAAGAGATAGGAAATTTTGATGCTAGGAGTGATGAAGAAATCTTTCTTGGTTATTCTACTAAGAGTAAGGCCTACTAGTGCTACAACAAGAGATTGAGGAAAGTAGTTGAAAGTACAAATTTCAAGGTTGACGAAGACATAGCTAGACCATCCAGAACCTGTGGATACGATTCAGATGATCAAAATAATAGTTCAGTCACAGGAAAGAAAGTTCAAACTCAAAATCAAGTTCAAATCATTATGGTGAATCAAGAAAATCAAGAGGAAGGAACTAGTGCAAGTGTAGAAGAGAGATCACAAGAGCCAGAAGTTCAAGAACATCCTAAAACTCCAAGGTATGTAAGACTCAATCATTCAGAAGATCAGATTATAGGTGATAAGAACAGAGGTTTTCAAACTAGGAGAAAGATAGCAGAAGAATACTGTTTGATTTCAAAGACTAAGCCTAATAATGTGAATGAAGCATGCAAAGATGAACATTGGGTGGAAGCAATGAAAGAAGAGCTACAACAAATTGAGAAGAATAATACATGGATTCTTGTTCCTAGACCTAAGGACAAAAATGTAATTGGAACTAAATGGGTCTTTATAAACAAGCTAAATGAACAAGGTGAAGTTGTTAGAAACAAAGCAAGATTGGTGTGTAAAGGATATTCTCAAATGGAAGGAATTGAATTTTAAGAAACTTTTTCCCCTGTTGCTAGAATTGAAGCTATGAGACTATTTCTTGCTTATGCTACTTATAAAAACTACAAGGTTTATCAAATGGATGTCAAGTCAGCATTTCTAAATGGCGAATTGGAAGATGAGGTGTATGTTGAGCAACCTAATGGATTTCAATTGACTAATCATGGACATATGGTTTGTCGATTGAAGAAAGCATTGTATGGACTTAAGCAAGCCCCAAGAGCATGGTATGCCAGATTGGAAAAGTATTTGTTGAAGATTGGATTCAATAAAGGTACTGTTGATAGTAATTTGTATTTCAAGATTGATCATGATAAAGATCTAATTGTTGAAGTCTTTGTTGATGATATCATTTTTGGAGGAGATGATAGTTTGTGCGTGAAGTTTGATGATGAGATGCATAATAAGTTTGAGATGTCTATGATTGGTGAGATGAAATTATTTTTGGGATTGCAAATTACTCAATTAGATAAAGGGAGCTTCATATCTCAGTCCAAGTATGTGAAAGAATTTCTAAAGAAGTTTGGTATGGAAGATTCAAAGCCAATTGGTACACCTATGGTGACCGAATGCAAGTTGACACAAGATGATGATTCTTCGAAAGAAAATCAGACTAGATACAGATTGATGATTGGTGGATTGCTTTATTTGACCCAAACTAGACCAGATATCATTAATGTTGCATGCATTGTTGCGAGATTTCAAGTTGATCCTAAGGAATCTCATGTAACTGCTATGAAAAGGGTTTTCAAATACTTGAAGGGGACAGTTGATTTTGGGCTATGGTATCCTAAAAATGATGATCTTACTTTGAGTGCTTTTACTGATGCTGATTGGGCAGGTGATGTGGATGACATAAATAGTACTAGTGGTGGTGCATTTTTCTTGGGAAGGAAGTTGATTTCATGGTTAAGAAGCATAATGCCATTTCTTTGTTTACTGCAGAGGCATAATACATTGTTGCTACTAATAATTGTACTCAAGTATTGTGGATGAAGTAGATATTGAAAGATATCAAAGTTGTGTATGATGAACCCATTGCTATATTCTATGATAACTCAAGTGCGGTTAACATTTCTAAGAATCTGGTGCTGCATTCAAAGACCAAGCATATATCTATGAAGTTTCACTTTTTGAGAGAGAAGGTGAGTGAAAAGGAAGTCAGATTGGAGTATGTGCCTACTAAGGAACAAATTGTAGATATCTTTACAAATTCATTGCCTAAGGATACTTTTGAGTATCTTAGAGGGAAACTAGGGGTGATTACCCCTCCTAATCAGAACTAAGATGCATTAACTTGCATCAATCTATGCATTTCATGGTCATATTTTGATCTGGATTGATGTTGTGGTGGTTGCTACTCAAGGGGAGTAATCAAATGTTTAGATATGTGGTTCAGAGCTTGTGTGGAAAAAAGAGATCTTTGTCATTGATGTCAAAGGGGGAGAAGAGTCATGTGAAAAACTATGAATTATATGAGGAAGAAGAGTCATGTGGGAGAAGAGTTGTTGAGGAGAAAAGAGTTAGAACCTAAGGGGGAGTAAGTGCTGAATATAGTTACGTTAATGGTGTTTTTCACATCATGTGTTGCCATCAATGCCAAATGGGGAGATTGTTGGATGTTGTGGTTGTGTTGCTGATATGTGGTTGTCATTGATGTCAACACTATTGGCATTAATGTCTTAGAGGTTTTATATGTTGAGGATATTGAGAAAATTGTAATAAAATAAGCTACGGGTTGTCAGTGGTAAAGTGAAGTTCAGTCTGTTGGTTAGTTCAGTAAGTTGATGATCAGAGGTTGTGGATTAAAGGGTTTCTTGTCGAGTATATCTAGTTTATCCATGTTAAGTTTTAGAGATCCGTGTGAATATTTGTTCGTGTTATGAAGATTTGTATTCTATCAATTTTTTTGTTGCTTCAGTTGATGTTCCTAAATGAAGGTGATGAGATTTTAGCAGGTTCAATTATTGCGGATACTTCTCTGGTGATTCATGATGTTTTTGGATGTTTCTAGATCGTGCTCTATCTATGTTGCATGTTTGCATTGATCGTTGTGCTCGTGATTCGAGATTTTCTTTTATGTGCTCATGTTTTTCATGTTCTTGGCCGACAAGGTGTTGTAGCGTGTTGTGGATCTTCGAGGAATAATTTTTGAAGGTGGTTTGTGTTTGGGAATTTTATTTTGAGTCTTCACTATGTTGTGGCTGACCTTGGTTGATTCACATTAATAATCTTTAATGTTTTGGGCTGACAGCTTGTATTCATTTTATTATTCTATTAAGGCTAACATGTATCGATGTAATTTTTTGTTGCAGATATATATAAGCGATTGTTTATACCATTTGAATGTATGGTGTGCGCGAATAATGTTCTAAATATTTTGAAGGTAGAGTAGAGTGTGAAGAAGAGGGAAGAAGTGTGAAGAAGTGTTCATGTGCTTAACCAGAAATGTAATCAGGCATTAGCAGATGCTATTTTCTCAGTTCAAATCTTGTGGTTGTGATCCAAATCTTTCTATAAGACAGTGTCTTCCTTTTGTAATTGAGCAGTGAACTCTGGGCAGTGCGCTTGAATGCATGTGCATTCACCATTCATATTTCTTTATACTTTTAATAGGGTATAATCTTGTGGACTGACTTCCACCGTGGTTTTTCCCCTAATAGGGTTTCCACGTCGTAAAAAAAACTCTTGGTGTTATGTGTGTTTTTGATGTGTTGTTGATTTATTCTTTCATGGTTATTGATCAAATCTGAGAATAAGGTTAATAAGTTGAATAAGTTTGAAATTTTGTGACAACTAATTCACCCCCCCTCTCAGTTGTCTGCCCTTGTGTTGCCAACAATAGGGGTATATTTACTTCCTCATGTATGTCCTCTTTCAGATCTCCAACCTGTTTTGGATGGATATGATTTACTCTAGGGCTCCAACATGGTAGGTGGGGTCTTGTGTCATGAACAACTGCTTTCAAATCCTATTTTTACCTCTCTTCTGAGTGCCATGGTTCATGGCCTAGTGGATGATTGTCCTATGGAGTTTTCTTGGCGTTTGACTGATATGAGGTCTCACTTGGGGGACTTTGTTTGTGGGATGGTTAATAATCTTTTCAATGTTGTACAATTATTGATTTGACATACATTAAAGGAGCCTCACCTCATCCCTTTCTTCCCTCCTCCAAAAAATTTGGCTTCATCCTAAGAAAGTGGGACTTGATATGCATTGGGTTGGCTTCGTATTTTTGTTCTCATCACCCTTCCTTTTTTTCTCTGGTTCCATTCAACTCTATTTTTTTTTCTGTTCTCTAAAATTTTATATTCTCTTCTTCAAGCTCTTGGGTTGGCATTGCTTTGCCTCATCATGCTTAATGGTTTCTACTTCGGCACTGTATCGACACCGTGTTTTTGCTTCAACATCCTTTATTATCACTACTATGCTCATTTTGGAGCTCTTTTTTTTCTTCACCTACAATCACGATGACTATGGTTATGTAAATTTTATTATGATAAATGAAAGCTTTCAATGGCTCTACCACTTTTATTTAAAAAAAGTTATGTCAATTTAGTTTTACAAAGGTTTAACATTTAGGGTTGTAGACCACTATATTTTCTTATAACAATGCAAATGAAATTATCTATTAAATCCCCTTTGGAGATGGAATACATGAGTAGAGTTCCTTACCATAGAGTAATTGGAAGCTCAAACTATGCTATGATTTGTACTAGACCATACATTGCCCAAGTAATGAGAGTTCTTAGTAGATATATGTCTAATCTGGGAAGACTTCATTGAGATAAAGTTAAAAGAGTCTTTAGATATTTGTAGATTACCTTAGAGTATTGCTTGTATTTTAATGGTATAGGAGATATTATTTCCCTATATATTTATGGTTATGTGGATTCATACTAGGCAGGTGATGTTGATAGTAGAAGATCCACCAGTGTTATAAATTGCACAAGTAAGTGACAAGATGTGCTTGTTTTACCCACTACATAGGTATAGTATATGGTAGAAACTTATGCCTATAAATAAGCCATTTATCTTAAGAGATTGTGTTTAGATATCACGTTAAAACATGTAGAATTTACTTGATTTATTATGATAGTTAGAGTGTGATTCACGTAGGAAAGAACTAAAAATTTAATGCAAGGACTAAGCATATGGGAATTTAATATAATATTGTGAGAGATATAGTTGAAGATGGTAGGGTAAAGCTAGATAAGGTGGAGACTTTGATCACTATTCCAAATGCATTGACCAACTCAAATGAGCACATAGAGCTTAGAAGGTATTATAAGTCTATGGGCCTTTTGGAACCTAATAGTTGATTCCATAATAGTATGTTACCCTTTGGCTCTTGCAAGGTATTTGACAAGTGAGAGAATGTTGGGAATAAGGTGTTTCAATCTTCACAAATTCTTTATTTATTTATTTATTATTCAATATTTTAATGTAATTATTTGGTATTTTATAATGTATTTTATTTTAATTTGTGCTCTACCTAAAATGGAGTGTTAAGATATGTGTAAGCAATTTGATGCCATGTGTTGGTACTTTGTTGCCTTAGTTGTATATTATCATAAGGTGAAAATATTTAGTAAATCTAGATTGCCCCTCTTTTGTGGGATTCTATAAAAAATTATGATAGAATTTTATGATGCAATAAGAGCCAAGAATAAGCACCCTAGTTACTTTACAATCTTGACCAACTATGATAAACTTTATTATTTGTCATATAGTGCCTATTTTAAGATGGGTTGTTATGACAAGTTGGTTTCCCATATTGAGAGGTTCAAACTAGAGGTTACATGTGATTTATTGGTCCTTACTATTTTTAGCAATTTATCATAATCTTAAAAAGTGGCATTAGATTTTCGAAGGTCAAATTGGACACCATACCACTTGATTCAAGTGAAAATAGGGTCCACCCAAATGCATGAGCAATGTGATGGACCACTTATTTTTCTAAGACCCTTAATCACTTAAATTATGCAAAATAAGATGCTAATAACAACCAGAAATGCAGCCTAACTGTTATATCAACTATGGGGGATGTTTTTAGAGCATAAAAATCTATGTACCTAGCCAGAAAGTTGTTTATCAGCTATGGACCTGACTCATTTTCCTTCAGTGGCGAATGGGTCCTTTTAGGGTTTCAGAAAACTGATTTTAGGATCATGTTCCTTGATGTCTACACTCTTAAAATCTTGGTTATCAAGTTTTGGAAGCCTGTATGTAATTCTATAGAACTCTTTTCATGATCTTGCACTTTGAATGACAACTTTAGCAACTTTTCAACTTCGCAACTTTGACAACTTTGCTCCAAATCTTGCTCAACTTGATCTTCAACCTGTAAACCTATAATCACACACTCAAGGGAAAGAAAAATTGTTGATTTGTTAGTGAATGGGGGTTTGCCTTAGTCAAACCCCTTGTAGGTAATTAAACCAAATGATGAAATGAAGGAAATGAAGCATGAAACATGAAATATGCAAATGATATCACCTTGGATGATGTCTTGTGAAGTAAATCTACAAACTATCATGGAGTGGCCATGAAGAATTTAGATCTTGCATGTAAGATGATGCTCTGTAAATAGATCCTCAATGCAACATTAACTTCTTAGCTCAACACACATGAATGCAATAAACCCTTGACATGATGATATGATCTTTGAATTGTTGCAATAAAATCTTAAAATATTCCTTGAAATTCCTTATGAATGCCTTTAAAATGCTCTATAATTCTCTTGATTTTGATCTCATGAAGTCACATAAAACTGCTAGGAGAAACAATGTGAATTAACCCCTTATTTATACTAAATTAGTAGATACCCCAAAATTCAAAGAACCAAGGCCAACACTAGATCTAGAAAAAAAGATAATTAAATACCCGCCAAAATGAAATTCAAAAATAGGGTTCTCATTAAGGGAGGACCCATTCGTCACCAAAGGCGAATGGGTCTTGGCTAAGTTTCTAGGACCAAGCTTCAGGGGATTGAAAGAAGGCCAAAAACCCATTCTAGATCACTTAAGAAAGGGGGGTCCTGTTAAGGTAGGACCCATTTTCCATCAAGGGTGAATGGGTCCTGGCTCAACTTACCAAGACCAAACTTTTCCCAATGAAATAATTTTTTATTTAATTTATGATTATTAGGATAGATCTTCGGGAGGTGTCAAAATTAAGGCCTAAAAAGGGGGTTAATAACTCCAATTAACCACAATCAATTAAGACCACCTAGATAAGTGTGAAAGTGCTTTAAAACACTTTACAACACTTAAACAAGGTACACATTATGTATAATTTATTTAGAAATGGGCCCATAAGGCTTCATTAAGCAAATAAGTCCTAGAAAAGCATGAAAGTGTGTTACAACACTTTACAACACCCTTGCAAAGGACCAATAGTGTGAATGTGTACAAAACATTACAACACCACTCCAAGACATCATTAGTTCAACCTTAATATCAATTATCAAATAAGCAAGGAAAAGGCTACTTTTTTCGTTACTATGCCACTAGAGGTTTTGCATATAGTTTTGTAAACCAAAAGTTGTTTGTATCTTGTTTATTTATCTATAAATTGATACTTGAGGAAGTAGTTTGAGTATGAGAGTTTTCAAGTACACATGTTATTAAAATGCTAATAAAATTCTTCCAAGTTTATTGCTAGTAAGACATTCATAAAGATTTGCATTGCAAGTGTTGTAATCTCTTCTAGATTTGATAGCATATTATGCAAGTTCTTGAGTGTTGATTTTTTCTCCCAAAAATGTTTTCCCCACTTAAATCATTGTGTTATTGTGCATTACTTATCTATTATGAACATGTATATCTAGTTTTTATAATAGTACTGGATCAATTATAATTTTTTTCTATACATCACTCCCTTCAAGTTTAGAATAGCAAGTTATTTCCATACACCTTGCTTCCTTACAAAATGGGGGAAGAAGAGGCTTTGGAAGTAGGAGGAAAGACACACCATTTAAACAACTTGACAAGCTTATGCTTTGACCTATATCCTTTAGTACTTCCATTCCATAAGAATTGGTAAACAAATTATGAATGACATTAGCCAAATTGGAAGGATTAACACTATTACCCAAACTAGTAAGATTTGATGTAATCAATTTTGTGTAGTAATAGCCATATCTTACTTAGCCAAATGAAGCCATTTCCAAAAAGAGGTAAATTCAGCCATTAGTTGCACTTTTGAGGTCCCACAATACCTACTACCAAGATTGGGGATTTGTGTAGCATCTTGATGGTAGCTAGGCCTCATGTATCAAATTTAAGAATGTTTGAATAATTTTGAAGACACCAAAGAAATTGCAAATTCTTATGTATTTGTTCTTATGATAGTAGATGTTGATGTAATGTTTTCTATGTGAGTTCTCTATTGATTGAATGATGCATTGATGATTAGATGATCTAAAATGAACTAGGGATTTGTTCTTTTATACAACACCATAGCATTCAAATTCAAATATTTTTCTCTTGAGTTGATATTTAATGATTATTTGGAATCAAGTTGGCTTGGTCATATGGTTAAATTTGATTTTGAAAATAAGAGTCTAAATTGTTCTAATAGACGTAAACTAGATACAAAGTCAAATTAATAGATTAAAATCAATCTTATGATAACAAAATTAAAAATTAAATCTAAACAATTAAAAAATAAAAAATGAAACATACATTAAACTCGAATTAAATATAGCTCTTATATAAAGATATATTGTTGAATTAAATATAGCTCTTATATAAAGATATACTGTTGAATGGTAAACTATTACCTTACAAAATAAATCTAAAACAAATAAGAAACCTTTACACTTACGTAGAAACTCTTCTTTGTTAACTTTTATTCAATTAAAATATATGAAATGCCCCTTGTTTTTTCAATGTGTTGTGGCATGCATTTGATTTGTCTTTTTTTTATATGGAAACAATGCAAAAAATTACATATTAAAAAAATAAATGGGCAGCTAGTAGGCTGCCATACAAGTAAGCACAATTAGACACCATCAAAACTATTCCATAACAATAGGGTTAAACCTCGCACGTCACAATACAAAGCCTTAAATTCTGAATTTAACCATGCTTTGAAGCTTTTTGAAATATAAGGAATCCTTCTCGTGTAGTTGCAGCTATAACTTTATCCTATCGAAGTGATTGTTGATCGTTACATTGTCCTTTGGGACCCCTTACAATTGAGAGCACAAAAATCAATTTGGAAGACGATATCAGAGTAAAACTTTAACATTTCTCCTTCTTGATGAACATTATGCTTGGAAAAAACTGTTAAACATCTATATTTCTAAATGTTAAACAAAATAGCATGTCTCATAGAATCAACCACTATATTATTTTGAGGACTGAAGCCCAAAACAACAGATTTCTAATTTTTAGTATGCCCAAAGATAACAGGGAGAAATTTGAAAATCATATTCCATTTTCTTTTAGCCCATAAACAATCCCACGAAACATGCTTTAAGCTTTACCTTTAAAAACATGAAATGAATGCATTTGATTTGTCTTCTCCTATGTAAAGGAACTGTCCCTTTCTCACATGACCTTTAAAGTTGAAAAATAAAAGTATGAATAACCTATGAGCTAAAATTTTAACATTTCCAAGGTAAGGTTGTGTGAGAGTGGGACCCATTCTAAACACATACCATTTGGGATGTCTGCATAGACTTTTAATTTTTGGGATTCTAACTCCCTTTTCAAAATCACAGTGCTCGAAATTCTTTTTTACAGCTTTGACCCCAAACAAAAACTTTGATGTGATAACTCATTTTAAATAAAGTATTATGAGCACAAATTTTAATGGAGATGCATGTTTGTAGGTACATCACCACAAACTTCAATGCCAAGCTTTGATTGTCGTATCCATCACACATTCAAAATTCCCATAAAAGAATATTATGGATTATTATCTAAGTACCATTAACTTTTAAAAATATTTTTTCTTGTAAACCAAAACCAAACATTCAAAGACTTTTGCCATCCCAAAAAACATATGACATTAAATAAACACATACACCTGATAGATATCTGTAGAGTGCTCGTTAGTGTTGTCTGCACAATAAATTTAAAACCCAAATGGGCCCACTCTAACTTTATTGAAATTAAAAACAACTTACTGCCTAACTCATTCTCTTTTCCCATAGGGAAAAAAGTCAATAATGCTATACCTAAGTGGTTATTGGGTCTTGTTATTTTGACACTCATCATTTTATTTATTTCGTGATCATTATAGTCTTGATGAAGATGTTGTGGAGGAGATTTTTAATGCATTTTTTTTTTAAATATTTAAAAAATCTGATTAGAATGTTTGTGGGTTGGTTTTAAAATATGATATCTAAGAATAGTATACACCATTCTTATTAGTGGATTGTGGAAAATTAATATCAACTATATATGATGATCTTTCAATTCTATTCTATAACTGTTATGTATGTTATATTTTTATGAAAATAATTAGATTATATAGATATTTTTTTGTGAATTATAATATTATAAAGGTGCAAATATTCAAATTAGAAATTGATTTTAGTAAAATTATAAGAAGTAAGAAGATTCAATTTATCAAAATCACAAATCTTCTAAAATATGCTTAAAATAAAATATTAAAAAAATATATATGTTCTTTAATACATTGCGAGGGATGACTATTTGCAGAGTATTTGCAGAGTATTTGCAGAGTTAAACTTAAATAGTTGTTGATGAGCTATATTTTACATAAATTTATATGTACATATTATCAAATTCATTGAAGAATCAAATCTTTTATAATATGCTTAATATAAGACAGTTAAAATAAAATATTAAAATATCAAATAAAAAAGAATTTATATATGTTCGTCAATTGACTATTTCAATAGATTAAACTTAAATAGTTGATAAATTCTATTTTCAACTTCAATTTATATGTACATATACAATATAAAATTAAAAATTAGAGATAATATGAATTATCACACTTTTACAGAGCCAAGTGTACAATAGTATATGGTAGAGCATTTGAGTGTACGTATACCAGCAACTGCACTTAAAAACAAATGATACGCCAAATTAGTGAGATTTGGTTTGGAATTTATACAAGAGCGCAGTACTCTGTTTGTCAGATTAATTCTGAAATCTTATGCGTTTATATGAAAAAGATACACCAATAATAAGTTCTCTGTTTTCTCTGTGTCCTTTTTGATATGAAACGTCACTTCCAGCAAACTTTTAAAAATCTGGCGCAGCATTCTATATTGGAATTTGGAACCAATGGTTTTATTCATACTAGGTACTTGCATCTAAAAGAGGTAAAATTACAATAATTAAATTAGTAATAAATATTTAAATCTTTTTCACAATAATATAGATAATGTCAAGTTTTTATATTATATAATACAACACAACACTCATAATTATTTGCAATTTATAGTTTATTTAATAGCATAAGACTTATAAAACAATATTTTATTAATTTATTTTATTGTTGAATGTATTTTGTTTACTGATAGTGGTGTTGTGGTATGTTACTCAATATACTATTATTTTAAAAAATTAAATACTCATTTATTGTAACATTAACTTACACAACTTTATTATTTAATTTCAATATTATTTATTTATTAATCTTATAAGCCATTATTTTTTCTCTTTTAGACATATATACATATAAAACATTCACCCAAATTTTTGACATAAATACATGTAACCCTTTACAAAAAATTAAATGCAATCGATTAACTTTAATGATTGATGGTCCATGCTTATGGAGATAAGGGAGATAGAGACTTATCTCTATCTCTCTATCACTCTATCTGGCCATCATATCTCTCCCTCTCCCTCTCCCTCTCCCTCTTCTTTGTATCTATGTATATCTTCCTCTCTATCTCCCTAACTCTATCTTTATCTCTCCCTCTAACTATCTCTATATCTCTACTTTTCCCCCCTCTTTCTCATTATCTCTTTAATGCAAACATAACATGAACCTATTTGTAATGAAGCCTAGTTATCTTCCTAATTTAGATGTTTTTTGTAGTCATGTTTGGATCAGTGGAAGTGGATGCATAGTTTATTTGAATCTCACACCTATGCATTAAGACCTTTGTTGCACAAACATCATTTTCTAAATGGCTTACTAATTGACCTCATGTACTACACAAATGTATGCAAAAAAAAAAAGATCAAAATTTAAACCTAATTGACCTTCCCCACCTTTTCGGCATACCCATTGCACACCAAGGTGCAATTGCTAGTTATCTAGCTTTTATGTGATAAGGAAGATTTTGGAGGCGTGAGACTTGTTTTAGGCTTAAATCTCACACTATATTTAGCCTATATGTAGCTTGTAGGCTTGAATCATGAGTGTGATTGAAATGTCGATCTAAATAAGCATACACATTTGAATCTAGAAGTTTTCATAACTAATTTTGATGGATTGTGGAAAAATTATACCTATGACTGTTATGAATGTTATATTTTTATGAAAATAATTAGATTGTATAGATATTTTTCTGTTTTTATATAGTGAATTATAATATTATAAAGATGCAAATATTCAGATTTAAAATTATTTTCAGTAAGATTATAAGAGGTAAGAAGATCCCATCTATCAAAATCAGGTGGGAATCAAATCTTTTAAAATATACTTAAGATAAAATATTAAAAAAATTAATAAAAAAATTATACATGTTCTTCAATATATTGTGAGGGATTACTATTTCCATAGGTTAATCTGAAGTAGTTGATAAGTTGTATTTTTGACATAAATTTATATGTATATATTTTATCAAATTCATCTAAGAATCAAATCTTCAAAAATGTGTTTATTATAAGATAATTAAGATAAAATATTAAAAATATCTAATAAAAATAAATTTTATATATTCTTCAATATAAAATGACTATTTCAATAAATTAAACTTAAACAATTGATTAAAAAATAAATTAAAAAATCAACTTAAATTTATATATACACATATAAAATAATTAATAAATAATATTACATTAAAAATTAAAAATTAAAAACTAGAGAAATAATATGAATTATCACACTTTTACACAGGCAACTGTGAAGTAGATTTGCTTTGGAATTTATACAAGAGCGCAGTACCCTGTTCGTCAGATTAATTATGAAATTCTATGCTTTATATAAAGAAGATGTGTCAATAATAAGTTCTCTATTTTCTATGTGTCCTTTTTGATATGAAACGTCATTTCCAGAGAACTTTTAAAAATATTACAGTTTTCTGTAGTTGTTCTTGCTGAACAGTTAGTTTTCTTCGCTGCAATCTCTTCATAATCAGCTTTTTTTTAATTTTTTTTTTTTGAAAAAATCTAGCACAGCATTCTATATTAGAATTTGGAACCAATAGTTATATTCATGTATCTTATAAAATATTAGAAAGATTATATTATATAAAAAGGATTTTTTTTTTTTTTAAATGTTAAAAGATTCTAAGAGGTTGTAGTTTTATATTTAATTTATACATTTATTTTTATGAATAAGATAAGTCTTAATATTTGAAGAGGGTGATTATAAATGGATGAGTGAAAAAATTAAGAATAAAAAATGGCTTGACAGAAAGAGTCGATGGTAAATTTTAGGTCCTATTTGGAAAGTATTGCGATATAGAGACAATATTATTAGAGATATTGTAATTTGTGTTGTAAGAGAATAAATACACCTCACAAAAAAAAAATTAGTGGAAATAGTTGTAATGGTTGAAATTGCATACACATATCATTTCCTATTTAATTTATGTTCATTTTGGGAAAATGACTTAAAACATTTACGTATTAATAAATGGTGTAATTTTGGGTGAAGTCGGGCCATTTTTCTCAAGTCTTTACACCCATTTCTATATGCTTATCCCCCACCTATCCACATAGGCATAAATTCTAATATATTAATCCAAACTATGCATTTATTATGACTATGCACACACTTATCCTTATACATTATGTTATACACTTGATTTGACCATTTCCATGCCCTAGGTAATTTTCATTGACCCTTGACTTTTCAAATTTCAACTTCAAATTTTGGCTAACCACTACCTATTATTTTCTTGTGTTTAGCCAACTAAACACACATTGGTATGATTTATTGTTATTCACTTGTATTTAAAGGCATTCAGTTGCACTCATTTTGATTGGATAATATTGAATGTAATTCAAATTTACAAAAGAAGCATTACTAGAAATATTTTGATTAGGTCACCTAAAAAAACCTAGTTCTACATTCATCACCCTAAAGGTATTTCTAGATCCTTTACACAAGTTTTCTTGGAGTTGACATAGGAGAACTTGTCCCATAAAGACATATATCAACAATCCTCTAAAGGTATTTCTAGATACCCTAAATCTTAAAAGTAGAGTGCAGATGGAAAAATAGATTGACGAGAACTAAGCAAGCCAAAGAGTAGAGGCTTGCACTGAGAAAGATCAAATCTATGTGATAAAGAATGAATCCTCATACATGAAAAAGACCTCAAGGCTTGAACTTGACCCATGAAAGTCATAGGTTTCATGCAAGATTTGAGGCATTATACTTACAAAAAGGTGTAATTTCCTATACCACCAATAGTCAAATCCAAAATTTTCATCAAGGCCATATATCTTTGGTCATCGAGCTAAATACTCCTATCACTTGACATTTACTTTCCTATTTTAACATTAATTATTGAATTATTCACACCCACAACTCAATTTATTAATATAGGTTGATTTGTGCTTATGTGCACGTATGCATTTCACTTAATAGCCTCTATTAAACTCAGGGAAAGCTTATTTTCCTATATATTTTGTTGAACTTGTCCATTGTTACACCCCCTAGGTTCTAACATTAGGGTTGTACTATCACTAATTTTAGGGTATTTAAAATCATATATTATATTGATTTTATCATTCATTTTAGGTTTTGTAGGGTTTAGAGTTATTCATGCTTATTATACCTTGATTAGGTTTTGGATTTTCATTGCACATCATACATGCTTTCGTCCGTCATCCCACCCTAGTATATTCTAAGTTTATGGATCCTATTAGGTCTTTCTCATTAGATAATATTCATGCACACATTTTAGATTTTGACAGGTTCTTATCTTTCCTTGCACAACATCTCTCTATCCTTTACAATCTCACGTTGCATTTATACTTATAGGGATAAGGGCATGTTTTCTATGGAGGATTTTTTCTATCATGTCTTATCATTTCCTTTCTTCATGGAGTTGGCTGGCCCCTATCTAAACCTATTAGAGACATTTATTTTATTTATCCATGAGCTTCATGATGATCCTTTGGCTTGTGATAGTAACAACCATCAACCTAGCAAGGATTTACCATGTGTTAGTGATGTATCTATTATGATGTCTATTGATGATATCACACATTACTCACTTATGAATTTCATTATTATACCTCTTGATGATATATTTCTTACATGTCATGTAGTCCTATGTCCATGGATTCCTATGCTTTGAATGCACTAGTGAAGTATAATTATGATTTTTTTCATACATTTCATGTTGAATCTTTGGACATGAATAATGTAGATACATGTCTTATATCTCCACCTACATGTGATGAAAATAATCCATTAACCATGCATAGTGATTTTGGATTACCTATCCATGGTGATTATCTTAGCAATGAGATTTATGGTGATTACACTTCTTCTATCACTAGTTATCTGCCTTGTTCATCTTCACATGAGGTCATTACTCTCATGAAATTTATAATAGATCCACTTACTTTTCTTTTGGCTCATGGTCTCTTGATAACATGTCTAGTGATATGCATAATGATAGTTTGTTATCTTCTTGTGAGTAGGTTGATGACTTCTTGCTTCATAATGATTTACCAAGATATGATAAACATTATATTTTTAACATATTTGATAAAATCATTCAATGGCGACAAAGGTCCAAAATTAGATTTTAGATCATTCATATATTCATGCCATGCTTCTATACTTGATGATAGCACTTTGATACATGCCTTTTGTGATACTTTGATTGATAAAGTTAAAAAATGGTCTAATTCATGTCATCCTTATATAAATTTCTTGTTTTTCTAAGTGCTTTCATAGATCACTTTAGTATGGGTCTTAAACCATGCTTTTTAAAATTATTTTCACTCTTATAAGTCCTCTATTGGTCATTCCTTAGTGCACCAAATTGATTTTTCTATGCATCATGATGATATAAAACTTTTAGATAAAGGCACTCTTTTGGATCCATTCATGATTTCACATGACATATCTTTGAGTACATGTTGGGACTCAATATTATAGTCTCAATTTTTTTTATTGAATTCCTCTTAGTTTTTTCACTTAGGTTCCTTTTTATCCTATTTATAACCAATTTGAGAAGTGTTCTATGGGCCTTCATTTCTATTTGAAACCATATGTGTGCTATTAAATAAAAAATCCTCTTAACTCTAATAAAATTTCTAAGCATGGGGTATTTTCTATGTGTCTCTTGTCTTTTGTCAAGGCTGTAAAATTTTAATGTTTTTGATTGATGTCATAGCTTTCACCCGCTTCCCAACATCCTCACCATTATATGTTAGAAATTTTCATTATTGAAGTATCAATTTTTTTCCTCCAAATATATCACTCCTATTCAATCTTTGATCACTAATCATTTCCATTAAAATTCCTAAGTCTTTTATTTTTTTGTCAGGTCATCAAGTGTCCCCTTTCATCTTCACCCCACTGTTCTCTTTTCTATAAAAAAACTACCTATGTTTTAGACTAGAAAGTTGGACCACCCCTAAATAAGATACCTCATTTTGTTCCTCCTTGAGTTCTAGTATCTAACTTTTCTTTTATAAGTATTTGTCAAAGTTAGGACTGCAAAATTACCTTCTCTCATTTATCCCTTTCATACCTTCCCCAATTCCCTAAAACATTGTTGATCCATTTTCTTTTCCTTTCAAAGTTGGAATTCCACCCTTCCCCTTCACCATGGAACCTATCACAAGGTACTCTTAGCCTTGTTGGATGTTGTGGCTATATTGTTGATATGTGGTTGTCATTGATGTAAACACTATTAGCATTATTTTATTGAAGGTTGTATATGTCGAGGATATTGAGAAATTTGTGAAAGAAAGAGTTGTAGGTTGCCAGTGGAACAGTAAAGGTCATGAAGGTGTTTTGTTCTGAATGTTGTAGATCAGTTGTTGTAGACTAAAGGGTTTATTTTTGAGAGTATGTAGTTCATCTACCAGAAGTTCAAAGGTCCGTGTGAAGAATTGGTCGTGTTGTGTTTTGGCAGTGTTTTTGTGGTCTCTATCAGTGTTCCTAATTGAAGTTTGTGTAATTCTGGTAATATCAGTTGTTGCAGATGCCTCTTTGCCAGTTCCTGGTGTTTGTGGATGTTTCTAGATCATTCTCCATCATTCTTGTACATCCACATTGATCAGTGTGCTTGTGGTCAAAGATTTTTCCTATGCATGTTTGAGTTTTCATGTTCCTAGCCGACATGATGGTGGTAATGTGTTGCGGATCCTTGGAGATTAAAATTTGAATGTTTGGCACACTCGCGAATATTGTTTTGGGTGGCATCATTGTATTGGCCAACGGTGTTTAATTCACATTGAAAATTTAATTGTTAAATTAGGCCGACATTGTAATTGTATTTTATTTTCTGGCTGACTAAGAGGTTGATGTAATTCCATGATACAAATATATATGAGTGATTGGTTGAGCGAAGTAGTGAGTGTGTGTGAAGTGAGAAAAGCCAGAGATTGTGCAAGTGTGTGAACATTGATCTCTTCATTCGATTGCTAAGCAGAGTGAGAGTGAAGGAGTTTTTCTGTGCTTAATTGGAACTGTAATCAAGCTTGTGCAGAAGCTATTTTCTCAGTTCATACCCTCTGGATTTAATCCTATTTTGTATTGTTGGGCAGTGAGGCCCTTTTTTATTTGAGTAGTGAGCTCTAGGCAATGTGCCTGAATGCATGTACATTCCCCTTATTATCTTCATTATACTTTTAACAAGGTATAATATTGTGGACTAACATCCAACGTGGTTTTTCCCCTAACAAGGATTCCATGTAAAAAATCTTGGTGTTCTCTATGTTTCTGATGTGTTGATTGTTTATGGTTTTTTTCTCATTCATCAAATTTGAGATTAAGTTAAGTTTGAAAAGTTTAATATTTTGTGACAACTAATTCACCCCCCCTCTCAATTGTTTGTCCTTGTTTTTCCAACAAGCCCTTGATCCCCTACATTGCATAAGTTTGAACTTCTTTTTGGGTTTACTCTTTCAAACCTCCCTCATTATGCATACAACTATGGTATGAGTTACCTAAGCCACCTTAGACTCTTGGAGTCCCCACCAAGGCAAGAGGTAAAAATTCTTCTTGACCCCTAACAATTGAAAACTCCCACTAGTTTTTCACCAACTTTTCACCTATTCCATGGAGTAGCTTGGAAAGGCCATGTGTGCACTGAAAAGGGTCCAAGTACATAAGAAAAGTATTGATAGATGATAGGGATATCATTTAACTTCTTGAATAATTTTTCACTTGGTTTTGACATGATTTCAAGGAAAATTTCAATAGAGGAAGTTGGTAAGCAATTAAGGTTTTTCCTAATAGATGATTTTTCCCTACACTTGTGATCATTCAAATCTATTTTTGTGCCAATGGAGTAAATGAAAGTGAATTACATAACTATGAAAAAATTAATGCAAGTGGCCAAATCATTATAGGCATCCAAATAATTATAGGTACCAAATTTCCACATTTCTCTCGAGTAGTAATTTGATGATATTAGCTTGGATTCAACATGTTAATTCTTGGTGAAGACCTTTGTAATTTACTAACATGATTTTATCAATCTTCTTTATGAATATTTTCTGTTGTAAGCATGGATTTAAAAAAGAAGGGAAGGTTTAATGTGTAAAATGATGTGCCTGAGTTAATGAAATCCCTAGTGTTTTAGAGCTTGATACATTTATATCATGTTCTAGCTTATTTGTGGCATATTTTGTTGACCCATTTTGGCTCTCCACTCTCAAAATTCCTTGCAATCATCATGCAAAATGACATAAATCATAATGATGAATATTTTTAACTCATTTGAAGTGTCATGTGAATCAAAATGACATTGAGCTTAAGATTAGAAATTAAAGACAAGGATTCCGATGGTCTGAGTGACTGTTGCAATAATATTCCACCTAATTTCTTAGTCCATCTTGATTCTTGAGGTGAGAGATCTATATATGTAGGTCTTCTTATTTGTAAGGGTTGGTCATTTTGGTATTTTCATTGTATCAATACATAATTGTCTAGGTTTTCAATTTCTCATAGTATGTTTGCCATTAAAGTTACTCTCAAAATTTTAGAGAGATAGCTAATATATCATATGCTTGTAATAGTTGTCTCCTTGGATGGGCATTAGTGTTTAAGAGGGGTTTTAGGGTTTGAGGTGCAATGAACACTCACCTTGTAAACTTTCTTCCACCACATTTGTTGGTGCTACTCTAAATTAGTATTTAAAAATGTTGTAGTATTTAATCAATGGCATATCTATTATATGTGATTATCTTTTACCTATTATAAATTACTATTGATAGATTCAAAGAGGTATTATTAAGTAGAACTATTTATTTAAATATCTCTATTGTTCCTTATTGATTCCTATTTGAAAAGGTTAAATACTACTATTTTACCTAGTAAGACATTAGTCACTGAAGATCTCGACCCTCCATACTCAAAAAATAGAGAATATTTTACTAGTTTTATGAAAAGAGAAGTAAAAAATATATATGTTATCCATGATTTAGGGAGATAACAAGAGATAAATGTTAAGTGAAATTTGAGTTGTCATATGTTTAGTGAAACATGCACATCATTGTATGCCTTATTGTATATAACATGCATTGAATATAAATTATATTTTATAAACTATAAATTATTGGTATCTTACAACATATGATGCAAGGTATAAAATCAACTATAATAAGTGTAATGCAACTAGTGTTGTCTTAACTTAGTGACAAATTTTAGGGGTTAAGGCACAAATGGGTATATTTATTATGCAGCTCATTGATCAATCATCATAAAATGATATATTAAATTATTTAGTGACCTATAGGAACACCCTCCTGGGTTTAATTTGATCCCAAAGAGCATGAGAGTTTACCCACTCTTGTAGGTATCCTTCAACCTTCATTAATAAATTAATGATCTTATTTTTTCCTCCTTAATGACAAAACCCTAGCATTGAAGGTGAAGAAAAGCTCTTGGATCTTGGACCTATTATTTTAGGACCTAACAGAGTGCTTGTGGATTACCTCCTCTTATATCCTAGCTTGCACATGTGAAGTAGACATATTTAGGGATGAAGAATAACATGAGGACCTTTCACAATTTTTAATTGGTATATGTAGGGATAAGTTTTCATTGGTTGATGATACATCTTTCACACCCTCCACCAATTTCATATATGGAATGATGCATACACATACTACCAAGGGACACGTTAAGCATGACATGTTACTTTATGTAAACTACCTCATCAGTAGGATTGACAATATAGAACTATATGTTGATACTTGTGGAAAAAGAGTTCAACCACAAGATGACACTACTAAAATATTCCACAATCCTTAAGCATGTAAAAATTTGACTTATCCTTCACTAAATGAATTCATGACATGTTTTTAAAAGTATGAGGGTAGATGTCATTTTTAACTAAATTCTCTGAAATAAGAATATGCAATTCATCAAAATCATTCAAGTGTCAAACATTCTAAAATATACTTATTAAAATATACATAAGATAAATTATGAAATATACCCATATTTTTTTTCATATATATTCTTCAATTCATTGTGAGGGATGACTATTTCAATAGAACTAACTTTAAATTGTCAATAAATTGTATTTTTAACTTTTATCAAAATAAAATTGAAAAACAATCAATAAAATTCATATATTTACATGTTTAAAAGAATTAACAATCAATCTTACATTTAAAATTAGAAATTATAAATTTAAAGTCGATTATCACACTTTTACATAACTAGCACTACAACTTATTGGTTGTTTAAGATATGACAACTTTAGTGTACCCAACTTATTGGTTGTTTAAGCTAGGACAACTTTAGTGTACCCAACTTATTGGTTGTTTAAGCTATGACAACTTTAGTGCACCCATACCAACAAAGAAGGAACAACTCCACCCAAAAGTTAATAAATGATACACCAAACTAGTCAATTATGTTATAGATTTATTGTGGAATTTATATAACATAGTACCTAGTTTGTTAGATTAGCTATGAAATTCTATGCATTTTTATGAAGAAGATGCACCAATAAGTTCTCTATTTTCTTTGTGACATTTTTTAATCTTAAACATCATTTCCAAAAAAAAATTAAACTCTAATGAAACATTCTATATTAAAGTTTGGAAGCAATGGTTGTATTTTATAAAATAAAATTAAAATTTTAAGAAAAATATATTATATAAAAGAGATTTCTTTTTCAAATTGTTAAAAGTTCTAAAAGGTTGTAGTTTTATATTTAATTTATATAAACAATGTTTACTTAACATTTGAAAAGGGAAATTATGAATGGATGATTATGAGATTTTGTTTAAATTGCTTAACAAAAAGGGTCAGCGGTGAATTTAAGGCCCTATTTGGAAGCATTATGATCATAGAGACAATATTATTAGACAAATTGTAATTTATGGTTGTAGGAGAATAAATATACCTCACAAAAATATTTTACTATAAATAATTGTAATGGTGAGAATTAAATACCCATATCATTTCCTATTTAGTTTGTGTTCATTTTGAGAAAATGGTTTAATACAACTACACATTGATAAATGGTGTTTTGTGTGAATTTGAGCCCTTTCCCCAAGAATTTATCCATCCATTTAAAACCATTTCTATATGCCCATCCCCCATCTTACACACACAAACACACATTTTGATATATTAATCTCACAAACAACTCAACTCAATCATCAAACACATATATAATTGATATTTTTGTTAAGGCATTTATTAAAATATTATCATTGGTTAAGATTTGCACCTAGAATTTGATGGTTTCTCCATCAAGACAGGAAATTTAAGACAACAAAAATAGTTTTAGTTCTACTAAATCCTCACCAAACTTTGTAACCTTCATGGTGCCAAACTTACTATGTTTGACTCTTATGATCTATATACAACAAAAGATATTTTGTCTTCACTTATATCTATTTTTAACCTTCAACATAAGCCCAAAAAATTAATCAAATCCTTCATTTTCTCTAAAATATTCCCCTCATAATTTTTACACCATTATCTCCAGAGACTCTTTCCTCTTATTCTTTAATATTAAATTAGGTTTTAGATTATTTTCTCTTCTTGGATGTCTTTAAGATGTTTTTTAAGACTCCAATTGATACTTATGATTTTTATTATTATTTCACGATGTCATGCTAAAAGAGTTCTAAAGGCATAAAAAAAGATATCAAAGATTATTATTTTTATATATATCTTCCTAATTTTATTCATTCTTATACCTTTTTGGATGTGCATGGAATCCTAATAAGTCTCACAAACCTTCCCACTTTCTTTTCTAGATTTATGTGTACAACAAGATGGAAAACCATGTATTTAAGCATTAAAATATCTTCCACTTGTCCAAAATGCACCATTACTTAAATTATAATGGTGTATCCTTTAATCAAATAAAAAAAACACAAAGAATATGCTTTTATTTTTTTGGGAGTTCTTATTAGCTCCCACAACATAAGTTTTGTTATATCGTCTCCTTGAAAAATATATAAAATAGGTAGTTTTCTCATTATTGTTGTAGATCTAAGGTTGATCCTCTAAATATAGGAATGCCTCACCACATATGGAGTGACAATATTAGTAGAGATAGCTTGGTTTGATCCAATAATGTTTTACTTTTAAGAGGCCAACAATGTTTGGTTATTCTCCCAACAAATCAAAGAGGATTTGAATTGACGAGTCTAAATTAAAAATATTTATTACCATCATTTTTTTGTGATCCAAAATTGTAATCTTCCCAAGGATGTCCTTTTAACAGATACCTTAGGAAAATAAAAAATATGATCTCATGATCATGAAGCTTAAATTCGTCCATTGATTAAGCAATATGAAATGGACTCATTCGACTAAAACCTTCAACATTTAAATTGATTAAATATGTTTCATGTTCCTTACCTCAAGTCCTCTTAATGACTTCACCATCAATAGCCAATTTAATATCCTCTATTTACTTGGTTTTTTGTACCTCCAATCCAAAGTTAGGAAATTTGAACCAACATCATCATTAATTGGTTTTTCATTATGGAAAGGACATAAGTTATCTACATTTTAAAACATGTATCTTTTGTCCATTTAATTGATGTATGCAAATTCATCTAGTGGCAAGATGATGAAAACCAAATCACATTTACTCAACTTGTTTCCAACAACACGGTAATTTTTAAAACTTTGGCTCATTGTAGATGGATCACATAATGAACATTCCTATAAAACCATTTAAGTTAAGACACATTAATTATGCCATTTTAAAAAAATGACACCCCTTCTTTAAAATAAAATTAAAGTGATCATTAGTCTACTAGCGAACATGTAAACATGCTTAGCTCATAAAGTAATCACTAAAGATCAATTCTTATATAATCCAAAGTCTCAACACCCCCAAACGACAAGCTCAAATTTAAGACTCAAATTATTTATCTTCTTAACAATAAAAAATAATATAACTACCCAAACTAAATGTCCACTCATATTCAATTCTCTTTATATATGATATGCACCCTCCAACCAAAAAATAATTTTGTTAGATTCAAACTCAATTTGAATTGAACTTATAATTTTCCAACATTTTCTCCTAATTTATTATGTTTATCCAAACTACCTTATGAATTCTCATATGTCAAGATAATACATAATTCCAATTTCTAACTTTCTAATTTGGTTGTTGGAACTTGAGTTTCTAAAAGTGATTTCGATCATAATGAGTGTTTCGAGCTTTCAAGTTGATTTTCCATTACCTTTCCCTCCCTCTGACTTTCTAATGAAAATGAATCCCAGCACCTTTATAGGTTAAGAGTTCCAAAAAAAAAAATAATAAAATGGACAATATATGTCCCTTTCTCAAAAAGCAAGGGGAGAACTTTTTCTACTTCCCAAGGCCAAGTGGAGGGGTGGGGCCCAACATAGGCATATATGTCTAACATGCATTTTCTTTATTTTGGGATTCTAACAGCGTTTTCAAATTCCAAGTGCATTTTTTTCAAACATATTATGACTTTGACTTGCACTTTTTTTATTTGATAAAACTTGTATATTGATCTAAAAAAAGAATATAGCTATTATGGTGCTGGGCTCACATTTTAATGGGAATGCATGTTTGCATGTGGAGGAGCACGAACTACATTAGAGGTTGTGCTTGTCCCCATTTGGAATATAGGCAATCGACTTAAAAGGAAATATTCAAAACAATAATAAATCATCAAATGTGACCCTTTTTTTCCTTTTTTTATTTCCAACTTCAATAAAATCATCTTTCATCATTTTTAAATTCTTTTCCATATATATTTTGTGAATCTAGATAGGATATCACTTTGATTTTATTTTTATTTTTTTTATGTTGTGATATAAATCCATGAATGCATCAACATCAATTTGGTTTTTTTTAAACCAATCAAAGATGATTGATCTATTTGCAATTTAAGTTAAAAAAGATATTAACATTACAAGTTGTAGCTTCCACAATATAAATGTCAAAAAGTACATAGAATAAGTAGGGTAATGTCTAAGAAAGCTATCTATACTTATTGTGATAGATAACCATCAGAAAACATAAGCATACAAAAAATATTTAAAGGTTAATTGAGATGTCTTTATGAGTAAATATCAATCATACAAAATGATATTAGTTACTCCTAAAAGGATTATATCCATTTGTTGTAAAAGACACTGGTTGAGGAGCATAGGTAGAAATCAGAGCAAAAGTAGAGGCATTTGTAGAGTTAATAAGTGGAGTAATAGGAACCTTGAAGATTTTCATTTATGTGAAGGCTTGGAGTCATGATAGAATAGAAAACAAATCACCTTGAAGACTTGTTTGGATTTGTTAACCAAAGGCATCTAACACTATAGAATGAGAGCCAATCACATATGGAAATCATCTAGAAGAGTCATTGTATACACCCTCATAATTGCATTGAGCAAGTAAAAGGTTACTAAGCTATCAAATAGAAGAACATTAGAGAAAATCTCTCCAATTGAAGTCTTGCCACTGTCAAAGTCATACTAGTACATGACACACATAAATTTATCCCCAAAAAGTAAATAGTTATGTGTAGCCAAATCCTTGGAATTGAATCATATTAGGGTCGTGGATGATGTCTGGGACATTCAAGAGAAACATGGTCATAAAATTTTAATCTATTTTTTATGGACAAATCATCAAAATGTCCAACCCAATGAGCATCCTTATGACATCCTCTACCTTGGTACAATTATAAGAGAATTCATGGATTTTAGGAATTAAGGTATCTCAACCTTTGTAGGTTTCTAATTTTATTTATTTATTATTTGATATTTTCTCATAAATTATTTTTCATGTGTCAATTCTTTGTAAGGTATTGTAAGAGGATTTGTTTTGGCTCTTTTAAGTTTTCTATCTTTGAGAGATTCTATGACAACTTATGAGAAAATTTTAATGACATGGAGTTATTTTTTATTCTAACCAACTTATGCTAGGCCTTATTGTTTGTCATAGAGTGCCTAGTTTAAGACAAGGAATATTGACAAGTTAGGGGCCCAAGTTGGGTGGGTCAAACTAGAGGTTATTTTATAATAATGATTTACTATTTTTAGCATATTGTAAGGAATCCTCAAGGGTGACATTGAGAATTATGTCTAAACTAGGTGTCATCCTTTTGGTGGTTTTGTAACATGGTTTTGAAAACTATTTGTGGTTTTCAATTTCCTATTTGTCTATAAATTGGTACTTGAGAAAGTGGATTTGATATGAGACTTTACAAGTTCATAAATGTTGTTGAAGTGCTACCAAAATTCTTCTAAATTTTAATTGCTAGTGAAATACTCCTATTAAGACTTTGCAAGTGTATTGTAATCTTCTTTAAGAGTTGATAAAAATTATGCAAGTTTTGGAATGTGGGATTATTTCTTTCCAAAGGGTTTTCCCCACATAAATCACTATGTTATAGTATCATTATTTACCTAATTATGAATATGTTTCTATAGTTTTTGTAATATTTTTTTGTCAAATTTTTAGATTTTTTGTTGTATCACTCCCTTCAAGATTAGTGTGTAAAGTATTTTTACATACCTTGCTTCCCTACAACGACTCAATTTAGCTAAATCAAACAACCCATATTCCACCAACTCCCATCTTCATGGACATGGATGAAGTCTTCATGAGAGTTACTTTGGAATCTTAACTAGCTTATGAAAGGCTTTATTATTTTTCATAGAGTACCTAGTTTGAGGCTAGTAATAATGACAACTTGGGCACCTTGTAATGTCCCCTTTTCTAACCCATTTTCTAAAAATAGAAGTTACTATTTTTAGTAAACCTAGTTTTCAAAGTTGCCAATTAGGAGATGTAAATAAATTAGGTAATTTAGAGTTTCATGAAAAATTTATTAAATCAATTTTGGGGGATAGATTAATATTTATTTTTAATTTATCTTGGAGCATGTTTTGGATAAAAAAATCAGATTTAATTGCTTTTTGACAATAGTTGTCATAAACGCAAATGTTTTTGGAAAATGGCTAATTTATTGGAGACCAATTTGGAAAATAAGTTACAAAATCATGAGATGAAAGATTCCTTCCATTTTGGAATTGATTTTTGGCGTTCAAGAAGCTTCTTGAAAAAGGAAACTCATATAAAATATAATTTATTACTTTTTTTGGAATTATTCTTGCATATTTTCCTTCATAGGTTTTTGCGTTCTTCTAAGGCTGGAAACCAAAGAAGAAATAATCTATGAGGCAGCCAAGGAGATTGAGGCTTGAAGGCAGTGGTTCTGATAGTCTCCAGGAGTAGTTTCACATAGAAATTGCCAATGTGTTGATCAATTGAAGTTTATTCCAAAATTTGATATTTCGTTTGCAGGTGGAAGTGTGATGTTTAGGGTTTGAGTGATTTCTTTGTTGCAAATGTTAATGAAATATTTATGGACATGGTTTTTCTGATATTTCATAGTATTTGATGTTATTTTATCATAAAAATCTTGGTGTGGAGTTTGGAGAGTTTCCCTCCAGTTTGGGTAAAGTTTAATGTGTGTTTGGGCTTCATATTTGCTCTTTGTTTTGAGAAAAGTTGCAGCAGATGTATATTACTGTTAGCAGCTATATAAGACACAAATAATAATGTATTTCCATGTTAAAAATTAGTAAAATACATTCTCTTTTGGTTGCTTCAAGTTTCTAGTTATTTAATGGTGTTTTTGAAGCAATTTCTTGGATACCTGATTTCTTAAATCTGATTTAAATTGCAACAAGTTGTGGGTATTGCTTGCTATTGTAAATGGTAGGATATTAATGTCAAAAACATGTTGTATTGCAACAAGGTGTTTCGTTTATCACAAAAATCATTAAAAAACAAAAATCAAAGTTTATGTTGCAATTTCATTTTACTCGATTTCATATTTTGGATGTATGAGAAAAATCATTGTGCAAAATTAAAATTAATTTAAAGGGGATATTACACACACATGTTGAGTGGGTCAAACTAGAGGTTACTTGTGCAATAATGATTTACTATTTTAGCAGGTTGCATGGAACCCTCAAGGATGGGGTTGGAAATTATGCTTAAGTTAGGTGTCATTCTTTTATGGGTTTTACAACATGGATTTAAAAACCATTTTCAATTTCTATCTTGTTCATTTTTTTTAAATTGGTACTTTTGGAAATGGATTTGATATGAAAATTTATAGGTTCATATAGGTGTTGTTGAAATCTTGCCAAAATTATTTTAATTTTAGTTGTCGGTGAAATACTCCTATAAAGACTTATATTGTAGGTGTGTTGTAATCTTATTTTAGATTTCATAATATATTGTGTAGGTTTTGGAGTGTGATCAAAAGGGATTTCCATTCATAAATAAATATGTTATGGTGTCATTATTTATCAACTTATGAACATGTTTCTCTTCTTTCTATAATAAGTTTGGATTATATTTTAAGTTTTGTATACATCACTCCCTTCAAGATTAGTATAGGAAGTTGTTTTTACCTTAATTCCTTAAAATGACTCAATTTAACTAAATCAAACCCATATTTCACTGGCTTCCAATTTCATGGAAAAAGATGAAATACTAAATTGATAGCATATAACTTCATAATTTAGAATCAAGACAATAATGTGAATATTTATCCCATGGGAAGGGGGGATTAGGGGTAGTTAAATAGCCAATTTATATTAGACAAATTTGAAAGTTGATAAATATGCCAACACTAAAATAAATGCTTATTAATATTGATCACATTTATCACCCATGAAGGTAAGTATCACTTAAAGAAGATCATTAATGATGTATACCAAAAGGATAGGAGAAAGAAAAAGAAATGAACTGCACACAAACAAAATTAAATATTAAAAAAAAAAGGAGATTCAAACCAACTCAAATGAGTTGATCATTTCTCCTAAAGTTTCCATGATGTGTAAAATTTTATTCATAGAAATTTCCATAGAGTTTATATTCTTGGATGTCATATCATGATAATCAATTAGTTAAAAAATCCATGAGTACCTTCATAATCTAGACTGATCATTACATTATCCATACTAGTGTGTCACCTATAAGAACCAATACTTATGCAATCCATGGAAGCAATATGATTAAGATCCCTACCATCTCAATTTACCAATTCAATGTACTCTTGATAGACAATTGAGATTTCAACTATAATTTGGAGAGCTTATAAAAAATATAGTTAGTCTCACAATAGAAATGCTATCAAAAGAAGACCTCAAATTTATCAATTAGATCCTAAGAAAAATTCCTCATATTTCTTAATTTCCAATTGTCCAATATTTGAATTTTAATTATATTAACAACAATCATTGAATACCCTTCAATAAAATCATACTAATATTTTCCCTTATGGTTAAATTTAACCACTAAATCAAGGCCTAGATCTTTGCCTCTTTGTTAGAAAAAAGGGAATTTATTTGAAGTGACAAGGATCACCTTCCCTTCCAAGTTTATTAAGAGACAAACTACTTCATATGCACTGAGGTTCCCTCTAGAAGCTCCATTAAATACTACTTATATGAATGGAGATGAGGGAGGAGACCATTTGGCCAATACTCAATTAGGTTTAAGAGGGAAACCTTGAATGCCACCCTTTCTAGGAATATTTTGTTGGTTTTTTTTTGTGTTATAAAGCTCCAACTAAATCCTATAAATGACCTAAATTAATAGCCAATTCTTATGCTCAATCATTCTAGGGGTTGGCCAACAAATAGGAGAAGGATTTGGACAATTTTCCTCCTATGCTTCAGGCTTTGTAGAACCTAGGAGGGTGATCCTATTCAATATCAACTAATTCCATACAATTGACTTCAAATATTGTTGTAAACATATATACTCTCTTCTTATGACCAATATTTGTAAGATAAACACTAGAAAGGTATAGGATCTTGAAGTTTAATTCAATTATGAGTCCGAGAGTATGAAAATAACATCAGATAATAAATATTTCTTGAAGAAAAATATGTTCTTTAAATTTGTTGATCATGAAGTTTATAGCCATAACTTATGCCCAGACTGGTGCTTTAGACCTAGGTCACAAAGTCAAGGAAAATGCAATTAGAAACTCACACAACAATATTGATTTTAAATCTTAAAGCTTAATAATCATGCATTACATTATCACCCCTTTAAAACTTTACATTTAATTCTACTTACAAATCCTTATATGCACCTAAAACATTCAATATATCTTAACAAAGAAAATTAATTTACTAGAGTAAAATCCATGAAAGAGGCATTCATTTACAGGAAATACTACAAAGATGAATATAAAAAAGATCCTTGATCAATTTATATTCATAAATGTTAAAGATAGATACAAATAGGCGACAATTGATAGAAAAATTTGTCATTGTATTCCTTGCAATGAGCTAGTACTATTATACAAAATTATAACTACATTGACATCCTTTTCTATCAAGACCTAAAACCAAAAGTATACAAACTAAATTTACACAAGTGCTCTGCTTACAAAAAATTTCAAGATCCTTGTACAATGGCCTTAAATTCCCTTTATGTTGTTTATCTTACAAATCATGGTCATAAGAAGAGAGTATATCTATTTACAAAAATATCTAAAGTCAATTGTATGGAATCTTAGTTGATATTGCATAGGATCACCCTCCTAGGTTGTGTAGAGCCTAAAGTGCAGAGGAGTAAATTTTCCAAATCCTTCTCCTATTCGTTGACCAACTCCTAGAATGATTGAGTATAAGAATTACCTATTCCTTTTTTGGCAATATGTGTTGTCATTGATGTCAACTTGAGGTTACGTTTGTATAAATATTTTGTATAGAAGTTGAAGAGGATGAGCAATAATTAGAGGTAGATTGATAGTGGAAGATTTGAGAGAGATAGTTTGGCATAGATGGAGACATGGAATTAGCATACGCAAGTTTGTCCAAAAGCAAGCATGATTGTCTAAGGTAAAAATTGCATATTTCCTAAGTCTATGATTGGTTTTTAGTCTATATTCCTTTGCATTGCATGATTTGGTAGTTTAGTTCTGAAGTTGAGTTTGAAAGCTAATAAAGAGGTTATTCCCAAAATTTCATGTCATAATCATTTCTACAGCAAGAGTTAGATGTAACAGTTTTCTGGATTACAAAATGATAGAGTTAAGTGTCTTAGATGTTCTCTAGATTACTTCACATTCCTCTGGAGTGAGATATGGTTGTGCTGAATTGAGGATATGATCAAAGAGGTGTATGGGTTCATCCATATGTGTTTTAGATGTTTTGGTGAACCACAATGTTATATCTTAAGTGTTGATGTGTCATAGTCTATCCAAAAAACTATGTTCTTGCATATTTAGCAGGTTTCTTCATTTGCACCAGCATATGATGATCAGATTCTTTAGGAGAAGGTTGTAAGGATTATTTTGATTACCTACTTTATTTACATCTTGGTTTGCATTATGTTTTTTTTTCTCCCTGGTGGTGTAAAGATGAATAGTTGGCAGTTTTGTGGTGTTGATATTGTTTGGGCTAACAGGTCGATTTCCTTCATTTGCAGTTGGTTCTGATTAGTTAATTTTACTTTTAAGGATGTTTTATGATGTATTTGGGCCCTACTATATCATGTCTTGTGATGCACAACTTATTTCACTTCATAAAGTATATGATTGGATTCAACCTTTGTAGTATCACATGTTTCATTTTATAGGTCATCTTGGAGTTGACCTAATTGGAGTTTTGAGTTGTTGCCGAGGGTATTTATAAAAGAAAAAAATCATTTGTAAAATAATGAGAATATAGATTGAGTAGTATGTTGAATATGAAGTGTGAAAAGTTAGTATGATGGAGTAATTGTGCAAAAAATTGGACTTCAACATCAACATATGATAGATGCTTCTTTTATAGTAGTTCATGTTCATGTTTTTATTATAATTTTCATGTATCCTACTATTAGGCAATGATCTCCTTCAACAAGTCCTTGTGTCTTTCTCTAAGGTTGTGCACCTTAGCTTGCAATTCCCTAGCAATTCCCTAGGCAATGAGCCTTAAACAATATTGTAATTGTTGTAAGTAATGAGATTTATATATTGTGAGTTAACTCTGATCGTGGTTTTCCTTCATTGGGTTTTCCATGTAAAAAATATTGGTGTTCTTGTGTGGTGCATGCTTTCATTTATGTACTTTCAATTAATTTGATTTAATGTTTAATCTACAAATGAAGTTGTTTAAGTTTTAGTATATGCTAATTCACCCCCCTCTCAGCATTTTGATGTGTTCAACAATTGGTATTAGAGCCAAGTGCCTCTAAGAAGCCTAAAAACTGAAGTGGATCTTGTACTTGAACACATGGGATCTGAATCAATGATCAATAATATGTTCTCTCTAGAATCAAATCTAAAATCAATGGAACTTGAAGGTTGGGACATCAATCCATAAGATTGTGAAGTAGATTTTGAAGGAGAACTCAGGTCTTCTCTTGAAGATCTGGATCAAGCAAGAACACTAAATCTGAAATATGTGTGCATGCTTGAAAAATAAAAGGAGATAATTATCAAATTGAAGGCACAAGCTGGACAATCAAAAGAAGAAATTGGAAAACCAAAAGCTTAAATGGAAGGAGGTAAAGGATGTGAGACTAAACTCGAGGAGGTAGAAGATGTGATCATTAATTTAAAAGTGAAGGCTGAAGAAGGAAAGAGGATTGAGGATTGCCTAAATACTAAGCTCAATGATAAAGCAACTGAATGTTCAAAGCTTGAGGAAGAGATTGTTGCTTTGAGAAAAAAGCTATAAAAAGCAAAAGAGAAAATTGACAAGGGCTTAGAAATGAAAGGAGTTTTTGTAATTCTTGATGAGTTGATTAACTCTCAAAATCCATCAAAAGAAAAATCCAGTCTTGGTTTTGAAAAGGGGAAAACTCCTATAACCAGTGCATCTGCAAACTTGCATGATAACTTAAAAGCATAAGGAAAGTTTGAAACAAAGGAGGAGAAAGCCTACACTAAAGAATATAAGAAGGCATCCTTCATAGATGTAAAGACAAATCAAGGAAACAAGAAAGAAGGTGGATTCATTAGACTATCTGGAGATAAAAAGAATTTAGAGGTCCTCCAACTAGACAACATGCCCCTATCAGGTTCAATCAATATTTTCAAGGTTATTGTTATTCTTGCAATAATTTTTGGACATAAGGTTGTTGAATGTAGAATCAAGATGAGTTAGAATTTATTTAAGCCTCTAAGGTACAATGGTATGAACTCTCAATCATTTCATGGATAGTGTTATGCTTGCAATAAGATTGGTCATAAGGCTAATGAATGTAGAAGTTGTTATCCTCGAATCTAGCTATGCTTGATTCATGGGATAACCCCCTACGAAACTGGTTCGTTCTGTAGGCCCGTGCACTCTAAGCACACAAAACGAGGCAAATTTCAATTTTCCTATACATGTGGTCTTGAGTCCCAAATCATCCTTTCAAGTGCTCGTCTTTCGTCATTTTTTGAAAACCTTCAAAATGAATGTTTTGTCATTTTTTAGTTTCTGGGAGTTAGAATTTTTTTTCCCCATGCAAGGGCACTATTTTTCAGTGCCCCTACATGTGTATTTAGAAAAAAAATTATGTGTAGTGGTGTTGTTTTTCAGTGCCACTACACTTTCTTCCTACTCTCCAAGTGTCAGAGCATTATTTTTTAGCATTGTTGCATTTGATGTCTTGTTCAAGTTTTTGGATGTCGGGGCAGTGTTTTTCACTGCCTTTGCATTTTGTGTTCTGTCAAGTTTTGAATATGTCAAGGTGGTGTTTTTCACCACCCTTACATATTCCCACCTAGTTCCACATGTGCGAATTAATCAACTTACAGTTTATTAATGACCCTTCTTTATATCTTTTAAAAGACTTTTTAAGCAATTTTAATTTCATTTTGTGTTGATTGAACCTACTCTTTTCTTTCTACTTTGTGCCTTTTGCATTTGAGACCTTCAAGTGTTGGATTGGTGGATTTTGCATGAAGGTCTTCAAGTCTAGGGTTTTCATGTCTGACTTTTCTCAGGTGCACCATTCTTTTTCTCTTTTGTTCGATAATCCATTGCTTGTGTGTGTGTTTATTTCTTTGAATTGTTTTCCCTTTGGCATTAGTACTTCATATTTTTCTAAGTCTTCCAACGGTTTATTTTTTTAACCCTTTCTCTATTTATGGCATGTTTTTTTTTTCCTGGCATGCATTTTGTGTGTTCTCTTGAATGTTCAATGACCTTTCACCGCTCAATGATTTTAAAGTTATTTCCCTCTATAAGGGCATTGGAATTTGATGCCATAGCATTTATATATCCTCAGACACCATGGATGCATGCATGGTGATTTTTATTGCTAACACATTCATGCCTTCCCCCTGGTGTGATGGTGGTGAAAATTAATGCCTTGAGTTTTTCCCATCTTCATACACATGTCTTAGCGATGATTTTCACCGCCTTTGTGATGTGTTTGAGGATTTTCACCAAACATATGTTGAGGCTGTGATTTTCACCACCTCAAAACATATAATGATTCTCCAATCTCTAGATGTAGGAGCAGTGAAAATCACCACCCCTACCAAACACAACTTGTTTCTAATGATGCATACGTGGTGATTTTCATTGCCTTTGTATGCCAGAGTTATGTATCAAAGGAAATGTAAAGGCAGGGTTTTTCACTGACGATGCACGAAATTACTCTTTTAGAAGATGTCAAGGTGCTAAAAAGACCACTTATGCATTGAACCCTTCCCAAGTCTTTTCAATCATGCAGAAGCGTTGTTTTTTAGCGGTATTACACAAGAGTCAATTCATTCCAAGTGTAAGGGCACTGATTTTTAGTTCCCTTGCACAAAAAGAAAAAATTTCACTAACACTCAATATCATTCCAAAACGCTTTCCAAACTTTTTTCCTTTCGTATTTCCCCAATTTCTCGCACTTCATAGCTCATGTCTGCTTGTTCCAAAGTGCTTTCCTATTTTCATGCATTCCAATTGATCCTGTAATGCATATGCTCCTAACATTGAATAAATCCATGTTTCCTTGCAGTTACCTTAGCTCCTATCATGTATTCTTCGAAGGTGGTTTTCAGTAATCTTTTGTGCTCTTAATGACAACAAAAGAGTCTCCATCACCCAAGAAAGAAAAAATGAAGTATAAGTATCAAGGCATCTACCTGTCCATAGTTGTCACATCCAAGATCAACGAGTTCAAAGATACAGAGATTGGTCACCTTGACATGGAGGAATTTGTTAAGAGAACATAAAATCAACCCTTAGAAAAGGATTTGGAGGCCATTTCCCACAACAATCTTCATTGAGTGGCCTCATTTCCAGTAGCTGCTCACTGCCCAAAATTTGTTCTATAGGTTGCTTCACATTATGTAAGAGATGACAGGAGTGTTAGGGATTCTTTAGGGTAGATAATGATGAGGTTGGATCCAGATTTCTTTGACATAGTTTTCAAGGTTCCAAACATGGAAAAGTATACAAACATTTACATTCAACATGGTCAAGAGGCTTACGACAAAGATAAAAAAAAATCCAAGCAGTTGATCAACACACAATGGTTGAAAACGCCAAGGCCCACCATTTCTAGATGGCCTAAAGTTCTTTTACGTAGTGACTTCAAAGAGGATGTTTGAGACATGATCACTCTTCTAAGTAGAGTGAAGGGATTACTAGTCTCATCTAATTTCCAAGAACGGATGCACAAGTACATCATAATCATCAAGAGGAAGAAGACACACATAGACTGGGGTACACAGATTAGTGATGAGATTCATGAACAACTAATCAATGTGAAATCAACCTTGAAGTTCTACATGACCTTCTATCTGGTGTATGCTGCTGCTATCATGAGAAAATTTTCAGGAGTATCAAATGAAGGAAATAAGAGTGTTGTTCCAGTGTATAAATTATATTCTCAGATCACTTTGAGGGGAAGCATCAAGCATTTTAGAAGAGTGAATGATGCTTTCTTTACACCTTTTCTTTTCATGTTTGATCCAACTTTAGAAAAGAAAAGAGTATTTGATGAGGTGTGGAAAGTTGTCAGAAATTTTGGATGTATTTTCTTGTAGTTTCCTACTTTTACATACTTAAGAGTAGGGTGCTATATAGGATGCCCCTACATGTTACTAAGATACCCTTCCGATAGGTGGGTTTTGATGGAATTATGCGGACAGCTAATTACAATACACAAGGAATGCTAGGCTATTCAAAAACCAGGCTTTAGGTTTCCAATTGCTATTGGAAGATACTCAATTCAAAGTGTACAAAAGGCCAAATCAATAGCAGTAGAGATGCAAATTATGACCATAAGGTCATATAGGTATAGGAATGATTTTGACTATAGAGATGTAAAAAGGAAAATCAAGAAGGGTCATACTCATGTTTATCGCTTTGAAAACATATGGGTAGAATGTAGAGATGAGGAAGACATTTGGAGAATGGATTTTTTGTAGACTTACTGTGGAACAAATCAATGATCTAGGTTTGGAAGATCTTCCGAAATATTTCAAAGATCTTAGTGATATTCTAGATTCTACATATGATGAAAAAGAGATATCAAGGCAACCCTTTCCTCCAATTCAATGGTCCAAAAAAGAGAATATTTCCATTCAACATAGGCTTGCTCCTATTTTGTACAATACAAATGAATGGTTGTAGAGACAAGGTTTTCAATTGAAGCCCTTTAGGACAAAGTCTGAGGGAGTGGTATTAGAAGGTGAAGCTAGCTGACAGCAAGAGATCCAAACTAAGCATAAAGCAAGTGTTTCCCCATCTTCCTCACATAGAGGACCCAAAATTAAATTCACCTGTGGGAAGAGTACAATACAAGTTGCTGAAGAGGAGCACACTACTGAAGATGAGCACATTACTAAGGAAGGGAAAGTTACTGAAGAAGAACCAAAGCCTGAATCAGAAGAGCGGCTTGAAGAAGAAGGAGTTGAAAGTGAACAATATAGAGAGGATGAATAGTTAGGGGAAGATCGAAAAGAAGAGGAGGAAGGTAATGAAGAAGAGGAAAGGCATGATGAGGAAATGCAATTGTCTCCACAAGAGAAAATCGCTGAAGATCCCATGCATACATCATCACTTTTCATTCCTACCACACCTCACACACCTCCTGTTCCCACTTATCCTCCACCACCTCTTCCTACTTCATCTCCACCTATAGCTGGTTTGCACAGACTGAAAGTAGCAATTCCCCCATCAGAGCATTTAGTTCTTTCCACTCCTTTCATTGGATTAATTTTGTAAAGTATTGATGTTTCCTCAGATTCTCCTTCATCAATTCCAAGTCTATCTTCACCATCATATGATATTTCATCACAAGCTGAATTTGATCAGTTTATGAAAGAATCATTGTTGGATACATCAACTTTGCAGAGTCTTGGAGTAGTGATGATTGAAACAAACCCAATTGTGACTACAACACTCATTTCTACAGATACAACTGCCACACAAGAATCATCAATAGGTCAAGAAGGTAATGCTTCATTTCTTCCTCAATTAGTCTCACAATTTTCTAAATGAAAGAAGTAGATGGTTTCTTAGATCTTGAGGAGATAGTACTTCCAAAATCCAAGGGGAAGAAAAAGCCAAAGATTAATTCTAGATTGCATGTGGATAAATCTAGATATAAATATGTGGATATTGTAGCACCACCACAAGGTAAGAGTGAAGTCAGCATGGAGGAACATACCATGACAAGAATTGAACTTGGGAAAGTCACCAATGCAAGCACCCAAGAAGATGCTAAAGTATCTTTTAATGCATTGATGGAAATTCTGGATAAGATGGAGAAAGCCAAGGATATGTACAAGGAAAGGGTTGATAACTATTCATCAGTGTTGAGGAAAATCACAAGAAATTCAAAGAACGTGCAACCAATGGCCATGATGAGTATTGAGGAACCAGTTGTTCAAAAGGTGGAAAATTATTATTGAAAAGGTAAAATAATTTATGATTTTGCTGATAGAATAATTGAACAAGGCTCAAAGTACATGACTATTGCATTGGAGAATATTGCTCAGATTTCCACAATTGATCTAGAGTTGGATAAAATAGTAGATACACTTTCTACTGAACAAAAGCAAATGGAGAAAAACCTCAAATCATGGTTGCAGTTAAAGGAGGTGAAACTGAGTAAGTTAGTACAAGTTGGGGTCATTCCAAACAAGGAAAAGTATGTGGAGATGAAGGAGTCTATTAAGAATCACATACTTGTCATCAAGAATCTCATCAAAGATACTCAACAAGTACAAGAAGATGTTGAAGAACATCGAGATATCTTGATGAATAGAATTGAAGAGCTACCCCGGAGGCTTCTTGATGAATATCATACCTTTCTCCCGACAAGCAAGATTGTCCAGGTTTGCGAGGAAGCTATCCAGAAACAGATGGAAGATGAAGCATTCTCATTGACTACAATGGGATTTTGTTGGCATATAACTAACCTTGGACAATCTCAAGACACATCTAGATAGGTGTAAGAAGATTTTTTCTACTGCGAAGAAGTCTATCACAAAGGTTCACATGATCATTGATTATACCACTGGACCACAGATGAGGCAATAATGCAAGAAATCATGAAGAAATATGAAGATTTCCAAGCCAAGAGCAAGGAACCATAAATTCTTCTTATGTTTCCAGAGATAGATTTTTATGCTTTTTCTATGCTTTATGTAGATAGGTTTTGAAATTTTACATGTCATTTTGCAAAATGTAATTACATGTAAAAATAGAGATGTTCTCCTACATTCATGGACAACACCTTTGAATAAGTCAATTAGTTAGTTAGGGTTTTTCCTAGATTATCTATGTTCTCTCATCTATAAATATGAGAGGGTTCTATTGTATTATTTACCTTTTGTCTTATACAACGAAGTGCTACTCATTTGTGAAGCAATTTTAAAACTTTGAGTTCTTATTATGAAACTATTTTCAAATCAATAAAGAAGGCTAAATTGCATACCAAACTTTGAGTTGGGTCGATTTCAACGTATGTGAATGTTCTTATGTCATTCTCATAAGTTTATCTTATTATTGGATTGGATTGGTGGTGTTTTATAAATTGATATTAAAAGGATTTCAAGATAATTTGTGTAGACTTTGTGCTGCACCTTTTACTTGGAATCACGTAATTACTGATAATATTGGTGATTTATCTTTGAGGCTTTGCACTTGAAGTTATTCATGATGTTCATGGATCTATTTGTGAAGTATATTGAAGACTTTCTGCTTCATTTACATTGATGGTTACTTTACTAAGAAATTCATCATTGAAGACTACGAAACAACTTTGTGCCTCTGTGAGCCTTTTGGCTACATATCTTTATCACACTGGTACTCCTAGAATATGCTTTGATAAGTTAGAAGTATTGGAATTACTAAGATTTTATTTAGAGTTGTATCGCTTCCAGAAATATAACATCATGGAACGTTGTAAATATATTCTCTAAAAAAAGAGAGAATCATGAATGTGACACACCCCCATATGATTAGTGTAGTGTATATATTAGAATAGTTTACTTTTTAGCTCCGTAAGCAGTAATAAGGGTGCCTCCCCTTTCCGAGAGGAGAGATTTTATCTCGCATAACTAGGGCTGAAATTCAAGTTTTGTAATCTGTAAAGGGATTACAAAATTTTCACCCAACAAAAGTAAAGTGATGAGGAATAGTTTTGTGAATAAAAGTAATGATATGAATTCTCAATACTTTTATGGTTATTGCTACACATACAACAAGGTTGGCCATAGGGCTTCTAATTGTTGATCTAATGTGAAAAGAAGTAATTATGCTCCGTAATCTAGTATCACTTGCTACAATTTCAATAAACCAAGACACTTTCAAGGTTTTAGAAGGGAAATAATGTAAGACTACTCCTCAAAAGAAGAATGACACTAATCAACAAAATAAGGAAATGAACAAGATATTGCAGAAGAAGGAAGCAAGTGAAGAAAAAATGAATCTGTACCTCTACCTTATGTAGATGGAACCTCTGATAACTAGAAGAAAGTTTTGTCTCAGGGGGAGTTGCAATTGTAAAGCTTTTCAAACCCTTGTAATGCATAAGATGTTGAATTCTTCAACACAATACTTGGATATGTCTTTCTAGTAATATTATGGAATTTTATCAAGGTTCCAAAGAAAATACACTCTTTGAAGAAGATTGTTGAATGATCATGGACCTCTATGATATCACAAAACAATAAAAAGTTGCTTGTGTCAAAAGAAAAGATACATTTAATGTAGAGAAACTAGGGTAGGTGTGAAGATGGTTTAACCAATACTTGATCAAATATGATCTCAATCAAATGATATCAAGTACATGCAAAAGCTAAGGAATTGAAGAAGTTTTTTCAATGAATTTGCATGCAAACCCTAATGATAGTATTCAAAGGTATTTATCAAATTTTCTTGAAAACCCCTAATTTTAGAAAGTGTTATCATGGATACACCAATAGTTATTGATATTTTTGAGAATCCTAGGCCAAAATTCAAGAAACATCCATACATATCTACTACGAATGACAAGGATGGAGCATTTTTTTTTATCAATGTGCTTCATAGTGAAGATGTCTACATTTATATTCACTCATGTAGCTAAATGAGTACAATAATATGAAGTTGGAAGAGTTAAGAAGAAATCATCTCTTGGGTGATGATTTTTAGCTCAAATAGAAGCATGCGAATGTAGAGGAAAAATGTTTAGACATGTGGAAGGGTTTCCCCAACTTTTGCTTTGAAGATGAATGGATCAAAATTTCCTTAAGCAAAATCCATGAAGATATATTTTGGCTTGATCAACCCTACCTGATCATAAATAAAGCTATTAGGGTTGTGACTAGGTTGTGCTCCACCAAACCTATGTCAACATTGAAGGTTGTGAAGAATGAAAAGGTTATGAAGCTTATAGGAGCAAAATTCGACAAAATAACCCCAACTATGGATGAAATATCTGACCTAGGGTATGGTATGCCACAATGGGTATTACATACAAGTGTTTTTACACAAATAGGTGATCCGGTGGACATTTTTTTCAGTGAAAATTGAAGTGTCTCATTTTTCTCCAAAATCTGCACCATCAGAAAGAGCTCAGCGTCCTGATTCCAACGCAACTCGAACGGAGCGAAAAGGAGTCCGTTTGTGCAAGTTATGGCCAGTCAAACCTTCAGTCAAACTGGGATCAGGGGCATCTAGAAGGCGAAAAAAAGATTGTTTCTTAAGTCAACGGAAGTAGCGTCAAGTCAAAGAGCTCGTCGAGATGATTCCGATGGCGTTCGTTTCGTCGAAATCTGACATTGTAGGCGTAAGATATTGGCAGTCAAAGATCTTGCTATGAATGGTTGACTTTGACCGTACGGATGCTGACCTCAGCATTCCGTACTGTACGGACGGAGTGAAGTGAACAAACCGAACTCTGACACGTGGCATCCATGTCAGCACTGTATGGACCAATTGCACAGTGACACGTGGCAGTCCGTACGCCCAGTCAGCAGGTCCATTCGGCAGACTGTACGCCCAGTCAATAGATGAGTCAGCGTCCACGTCGGCTGTGAGTCAGCACCCAGTCGGCATCACAGTCAACTTAGTCGGTGAATTGTGTTTTGCCATGTGGCCTTCTTCTCTACGTCGGTCGGTAGTTGGAATGTTTGTTAACAAAAGATATGATAGTTGGGGGATTTAAACCCCATACCTTCCACTCTCTGCAGCGGCCGGCGACCAACTCGCCTACACATCCGCGCTTAACTTTATATGACAGCCGGTTTCTTTTGATATAAGTTTGTTGAAATTTGTTTTAAAAAAAAAATGGACGGCCGGGGTTTGGAACCCCGAACCGGCCGGCTAGCAAAAGGCAAGACCACCGGTAAGCCAACGATGGTATTTGGAATAACATAGGCGTCGGTTTCTTTAGTCGGATTGTTCAAACCGAGTGCCTTATAAAAATCAAAACAAACTCCTAAATTTAAAATAACAACAAACAATAATCTTTTTTAAGATTAAAATCCAAACCCCCTAAACAATGAAAGCCCGAGTATTGCTAAGTTGAAGGGCTCTAAAATATTCTTAAAGATTTATTATGTAAAAAGGGGGATATTTTGAAGATTTTTATGTGTAAAAGGGAGATTGTTAAAGATTTTATGTATTTTGGAGAGATAAGGTGAATATTGTAAAATCAATTGGTTAGTAACCAATTTGAGAAAATTTTATCTATTTAAAGGGGTGTGAGGTGAGAGTTGTATTTAGTTTTCTTTCAGGTGACGAAGTCTTGAAGCTGTGGAGATAATCGAAAGAGAGGTCTTGTAGAGATTCCATTCTTGCACGTCAGAGCGCTGTTATGCTACCGAAGTGCTTGGAGAATGATTGTGGTGCTTTGTAATCAATTTTGGAGTTAATCAGATCGGTCTCTCTATTGGAGTGGACCCGGAGACGTAGTCACGTTTTGTGACGAACTCCGTTATCAACTGTTTGCACTTCTCTTCTTCCCTCTCTCACCTTCTTTCAGATTGAGAATTCCTTCATTTTGTTATTTCCTTAAGTTAATTTTGATGTTAATTAACTTGAAATAATCATTGTAAAAGCATTGTAAAAGTTAAGCATTTAAATACTGCAATCTAGTCTAGATCCTATACAGATCAATAGGAAAGGGTCTGCTACCACCAAACGGTGAAGGAAGGAAAGGACTATGATCTTTGTGAGCTCTTGCAACAACATTTGTTGGAGAATGTTTAGAGAACCAAGGATTCACACTACAATTTCTGATATGGCACTCTAATTATTTGTCTTATGTTCTATTTCATGAAGGAATTTCCTAGTTTGAAGAATGCAATCTAGAGAAGGGATATTCTTGCTGCTCATTAGATTAGGGACCACATGCATAAATTTTCAAATGTACCAAACAATGTGATACAATGTTTTAGGTATTCTTAAAAACATTCCAAAATGAAATGAAAAAGATGGATCAGATACCATCACAAGTTGTAAAGAGATATTAGAATTATATAAATTTTAACCTGGATAAAGATAATTGTTATATGGAGGCAATTGAACCAATAACTTCATGGATAAAAAAGCTTCCCTATGAAATCTTTAGACCTGACTGGATTGTATATGCTGAAATTTTTCTCAACAAACCTAGGGATCCCACTATTGAGAGGTTTGGAACATATGATGAGATAACCAAAAAATTAATCAAGAAGGTAGAGGAAAAGGTGGAGCAGATGGAAAATTTTGAGAAGATGGTGACAGGGTTAGAAAAGATGTTTAGCACTCTTGAGGGTTCTACAAAAATATTACAAACTATTTTTTTCACTCCACAAGCTCCTAGAAGAGCAAGTAGGTCTATCTCTGCCACTACTAATCCTCCTAAAACTTCCAAACCTAATCAACCACCTCCTAGTAGAAGGAGGGCTACTACTTTAGTACCAATACAAACTAAGACTGTAGAGGGGAATAAACCAAGACCTAAGTAGCTAGAAAAAGGAGAAAGATTAATCTTGTGAATGTGGAAGATGATGAAGAAGAAAAAAATCCTTTATATTGAGGAGAAGAGTGAAGAGAAAAAGATAAGGAGAAGAAGAAGAAATATCCTTGCAAAAAAGAAAGGAAAGGAGGTTGCTGAGGAGAAGACTAAGAAGACTCCTCTGGTCATACATGACCCTCTGGATTTAGGTGCAATATTTAATGGAATTGTTAAATATGGTTTATTAAATGATACAATGGAGCTACATCTAGATGTTCCTTCAAAGGATAAGAAGACAATTGAAAAATTTGTCATTGAATATATGCTCAAGAAAAACATTCCCTTCAGTGACATTGATGATAAAGCTTTGAATATCCTAGCTGAGGCTTTAAGAAAAAGAAGAGAAGATACCATTAAGGCTGATGAAGAGCTGAAACTGCAAGCAATTGACAAGGTTGGGATTCTTGTTTCCCAGGAAGAAAAAGAGAAGATTTTTCAGAGACAATCTAAGGAGCTTTGCACCAAAAGAAGAATAGATTTGTTGATGATCATGGATGAAGATGTCAAAAGGAGGATTTAGAGTGAAAATAAATATGCTACAAAGAAAATCATTGATTAATTGCAAAGTGAAGTCAATATTGATTTACAAGAAATGCATGACACTGATGTTGAAATGAATGTACCAGTGCCTCTGAAAGAAATTGATAATATGCCTCCTACAAAAAAATATAAATGAGAAAAACATATATGGTCAACAAGAAGTACAAGGACCCTTTACAAGAAGGAGAAGATGTCCCTAGTATGCATGATAAACATGAAATCTCTGGTATAGAGATAGAAAAAGAAAAAAGAGAAAGAAGAAGAGAAGGAGAAGGGGAATGATGAGAAAAAGAAAGAGGATAATCCTGAGAAAGTGCAGGATGCTACAATGAAAATAGTTGAGAAGAAAGAAGCTTCCGCTTCTATGGATATAGGTCAGGGTTCTTCATCATAAGATTCTTTTAAGGACCTATTGACTTTGCAGATGTAGTTTTAACCTATGGTAACACCCTAGCTTCTTCAAATTCCTACTCATGAAGGGCACATTGACTTGTAAAATATCTCTATTACAACTTGGTAATATTCTATATGCTTATGTAAGGAAGGAGATTATCCATGAACATGTGAAGAAGACTAGATTAATTGATGATGCAGTAAAAATCATTCAGGAGGGTTTACCTGAGGTAAACATTGATTCTTCCTTACCTCCAAAATAAATTTTTAATTTTTAATGGATTCCTTCAAAGATCATTCCTCTCACATGGATCAAAAGGTAGAACAAGAGGCCTTGAGGAAGATAAATGACAAAAGAATGGATGATGCATCTAATTGGTGAGTTAATGCACACCACAAGTTGTAAGAGAATATGAAGATGTTTAAGGAATGTGTAGATTTATTCACTACCTTATATCAGTTTTGTTTGAAATGGACAAATTCTACTAAGAGCATCAAAGACCAGATTGACTCCATTGAGTCACAAATCACACAAATGGCCAGGATATATGATCAATCAAAGGATAAAAATGGATCAACAAGAGCTCAAATAGAAAATATTCATGTGTAGTTAGCATTGCTTTAGGATCAAAGAGAACAAATAAAGAAATATTTTGGTCAATTAAGGGAAGTAGTCAACTTGAGACTCGCTTCCTTATGTAGGTTGCTAGCTAAAGCACAAAAGATCGATAAAAAAATGAAGACTCCAAGAAGTGTGGACGAGGCTAAGGATTTATGCATGTAATTTGAATGTCAAAATAATATTCTTACCTCAACAAAAGAAAACTGGGTTACAACTGTGACACACCTTAAGGTAATTTACAAGAACATCCTACCCTCTAAGAGAGTTGCAAAAGTGTAGATAAGACAATTTTGTCTCTGTATAGTTTGTGAAAGATTGCAGTATCTTTTTGTCTTTTTGTTGAAGACACATAGCATCAAATTTTTGGGGCATCTCCATCTCAAGAGAGTGTATTTTTGTAGAGGCCATATAGTAAGGGGGATTTTATATAGTTTTTTGGGTTGTTATAAGTAGAATATATGTTTCCCTTTGTCCTTGATGTCAAAGGGGGAGAGTGTGCTGATGATTTCCTTATCAGCTGAGAGAGAAGAAAGGAGGAAAGAAGACTTGTAGATAAATATGTTTTTCCATCAATGACAAAGGGGGAGATTGTTGGCAACATGTGTTGTCATCGATGTCAACTCAATATGCATTGTCATGTCAACTTGAGGTTATGTTTGCATAAAGATTTTTTATAGAAGTTGAAGAGGCTAATAAATGATTGGAGGTAGATTGATATTGGAAGATTTGAGTGAGATGGTTTGGCATAGATGGAGACTTGGAATCAACATAAGCAAGTTTTTCCGGAAACAAGCATTATTATCTAAGGCAAAACTGCATATTTTCCTAAGTATGTGACTCTAGTTTTTAGTTTGCATTTCTTTGCATTGTGTGATTCGGTTGTGTGGTTTTGAAGTTGATTCTGATAGCTAGTAAAGAGGTTGTTCCCAGAATTTCATGTCATAAGCATTTCTACAACAAGAGTTAGATGTAATAGTTTTTGGATTACAAAATGATAGAGATAAGTGTCTCAAATGTTCTCCAGATTACTCTACATTCCTTTGAAGTGATAGATATGGTTGTGTATACTTGAGGATATGATCAAAGAGGTGTATGGGCTCATATGTGTTTTAGATGTTTTGGTGAATCGTAGTGCTATATCTTAAGTATTGATGTGTCACAGTATGTTTGAAATGCTATGTTCTTGTATATTCAATAGGTTTCTTCATTTGCACAAACATATGATGATCATATTCTTTATGAGAAGGTTGTAAGGATGTTGTTGATTACCTCTATTATTCGCATCTTGGTCCAAATGATATTTTTTGTTTCTCCCTAGTGGTGTAAAGATGAAGAGATGAATAGTTGGCAGTTTTGTTGATGTTGTTTGGGCCACAAGCTAGTTTCCTTCATTTGTGGTTGGTCTTGATTAGTTAATTTTTCTTTGAAGGATGTTTTGTGATGTGTTTGGGCCCTATTATGGTGTGTATTGTGATCCACAACTTATTTCACTTCATAAAGTATATGATAGGAGCCAACCTATATAGTATCACATGTTTCATTTTATAGGTCATCTTGGAACTAACATAATTGAAGTTTTGAGTAGTTACAGAGGGTATTTATAGAATAAAAAAATGCTTTGCATTTCTCTGCATTGATGTCTCTACTCTTGTAGCTTGGTGAATGTGTTCTCAATGTCTATGTAGTATCTCAGTTCCAATTTCATGTGCTGAAGTGGTTCACAAGTTGATTTTTTAATGTTATATCTCATGATTAAGCATTCTATGTTGGAACATCCCCATGTGATCCACACGTTGTTGATTGGCCTCTTTGGTGCTGGATTATGTCTTGAGTTGGATTTTTGGGTTATTTGTGGATATCTAGCTGATAGGGCTCGTTCCTTTGCTTACGTTATGTGCTCGAGGGTCTGCGCCAACAATTGAAGATGTGTTATGGTAGATTTGAGTCCTAACCTATCTTTGTTAGAATCAAATTGAGTGAATTCAATTGGATTTTTTTTTTGAGCCGATTGGTTATGTGCTTCACATTTTATCTACATGTTTCCTTGATGCCAAATTAGATTGATGTGCGCTAGCGTGTGAATTATTTTAGATCACATTAGAAGATGCGTTAAGTCCTCTCTATCATCAGAATAGGACTGCATTATGCTTTGGTGGCTGACCTATTGATTCATTATTTATCTTCTTCCTGATTGACCTAATTGAAGTTTTGAAGTGTTGTGGTGGATATAAATGCAAGATCTTTTCAGATGCAACTTAGTGGATAAGTGTACAAGTGTGAAAACAAGAAAGTGTGGATTTATTTGAATATCTCATAGAATAAGTGCAAAAGTGTGAAATATAGAACCAAATGTGCTATAACACCTCAGTCAACAGAGTGTTATGTTGACAAATATTGTAATCTTTATCTAAATATTTGTATACTGCTTTGAGATAGTGAATCTCATCAGGTCCTTGTATCTTGCTCCTGAAGTTGCATTTTCTTTAGTTCAACAAGTCCTTTGTATCTTGCGCTAAGGGAGTGAGCCTTAGTTTTAAAGTTCTTTTTGGAAGTGAGCCTTCATATTGTGAGTTAAATCTCACCATGCTTTTTCCCTCATTAGGTTTCCCACGTAAATCTGGTGTCATCTTGTGGATGTGTGTTCTTGTCTATTTTATCATTGTTGTTGATCTGGTTAGAGTTAGAATTGCTTTATCTTTCATTGTTGAAGTTTCTAAGGGTTTAAATTTCTCTCTCTTTCTACTAATTTTCTTAAGAGTTTAAAGTTTGTATTGTGTTGAGGAATTCATGTTTTGAAAGGGTTTAAGTTTTTGTGTAGACTGATTCACCCGTCCCCCTCTCAGCCACTGGGTGTGTTCAACAATTGGTATCAAAGCCAAGCTCCTCTGAAGAAAGCTTGACCTCTTGAGGGAAAGATCTGGGATGACAGATGATGGTTCATACAAGGGTCCTAGGTTTCATGGGACTAATTAAGCTTTCTGGAAATTGAGAATGGAAGGCCATCTAAACTCTCTAGGTTTTGGTGTATGGCAATCAGTCAAAGATGGCTATGTTGCTCCTGCTAATCCTCCAATAAATCTAGCTGAAATCCAATTATATGAGTGCAATACCAAAGCTAAGAATGCTCTCTTTTATGGATTGGTTGATTCAAAATTTTTGAAGGTGATGAATTGTAGCTCTACTTAGGATGTCCGGAGAAAGCTTGGTGGTATCTATGAAGGTGATACAAAAGTGAAGCAATCCAAGATGTAGATCTTTAAAAGTAGATTTGAGACTCTAAGGATGATTGAGGATGAATACTTTACAATCTCTATGCTCTGAGTACATGAAGTTGTTTGTGGTATCACTAGTCTTGGTGGAGAAGCAAAGGAAAATGAAATTATGAAGAAGGTTTTGAGATCTCTCCCTAAAGCTTATAGTCAAAAAGTGTCTATTACTGAAGAATTGAAGGATTTGGATCAATACTTTTTTGATGAAATGTTTGGTTCTCTTACTGTCTTTGAAATGAGAGAATTTGATAAAGATGTTCCAAAAAGAGAAGATGCTTTCAAAGCTAACAAAAAGATTGAAGATGAAGTTGCTAACCATAATGATGACCTTGATGAGGTTGAAGCAAACTTTGTCAGAATATTGAAGAAAGGAACTGGCAAGTACAAAGGTAAGTTACCTTTCAAGTGTTTTAATTGTGGAAGAATTGGTCATTTTGCATCTAAATGTCCCTATAAAGAATCAAATGATAGTAACAAAAGAGATAAGATTAAAAAAGGTCTCTATTTCATAGAGAGTAGTCGTTCTTCTGAAGATGAGGAGAATGATTCAAATGATGAAACCCTCTTTATGGCCTTCAATGTTGATAATAGAAAATGCAATGTTAAAAAATGTAAGGAGTTCAACTCCTTGAATGATGAAGACATGTTTTCTTCTTATCTGGATCTAGAATCAATGGAACTTGAAGGTTAGGAATTCAATTCAAATAATTAGGAAATAGGTTTTGAAGGAAAAAATTGGTCTACTTCGGAAGACCTTAATGAAGCAAGGGCACTAAATTAGAAATATGAAAGCTTGCTTAAAAAATCAAAGGAATAAATTGACAAGATTAAAGCCAAATTAGAGAGAGGTAAAGAGTGTCAAGTTAAACTAAAAGTGGTAGAAGGTGTGATCTCTGATTTGAAGGATATGTTCAATAGCAAAGTTTTTGAATGCTTAAAGCTTGAGAAGGAGGTTGTCACTTTGAGAAATGAATTGGAAAAGGAAAAATAACATATTAATGAAGGAGAAAATTTTGGTTTAGATAGCTCCAAATCAGATGGAAAGTATGAGACAAAGGAGGACAAAGTCTACACTGAAGATTCTAAGAAGAATGCCTCTAGAGATGCAAGGACTGATCAAGATGGAAAGAAAAAATATGGATTCATCCTTTTCCAAAAACAAAAAGGTTTCAAAAGTCCTCCACCTACGTGGAAACATGCTCCTACCAGGTTCAATCAAAATTTTCAAGGTTACTATTTTTCTTGCAATAAATTTGGACATAAGGTTGTTGATTGCAGAGCTAGACAAGGAAGGAATGATAACACGAGTAGAAGATCTTTTGTGCCTCAAATAAACAATACTATTTCATTTCATGGATATTACTATGCTTGCAACAATTTTGGTCATAAAGCTATCGAGTTCAAATCTAAGATGAAGAGGAACAACCTTGTTCCAAAGCACAACATTTTGCGCTAAAAATGCAATAAGATGGACATAAGGAAAATGGTTGTAGAAGTGGTTTTGTAAAGCCACCAGTTCAAAGAAAGGATGAAACCTCTAATAAACAAATGAAGGGAAATGAAAAGTTTTGGAAGGAAGAAAAAATGCAAGGAAATGAGAAGGGTGATTCTTCACTTGTGCACTTTGCACAAAATTCTAAGACAAACTGAGATAGAGAATTATCTCAGAGGGAGATTTAAATTGAAGAAATTTTAGCCCCTTGAAAAGGATATGATGATGAAGACCTTAGCATGAAAGAAGAATTAGATCAAAATAGGTGGTGTATAGATCTGTGGTGCAAGGATGAACCTTTGTTGAAGATTCTGGTGTAAGAAGAAGGTGTGAGGAGGTTGGCACACATGTTTTTATTAGTATCATTCCAAGTTAGTGTACCACACATAAAGATAAGGTTCAAAAAGACAAGTTTCAAAATTTTTCTAAGGCATTGACTATATATTCTAAGGTTGAATCATGATGGTGCACTTTCCTCCGTAGTGCAAAATTTGATCTTGCGGTTCATAAAACGAGTTAATCAATATGTGAAGGTGTTATATCCAAGTTGTCATATCTTTACACCTTATCTAGTAAAAGCAATGAGTAGCAAATGTCTTGTATGTGCTATGGTAGAATAAAGTAAGGTTGAAGGCTTGTTGGAATGCTCTACATTCCTCAGGAAAGAATGTCTTGTCTATATAGTCTTGTGGACATGTTCAAGATTATTCAATGCATGCTACTTTATTATATTAGGAAATTTGAAGGCCTGCAATCATAGATTTCAAATGACAATGTGCTACAGATTGCTCTAGATTCATATCTATTGTCTAGAACAAATATTTGGGTACTTGTGCAGATTGGTGTATGATCAAGTTATTAAGACTATGTGGAAATTTTGTATACCTCATGGTTGATATAATACATGTTGTATGTTTGGTTTCCAAATTTCAAGATAATCCTAAGTGATCTCATGAGAAATTTGTGAAAATAATATTCAAATATTTGAAGGGAACTCTGGATTATGGCCTATGGTATAAAAAGGATGATAAATTTTCTATGAGTGCCTATACTGATGTTGATTGGTTTGGTTGTGTGGATGACCAGAGAAGTACAAGTGGAAGTGTATTCTTTGTAGGGACCTTTGCATACCTTCAAATTTATTAGGTCGGCACCACAAAAGACCTAATACAAAAAATTCTTCAACTGTGTATCCACATTCAAACACGTGGACCTCAAAATTCAATTTCAACTAGAATTCACACACTAATTCCATATGTCAACATTTCCTCAAAAGTGCAAAGCAAAAAACTTAACCACAAAGACGTGTAGACTCTCCCACTCAAATGTATTGTACAGGAAATAACTATAATTTTCCAAGACAAAATTTTATTACTTATATCTCTAAAACCAAGAGCCAAAACATGATGAAATTCTAGAACCAGATACTTCTACTAACCAACAAAAACATACTAGAATCATAAAGAGAAATTTTCATTTGTGGACTAGTGCGGACCCAAAAACTAGATGCTCGGTTGCATAGAATTAACAAAGTTGACACAGTCAATTTTCCATCACAACCAACTTTACCGAATCAAACTATCCTAAAAAAATGTCTTCCATAAACAATCCAAAACTTTTTAGAAACAACCAAAATGATATTCAATGATTTGCACCATGATCTCCACAACACTGTAACACAACACAACACTGTAACACATTGTTATATACCTTTGTGCTTATCCCTCATGCTCATATTTCCAACAATCTCCCCCTTTGTCATTTATGGCAACATGTAAAAATATCTCCAAAATATTTCTCCCCTTTGACATCAAGGGAAAAGGACGCCTATAACAACTATTTTGACTTACACCTGATGTAGGGGCATCATCGTCCCTTAAATTTTGGTTTGAGTTTTATGTTGATTGGGCAATTTTGGTTTGTGGGTGCAGTTTTTTGTCACATTACATTTTTATCTTCTTGTCACAAAGTGGTAGATTTGGAATCTCCTGTCGCTTGGGCGACAAGAACTTATTCTCATAAGGGTTTTTCATTTTTGATGTTCTATTCCAAAACTGATAGTGTTACATGTTGATTTGAGGTGTTCGATGGTGGTTCAATTATTGAGCTGATTCAGTTGTCTTGTGAGAGATTTTATTTTAGTTATGGAAGAGGTCAATTCATTCTAGAGGCCGTTATGAAGTAACAACGGTGAGAAATTGGAGAGCCAGTTGGAACGAGGAAGCTAAAAGGTGGTATCATGAATGAAAAGAGAAGCCGAAAAGATAGTAATGAGAGGATGCTAAAAGAATATAGCGATCATTGAGGAAGGTGAATAGACTTACAAGTGGCAGCTTGAGAAGCCGATTAAATAGTAAAAGTTGATAAAGTAAAGTGAGGGCGATGGCCAAAGAAGAAATCTGTGAAGGTGGTTGAAGACTTTGAAATTGCTGAGGCTGATGGTAAAGAGGTGTCAAGCTTTGCCAATAAAAATGGAAGAAGACAAGGGCATAAAGAGATCGATAGGGAATTATGTGGGGACGAAATTTATAAGGGAGATGGTCGATAGGGGTTGTTGAGGCCAAGGGGTCTATAAGAAGAAGGGAGAACGATTCCTGTGGAATCGAGTTATTTGTATTTGCATGTTATCACCAAGTATTAATAAAATGTTGTTTCTATTTCATTATGTTATTTGTTTTGTCACAGTATAATACAATGTAATGGTGAAGTCACAATTTAATGTCTAAATGATATTGCAAGTTCCTGTAGTGATAGGAATCCCGTGTAGCAAATTCGTAAATGAATATTTGTAGAACCCCAATTTTGTGTCAAATGTGAGTGTCTTGTGGAGGCTTTGCATCAATTTGGTATCAGAGCCCTAAGAGATCTGGGCAACGAGCATTTAGTGTGTTCTTGATGGGTATTGTTGTATGTTTGTTGTAGTCTACTATATGTTAACAAGAAAGGAGAGGTACCCAAAGATTGGGTAGTGGGGGCAAGTAAGAAGACCCCAAAGGAATGAAAGATTGTTAGAGATTGAGAGAAAAGAAGATCATCAAATAAGTGCAACGAATTACAACAACATGAAGGATGGGTATTAGTGTAAGAAGGCCAATGATAATTCCATATTGGGATAGCTATTGGGACTATAAGAAGTGCATAAAGCTCTAAAAAGAATGGGAAAAGATTGCAAGAAGAATGGATGTTTTGGAAAAGAGTTATTTTCCTGATAAGGTGGTGATTGTAGAAAATATAGATGGAGAAGCTAAGGCAGCAAAGAGTATAGAAGATGATGATACATGCATTCTAAAGGGAAGTATAGACGAAGTAGAATTTAAAGATAAGGCAACCGATAAGATTGATGAAGGAGATTACCTAGTGACAAAAAAAGGTAAAAAGAAGGATTCTCAAAGGTTCAAATCTATTCATTTGATGAAAGATGGTATTCAATGTGATGTAGCATCTGAAGATGGTGAAAAAATTTCTTTTACTTCTAAAGATTTAAACAACTGGAAAGAGAGACAATAAAAATGAAAGAAGAAAGAGTCTAGTAGAGGTTGCAGTGAATGATGCAAGCAAAGATGATTTAATGTTGCAGCTTATGGAAATCGAAGCAGAATGGTTAGAGAAGATTACAGATGGAATCCTGAAGGTAAATAATATGGTGAATAAGGAAGATAATGAAGCAACAAGGAAAAATGATGGTGCAGTTTTTTGTCACATTACATTTTTAACTTTTTGTCACGAAGTGGTAGATTTGGAATCTTCTGTCACCCAAGCAACATGGGATTATTCTCAGAAGGGTTTTTCAGTTTTGACGTTATCTTCCAAAACCAACAGTGTTACGTGTGGGTTTGAGGTGTTTGATGGTGGTTTGGTTGCTGAGCCGATTCAGTTGTCTTGTGAGCAATTTGATTTCAATTCTAGAAGAGGCCGATTCATTCTAGAGGTCATTATGAAGTAGCAACAGTGAGGAATTGGAGAGTTGGTTGGAATGAGGAAGTTAAAAGGTGGTAGCACAATTGAAAAGAGAAGCCAAAAATATAGTAATGAGAGGATTCTAAAAGAATAAAATGATCATTAAGGAAGGAAAATAGACTTACAAGCGACATCATGAGAAGTTGATTAAACAGTAAAGGCCAATAATGTAATGTGAGGGCGATGGCCAGAGAAGAAATCTGTGAAGGTGGTCGAATACTTTGAAATGACCGAGGGTGATGGTAAAGAGGCATCAAGCTATGCCAATAAAAATGGAAGAAGACAAGGGAATAAAGAGAGCAATAGGGAATTAAGTGGGGGGAAAATTTATAAGGGAGATGGCCGATAGGGGCTGTTGAGGCCGAGGGGTCTATAAGAAGAAGAGAGAACGATTCCTATGGAATTGAGTTATTTGTATTTGCTTGTTATCACCAAGTACTAATAAAATGTTGTTTCTATTTCTTATTTGTCCTGTCATGGTATAATACAATTTAATGTCTAAATGATATTGCAAGTTCCTGTAGTGATAGGAATCTCGTGTAACAAATTGGTAAATGAATGTTTTTAGAACCCCAATTTTGTGTCAAATGTGAGTGTCTTATGGAGGCTCTACATCAATACTAAATCTCCCCATGAGTATATATGCATATGTATGACCTAAAAAGATTGAATTGACTCCCCTTGAGTCATATAACAGAGAAAAAAAAATTGTACTAAACACTACTCTATATACTTCCCATATATACAAAGAATCTTGAAACTAAAAACTTAAATGCATAAAGAATATGAAATGTGTCAACCGGGTGAAGTTGACTCTTGTAACTTTTTTCGATGGGTTTTCCATTCTTGTTTTCCTTCCTTCCATGTCTTCATTGCTGGCCCAAGTAATTTGCACTATGTTTCAAATTCCATCAAGATCTCTTCTCCCTCTTCCAGAGTGCTAGGTACTAGATTCATTTGTGTAGCTTTAGTGGGACTCAAAAGGGCATTTGAGACATAAATTTTTCATTCACTAAGTCCCTTATCTCTCCAAATTGAAAAATGGCATTCTCCTTTTGTTCTTGTAGCTAGAAGAACTTCTTATGCAAATCCTCAATTACACTCTTTGTATTACTAGCTAGATCAAGTGTCAAACCATAGGCACTGGAGGCTTTATTTATCTAGGAATCAATGGAGTTCATCTCATTTTTGATGTTGTGTGGCATTGAGCCACTTAATGCAATATTGAAAAAGAGCCATTGCCTCATCCACACATATTTGTGCATCCTTCAAATTGTCTAAAAACTTCTTGTGTGTAAGAGAACACTTCTCTGTGATCTCCAACATCTTTTTATCATTCCTTTTCTTTTCTACTTCTTTCTCCACTTCATCGTTGAGACCAAAGGCATATTCCTTAAAAGAATCAATTAAAAGCTTTCAATTTTCCATACCGAAGAGTGATGTGTCTATGTTTGCACTAGGTACAACCTCTTATAGTCCCTTGATTGCTTCCTCCATCAACTCCACTCTTCTGGTGCATCTCAATAATCTCCTTCCAGGAAGATACATCAAATACATCTCCCAATTGTAGCTTGTGGAGTGGGGAAATCTTGGATCCAAATCTATGTATTCCCTATTGCATTGGAAGTTGTCACAATTGTGAAGAAAAAATAGGTTGGAACTTGAGCTACATACTTAATAGATTCTTCAAGGAATCTTTGGAGGATCTAGAGGATTCACCAAAAGTATTTGTAGTCTTTGCAGCTTTCTCTTTCACTTCCTTTCCCTTGTATTTGTCAAAGTCTACATGTGTATCTTCTTTTGTTCTTACATTTCTGAAGGTATCCTCATTCTTATCTTCACTTACCTTCTCATTATTTTCTTGCTCATCTTTCTTCTTTGTATCACCAATTTCGTCTTCAACATCTATTCACATCTTCCTTTGCATATTGGTCTAGGTTATTCAAAGGAGGGGTCTCTTGTTTATCTTGCATAATCTCAAAATTTCTTCATGTATCAGAGGAAGAGAAGCATCCTTTGCTTCTTTTTCTCCAACATCCTCTTTTGCCAGTTCTTCCACTTTCAGAGAGGCATTGTCCTGAGTGTACTCTTTATTTGTGACATGCTCATGTTAAGCATCAATGTTCTCTGCTTCTTCTCTTGACATGACTTCTGGAGCAGTGTTCTCTAAAATTATACCATATTTCTATGCAATGTGAAAAATTTTATCAACTATCTTATGTAGCTTCTCAATTTATTCTTGTCTCTACCCATAAGGGTAGTTACCCTTTTCTTTACTCTAAATCCAATTTTGTACAATTTGGCCAATGTGTCTCTTTTTTCCTTAGAAATAGGAGCACCAACCTTCTCCAATGCATATTATTTTATCTTTCCTTCTTCAATTGCTTCTAGTCTTCTCTTCACTAGGACATTCCATAGCTCTTTAGGAGTTTTATTCTCAATATTTTTCATATCAACTTCTAAAACAATAATGTATTTAATAATTTCCTCAATAATGGTGGCCTTACCCACCTCATTTACTTTACCATACAAGGTTGTAGTTCTGCAAGCATGTCATGATGTATCATTCCATTAACAAGTACTTCTACCTTCATGGGACTACAAGGTTTTTTCAGAGATATTTGCTTTTGCTTCTATTAGGGTTAGAAAGGAAGATATCTAACAATTAAATGTAGATTTAATTAATGAACAAAGAAACTAAAACACACATAGAATAAATTATAACACAGAGAATTTAACGTGGTTCACCCAATCTAGGCTACATCCACCAAACCGTAGCCATCCAATGATTTTATTATCCAGTGCAAAAACCTATTACAATCTTGCGAATAATCACATTTTTCATCATACTGTAACCCCCATCCGAACCCCTTTTTAACAAGCTTAGAATCTTCTAGATTAGGGTTCTACAAAGTCAGATTTTTCCTTTTTCCATTGATTTTTCTTTTTTCGGTGATGACGTCAAAAAGTAGGAGGAAAATTTTTCTCAGGGGTTGCTGCCCTCGAACCCCTGCCTGAGGCTTGGCCCGGCCCCGGACCTCGGTAAGGATACATGCCGGGGTGTACAATATAGCATGATCAATCACCACATACCAACAACTTCTTCTTGACATCCAAATTATTCTTTGTTTCTACCTTCTTCTTCTTTTCTGAAGACGCCTTCTTGGTAGCTTCTCTCTTCTCCTATCACATGTGCATTACAAATGCTTTTTTTTCTCAATTTCTTCTTCTTCTTCAGAAGTATCAACTATATCTACCTTCTGCTTCTTTGGTCTTTCTTCACTCCATGAAGCCTCTTCCTTCCTCTTCTTCCTCTTCTTCTTCTTCTTCTTCTACATTTACACTTATATTATTATCTCTAAAGGCCTTTTGCTTTGGTCTTCTCTTTGCAAGTTTGGTAGGTGGTGCTACCGGAGTAGCCTTCTTCTTCTCCGACCTTGTCATGTTCACAACCAAAGCGGATTTATCCTTCACTAGAGGACTATCTGTTGATTTCCTTTTCTCTCCAATAGGATGCCTAGTCTCAAAGGACTTCTGAATAGCAAGAGGGGCAGTAGAGGTTCTACTAGATCTCCTTGTGTCTGATGAGCTCTCCAGAGCTCCAACCCTTGCTCTTGCATACTCCACTTGCCCCTTTGAAATGCCCATTTCTTCTGCAAATTGATTAACCATCTTTTTAACCTTCTTCTAAATTATTGGTTTCTTTTTCTCCATATGCACCTCCAAATAATTTTCTTCATAAGTGTCATACCTTGTCTTAGTTGTATCCTTTGGAATCTTCAACAAAATGTCAACTAAGCCAGTAATCTCTTGTTAAGTGACCACATATCCCAAGACAGGGATCCACACAATCCTTAATTCAACTTCCTCCATGATGCATTTACCAGTGCTTACCAAAAATGTGATATCATTATGATATCTCTCTACCAATTTTCTTGGAATTTTGTCTCTTTCATGCATCCTCTTTTGAAAAACTACAAAGAAAGTAGCAAGTGCCTCATCTTGTGCATTCCCATCACCAATACCACTCATAAAATCTCTAATATGATGAGCAACTAGTGTTCCTTGCAACCATTCCACTCATTCGGTTCCAACGAGTTCCTTTAGGAAATAGAAAAGTAAACACATAACCAGGGTTCCATACTTAAATGCATACTTCTTTTCCTTGGTTTGTTTCAAATTCTCCATCAATTGTTGTCTTAGCAACTCGCAAAGATCATAGTCAACACCTTTGTCCAACATCTCATATGCCACATTGATTGTAGTGGCAGATATAGAATTATCTTTGTTTGTGAAATATATTTTATAACCAATTAACATCGCTACATACCTCACAATTGGATTTCTAATGGGATTTACTGATAGAGCCCTCTTATCATAAGTTGCACCTATCTGATGGAGCATAGACTTGTAACCTCTCTAATTACCTATTTTTTTATCATTCTAGGCATGTTAGTCTAAATAAATTTATCACGGATTCTGCTTAATGCCATTCTAACCCACTTATCATCAAAACATAAATTAAAAAAACATTGCCATATATCCAATTTCTTTGCAACTAGGTTTTGGTATTCTGGTTGAGGGAAAAGTTTTATCTATTCAATTATTTCATCTACATATCTACTAGCTTGTTGTGATCATATTCATCCATCTTTCCATGAATGTAAATCCTTATATCTTCTATTGGAAAAACCCCATATGAAACATGTGAGAAAGAACTTGACGGGTCATCTTCTATGGACTTTGCAGGGTATTTCTTAAACTTGGGTTGTGGCTTCTTGGTAACCTCAATAGCCCTCGCTGTAGCCATTACAAAGAATTCAAACTACTTTCAAACAAAGTTCTTTTGAAAACTAGGGCATATCTAAGATTGTAAATACCTTTTCTTTCGTTTGTTGAACTAGGGTTTTAATGCACTAGGTCACAAATAGCTTTGATCACTCCAAATAACTTCCTCGGTACTCTACTTCTTCTTAGTGCTCATTATGAATGAAATTGGCTAAGTAAAATCACTTTATAACCCTTTGAATCTAACCTATTTTTTCAATTAATGCTTCAGACAATAAAGATGGTAAACCCTTCACTATGTGCACAGTCAACTTCTGATGCTCCACAAACTTCCACATTTCAACATTTTCTACTGGAATCTTCTTCAAAAAATAAAGCATGTTAATCTACATCACATATCTTCATGTTGAGGCATCAACACCATTTTATTTAGAAGGGGATGAAATATTCTCATTAAATCTCCCCTTGAGCCAAAGATCTCAACTTATTTTTTCAAAGGAAACATCTACACCAAATGATGGTACAGATTCATTCTTAACCTCGGTCTCTTCCTTATTTCTCCAAATCTTATTCATCTCTTTCTTTGTCTCTACAGGATCAATCTTTTGCACTGGTTCATTCCCCTTTACCAGATTATCCTTCCTCATGTTTTTGCTTTTGCAAAACTTGGTAATGTGTCTAGGCCTATTGCAATTATGACATATAACATTCTTTTTACCAGTATTCCTTCCATTCATTTTGGATATGCATTGATTAGCTTTATGTCCAAATCCATAGGATGTATAATAGTATCCTTTGAAAGATTGAACCATTATACCATTGTTATAGCCATTCATCATTTGACTTTTGCACTCACTAGCTCTATGACCAAATTTCTTGCAAGAATAATAGAAACCATTAAAATATGGGTACCTTTGTGCATTTTGTTGTCTGATCATTGGTCTTCTAGCTTCATTCCTTTGATTCTAGATCTGCTTTCCATTTTTCTTCTTATCTTCAACATTTGATGTCTGATTTGAACTTTCACCCTTTTCAAATCCTAAACCTTCTTTTATCTTTAGAGCCTTTATCATTTACAATCATTTCATCAAGCTTTGTAGAAATCATCTTGAAGTTGTCTTCATGACTACTTGCTTTCTCTAGACCTGATCTCATATTTACAATTTCTTGTTCAAGCCTTGTACATTCCTCATATTTTCTTTTCACCATTGCATTCAAACATTCCTCAATTTTTTTCTTCTCTTCAACTTACACTTTCAGACTGGTGATAATATCATTTGCTTGCTTCAATTGTTCATTGAATTCCTTATGCCTTTCTCTGAACTTCTTGATTTGTTCTCTCAATTTTATAATGCATTCATTTGCTTCTTTGAAATTTTCTTTCAGATCTCTGCTTTTACCTTTAGTGCTTTGAAGATCTTTAAGGGAAACTTTGAGTTCTCTATTTTTTCAAGCATGCAATCTTCTTCTATGAATCTGTAAGAGAGGGGGACCAACCAAGTCAAGGCTCCAGGTCACAGAGAGCCGAGAGCGGAGGGCTGCCCTAACTTACCTTACTCTAAAAGGTACCTTGGGATAAGGATCAAGAATGATGAGCACTATAACGTACTTTTATCACTCTACAAATCTTGAACTTAGGTTTAGGCTAGGCAAGTTGGTTTCTGGAGATGATATTGTGTCTTAGACAACTCTCTGTCTGAGGATGACAGCGTGGTTTTGGGATGACAATGCAACACACTGGAATTTTTTGGGCACGCTGGCATCCATACGATCAAAAAATAGTAAACACAATACAAACTGCTTAAAAACTAACTAAAAACCTAGCTAGTTGGTTATGACGGGAAAAACAAAATGATAAAGTACGAGAAATAGAGACAAAGATGATTAAAAAAAAAGATGAAAGCTAGGGTGATGAAGATAATCTCACAAAAGTTCCTATTCACTAGCTAGCTCCACACGTATGCTCACCTACACACAAGCAAGAGGGAAAATTGTTGGGGTTGTATAGGGGCCTGCCTCAGTCAGACCCTTGTTTTGGTGTTTCCACCTCCATGGACATCCAGAAAGTAATGAAGTAGAAATATGTGATAAAGGAAAGAAGAGAGAACAAAAACACTACAAACAATATTATTCTACTTCTATCAAATCACAAAGGAGAGGAGTGAAACGTTACCACCTCCACCCAAAAGCCCACTAGCCAATGGAGGAGAATATGGACTTGGCAAGGTCACCATAGCCGCAACTATGATGAAGGGAGGTCTCGCAAGACTCCAATCCCATGCTTCTATGGCTTGCTTCACACTTGTAATGTAGAGTTGATGAAGCTTCAAATGTCATTGTAATGGAGTGTTGGAATGTTGCTTGAGAGTGAAGTGAAGTGGAAAAAATGCTAAGAGAATGTGAATCTATTGCTTAGAGAATGGAATAAGATGAGAATGGATGTTTTTGATGGTGGGATGGGAAGAAACTACCATTTTCAGGGTCGGTTGGTTGAAGAGGGACATTATAATTTTTCCCCAATCGAGTGTAATGCCTCTACCGAATTCAAATGCAGGAATCCTTCAAGGACGACAACATGCCACATAGATGTTTGTGTGTCGTGCATGCATCTGCGACAAATATTCTCTCACCAAAACAAAGGATAGATGCCAAGTGGATGGACAGTAGTTGGATGATGTGGAATTTCACCTTCATATTTGATTTTCTAAGGTGAGGGTGTGTGAAAGGGGAATTTGTGTAAAGGGTGAAAATTCACTCCTATACATCTTATCCCCACTTCAGTGAGCATGAGTGCTTCGGTAAAGTAGATTGAAGAGTTCGTAGGGATAGAAATTTATACTTGAACCATCGAGGAAGAAAACTGTGATCTGGTGAGCTGAAAAGTGTAGGACAGGCAAAGGACTCCACAGGTATTCTCCCTAAGGAGTTTCAGACAAAAGACTCCATAGCCCTGTAGAACTATGAAGCTACACAAAGTACATCGAGGGCCCTTAGACCATTGATGGACAAATCCCACAGGTTGAAAGCATTTCACAGGCTCACAGACCTACAAGGAGGAAACCCCTAAGATCTCTCACATGAAGGAAGCCCCATGAAGCAAGCGTCTTATAGGTCCGCAAACCTACAAGAAGGTGGCCTGCAAGATCTCTCACATGGAAGAAGTCCAAAGAGGTAAGCGCCTTACAGGCCCACAGACTTGCAAGGAGGCATCCCCCAAGATCTCTCACATGGAGGAAACCCAAAGAAGTAAGCTCCTTATAGACTTTTAGACCTAGAAGGAGGCATATCCCAAGATCTCTTGTATGGAGGAAACCTAGAGAAGGGGACTTTGCAGAGTCAGAAAGCAGCTTCACAGGTGCACCTGTGAAGTGACATGTTAATCCACAAATAAAACATGCCAGGAGACACAAAGCAGCCATACAAGGAAATAAGCGGATAGTCATGCAAATCGTCAATAAATTAGAATACTTTCAAAGGGGTCCCTTAGGAACCCAATGTGAAGAGGAGCCCACTTAAGGGACACACTGTTTGGAAATGCAAAAGAGTCATTTTTTTCTCAAATCAATTCATTGTCAAGGAAACTTTCAAAAGATGTTCACTTCATCAAGGAATTCAAAAGGAAGAAAATTCCCCCTTCTGTGGGGAAGGTCAAAGTTTCTCCCACCTTGGAGGAAAGTTCTCAAGTTCTTTCTTTGCGAACCCATGATGAAGGAAACACGTTCCATTAGGGGTCCAAGTCGAGAATGCGATTCTTGAAAAAGTTTGCAAAGATTCTCGAGAAAAGATTCGTTGACAACGAATGCATTTTCTGAAAATTGAAGTGTCATAGAAATGTCGTTGTCACACATACGAGGGAAAACTCAAGCAAAGAAGAGAGAAAGATAAAAGAAAAGTAAAAAGAGACAAAGGGCATAGGGGTGATCTGATATTTCGGGGTTAGAGCTGCTCATGAATATCTATATATATATAAGTATAGTAATAGTATATTAATGAACTATCATCAAGCCCCTACTATATTAGACCATGTGAAGAATGCACGAGAAGACAAACTAAAAATAAAAAAAATTGGGTCAACATGAAAGGGAAGCCTAAATGCCTCCAATGCTTTGCATCGTCCCCAATTTTCTGAAAATCAAACACAAACATGGAAGAATGATGATACAGATAGAAGAAGGTTCATGACACAAAATCACTCCTTTATCCAAGCACCAATAAGGGTGGCAAGGGTCATCCAAGAACACATAGCACAATCATGGGGGAACACATCACAACACACACACACATCTAATCTAAAGATAAAGAAGAGGTCTCCCCTTAACACTCATCGATCAAGAGGTCATCTGCTTCCCAATCTAGATCATTATGAGGGGAAGGAGGATGAGCCTACAATGGTGGAATATTGAGGGGAGAAGGTTTTGACCCTACCACAACAAGGGCTAAGGAAGAAGGCCCCGCAAGGTCTTCTCCACAAAGCTCTTGTGGGGCTATGGTCAGTGACTTTACAAAGATTGCCGAAAAGGTCAGGACCTCATCCAAAGAGTTGAACATGTACTTTGCTAGAGTGCCATGTCGTACCTCAATGGATGGAGATGAATGCACCTAAGATTCACCACTTGGATCATTGAGTGACTCAGGAGCGGTGAAAAACTTAGGGGAAGTTGGGACTCGCTTTGTTACTAGGACAAAACAAGCTGGCACAAGACCACCCTTCAGAGAAGATAGACTCCTCTTACACCCTCCATTGTTGGAAGGGCCATCCTCCACCTTCTACTTCGTCAGGGTATGCGAACTCCCCACTCATGAGGTGAGAGGTGTAGAGGAAGAGGAGGAGAAAACCACAACAGATACCATTGAAGTATTCGACATATCCATAGGTTTATGGAATAGCAGGATGTCAAGAAGGGACATCAACAAGGGAAACTTGACTGAAGGAGTGATGAACACTTGCACCTTTTTGGGGTCAGGTGCACTCACACTCATAGTAGGAGCCAGAAGCAAGACTAAACTAGATTGAACAGAAGTATAGGGGAGGAGAGAGGAGGACATAGCAGGAGGCCTTGAAGTAGGGGCGGTCATCTCCTTTTCCTTCTTTTGCAAAGAGACCTATTTAGCTGCTAGAGCCTTTCATCGACACTTACAATCACATGCAAGGTGGTTTATGTGACTCTTCAAGCTAGAGGCCGAGAGTTACAAAGGGATGAAAGGCTCCTGCTCGGCCATAGGGGTGTCCACTACAACCATTTTCGGCAGAGGGACATGCTCTTGGATGAGAGTAGGTGGAGCAAGTTGAGAGACAATGAGGGGATTCGAATCTAGTGCCTCGACAACGGGCCTCTTCCCATTTATTGCTTTGGGAGTAGAAGCAGTGGGAGGATGCAGAGGCTAAGACATAGAAGATTCCCCATGAGGACCCTTTATTTTTCCATACAAGTAGAACCAAGGTCCAAGTGGTTTGTAGGGAGATCAGATATCTGAATCTTGGGTTTTCACTAAGCCAGTATCATTAGGATTAGTGGGTAAAAGCCAAAAATATTCATCCAAAACTCTTCTTTGGAAAGAGGAGAGGGAGAGGCATCCTGAGAATGGGCTAGCTTCTCTTTTCCTTTTTGGGAAGAGGGGGAAACTTACTGCTGCACTATCAGAAGGGTTAGTTTCAGTTGTCCCTTGCCCTCAGTCTTATACTTCACATAGCTCTTGTAAAGTAGGTCCATTCTTGGGGGGAGCAGACTGATCGGGGTGGCCCAAAAATGGTCCAATGAGTAGCCCCCACAGGACACCAATGGCTAGTATCTAGTGTCATGCACCACATGCACAACACCTTCATGGAATAATTTTAAACACTTATGAATGACAGAGGCAATTCCATTCATGGAATCTAGCCAAGGTATGTCTAGCTTCAATATGAACAAATCCGACTCTAGAATAACATTGGAGACTATGTCTACAACCTTAGGTCCAACTAGGATGAACAAAGTTATTGAGCTATATGGCTTGAGACAAAGACCATCATGTGTACGAATGGTAGATTTTGTTTCTTCATATTCCTCCCTCTACAAAGAATTTAGCAACAATATTTCTTTTGTAATGACATTCACTCGACTCGTGGGGTCAACCAAGACCCCTATCACAATGTTGTGATTGACGTGAGTAGGAATGTAAAGGGGGGAAGGGTTGTTGTTCAAGGGAATATCTTACGAGATGAAGCTCATGTCCAGTGAGCTAATCGCAGGCTACGTGGTAGGAGTAACTATGACCATGTTAACGTATGCCTCGAGCCGAGTGGTAGAATCAGAGGGATCAATAATTAAGTTGGTGGAATGTGACGAAAATGGGTCCATGTATATCTACAACTCACTATTCGCTTTTGCCACTGATTTATTTAAATTTTATTTATTTCCATTGAGATGAATAGTACTATCCTCGATGCGATCTTGTATCTTGTGATGCAGGCTTATATAACATTCAGTATCATGTCCGTTAACTCGATGGTACTGACAAAAGGAATTTGCATCATACCAACTAGGGTAAGGTTCCTTGAGAGGTTTAGGGTTCTCCAAGGTAATGATTTTATCCTTTAGCCATCTTTGTAATATGGAAGAATAAGATTTTGCTAACTTTGTGAGCTTTCTGTGGCATCTGAGGTTGTTATCATTTGTTGCAACTACTACATTCGCAACAACTTTACCCTTTCTAGAGATCGATACAATGGATTTTCCTTTTAGACAAGAGCACGAGGAGGATCCTCTGAACTAAACTATCATCTGTTGATATTCTCGTAACACAACACAAAAATGTGTGAAAGAAGGGTACTTCATAAGGGAAAATTTCTCCTACTAAGGTCTCTACAAGTTCCCTATGAATACATTATGTATGTCAGAATCGAGCAACATGTATGATATCTATGAGAAGAGCACTTGATACCGTGCTATGAAATCAATAATCTTCTCATTATCCCCTTGTTTGCATCTTATGAGATCCGAAAAGGTCACCTTTGGTCAGATGTTGGCTTGGAACTGTCAGAGAAACTGATTTACAAGTTGATCAAATGAGAAAATAAAGTTGTCAAGTAAGGAACAATACCATTTGAGCGTTGTATCCTTAAGAGATCAAGGGAATAATTTTTCCATCAACACATCATGATGGAAGAAGTCTATACACAAGGAATTAAAGGTGGATACATGCATTTGTGGGTCCCCTTTTCCACCATATTTTTTGAATTTAGGAATCTCCATTTCTTGTGGGAAGGGAGTACTTAATATTGCTACTGACAATGGGCTATGTTGGAAGAAGGGTTGAAAGATAGGTTGGGCAGAGGCTTAGGAGAGACTCGCCAGCTGGCTTTGCATCTTACCCATATTTTGAAGAAGAGTGTTCAAAATAGGGTATTGGGATGACAAAGGTCCAGTGGGACATCCTCCAAAACCAACATCAAAGCCACCTCCAGAACCACCAACGTGGCCACCGCTAGAGACACTATTGGAGCCAGGGCCACCAACAGGGCCTTCAATGGAGCCACCTCCACTTTCAAAGCCACCACCATGGCCTCCACCGAAACCACCTCCACCTGTGCCACCCCTACTGCTAAAGCCACTACCACTACCAAATCCCCCACCACTCAACCCACCAAAACCTCCACCGCGAGAGGTGATAGGAGGGGTGAAACTAAAACCTAAGGGTATTATGTTCACTTTGATAGTTTCAGACCTCTCGGAGGCAGAGGGGACATTGATCGATGGGACTGTGTCAGCCATATACACAAACGTGGGAGGCATTGACATTCCTAACTGTCTCTCATGTTCTTCAAGAGTTGCCCCTTATATAATGTTAGCGTTGTTTGGAAGGGCACACACTTCAGTTAGACTAGAGAGACTAGCCAGGATTTCTATGCATGTTCAGTCTTTTCCCACCATATACTTTATCTCGCTAATAACCCTAGCGGCTCTAGCCAACTTCGGGTCCTTTTCTAGGTGATTCTCTAAGTCACCCAACCCTTTGCTAAGGGTAGAGATATATTATGAAGGAATGTGAATGGATTTTTGCTCGTCTACTAATGATGGTGTAGGAGGTGTAGGAGGGGTGGGGATGTGGTCAGTCTCATCGGAGAATCCTACCTCACCCCTCGACAACTATTCCTAGGTAGCAAGACTAACAGAAGATCCGACAAAAAGGCCTATAGAGAAACTAGAAGTGACCTTCGTCCTCTCCATCGGAAGGCGTCACACACTTCTCCTAAGAACATACCCGAAAGTCATGGAATAGGTTGTGATGCTCATAAACCTTCACAACACTCAGGGGTACCACAATCATAAGGTACAAGGGAAAAGTCTCAACACCAAAGAATGGGAAGATGTTGGTTCACGTTGAGTTCACCAAAAATGTAAGAGAGGGGGACCAACCACGTCAAGGCTCCAGGTCATGGAGAGCTGAGAGTAGAGGACTGCCCTAACTTACCTCACTCTAAAAGATACCTTGGGATAAGGATCAAGAATGATGAGCACTATAACGTGCATCTATCACTCTACATATCCCGAGCTTAGGTTTGGGCTAGGCGAGTTGGTTTTTAGAGTCGATATTGTGTCTTAGACAACTCTCTGTCTAAGGATGGTAGCACAGTTTTGGGACAACAACACGATGTGCTGGCATCTTTTGGGAACGTTGGCGTCCGTATATTCAAAAAATAATAAACACAATACAAACTACCTAAAAAGTAACTGACAACATAGCTAGTTGGTTTTGATGGGAAAAATAGAATGATAAAGTATGATAAATAGAGACAAAGATGATAAAACAAATCGATGAAAGCTAGGGTGATGAAGATAATCTCACAAAAGTGCCTGTACACTAGCTAGCTCCACACGTACATTCATCTACACACAAGAAAGAGGGAAAATTGTTGGGGCTATATAGGGGCCTACCTCAGTTAGACTCCTGTTTTGGTGTTTCCACCTCCACAAACATCTAGAAAGCAACGAAGTAGAAATATTTGATAAAGGAAAGAAGAGAAAAAAAAACACTACAAACAATATTATGCTACTTCTATCAAATCATAAAGGAGAGGAGTGAAACGTTACCACCTCCACCCAAAAGCTCACTAGCCAATGGAGGAGAATACAAAATTGGCAAGGTCACCACAGTTGCAATTGCGATGAAGGGAGGTCTCACAAGACTCCAAGCCCATGCTTCTATGGCTTGCTTCACACTTGCAATGTGAAGATGATGAAGCTTCAAATGCCACTGTAATGGAGTGTTGGAACACTACTTGGGAGTGAAGTGAATGTTGAATAGTTTAGATAACTAAGAGGGGGGGTGAATCAGTTATTCTAAAAAAATTCTTGACTTTAATTAATTCGGATCAAAACTTAAATAAATTAGATATTAATAAACATGAAAGTAAAAAACAACACCATACACAATGAACACCAGAATTTATGTGGAAACCCAAGAAGGTAAAAACCACAAAGAATAATAATTCTCAATTATAATGCACTGGTTAAGGTGATTTTTACAAGGGCTCACTACCAAGTTGCTCACTGTAGGGTGGCTCACTACCTAACTATTATATCCAAAGATACAAATAGGGCTCAATTCCAAAAGAGAAAGGCTCATTTTCTACAGAAAATGGCTCACTGCCAACAGAAGAATGATGAAAGGAAATCCACCACTGAAAGAACTATCACCAACAAACACCAAATAGAATCTCACTATCTATTTCCTTTGGTCATACACTTTTGCACGCTTCACAATGTATGGATATTTATATTCACATCAATCACACTTTCTTACCTCAAACAAAATCAACTCTTACTTATATCATTCCATGCTTCCATAATCTCTCAAGTCGGCCAAACATAATTTCATGATCTTCCTTGTCGGCCAAATACAATTTGAAATAGGTCACCACAACAACATTCCCATGGTGGAGAGGAATGAAATGTGGAACAAACATATTCTCTTCTCTCAAATCAACATGCTACATGACATCCAAAACCAAAGAATAAGATATACACGTTATAATGCAAATCATATGCTAGAGCACATTAACTAGTTGCCAGATTGGTCCAAACTCAAAATAATTTATCTTATTGTGTTAAAAGAGGAATGGGACTAAGATAGATACAACCCAAAATAGATCTTTACAACATGACATCTGGAACCAGGCCAATTCAGATCACCAAGGCACCAAAATGGAACTTTGGTCAATCAACCAAGATATGTGGACATTAATGACAACCATTAATGACAACAAGCAATCAACATCATCTCAACACATTCCAACAGTGAAGTGGAAAAAATGCTAAGAGAATGTGAATCTATTGCTTAGAGAATGGAATGAGATGAGAATAGATGTTTTTGAAGGTGGGATGGGAAGAATCTGCCATTTTCGAGGTTGATTGGTTGAAGAGGGACGTTACAATTCGTCCCCAATTGGGAGTGTAACGCCTTTGCCGAATTTAGACGTAGGAATCCATTAGGGATGACAACACGCCATACGGATGTCTACATGCCGCACATGCATCCCCGACAAATATTCTCTCACTATCACAAAGGATAGATGCCAAGTGGATGGAAGGTAGTTGGGTGATGTGGAATTTTGCCTTCAAATTTGATTGTCTAAGGTGAGGGTGTGTGAAAGAGGAATTTGCGTAAAGGGTGCAAATTTACTCCTATACATAATCCAACATAAGGAATCTCTTCCAGAGGAGTAGGTAGTCTTCTAACAACCATGTGTTCAAACTCTAAGATCTTCCCCAAGTGGTTAAGCTCCTTCCAAGGAACCAAGCTCTGATACCAATTGTTGAACACCCAAAATACTAAGAGAGGGGGTGAATCAATATTCTTTTAATCTGTTCAAACATTTAAACATCCAAACCACATAGCTCATCCAACTGTAGTAAAGAAATAAAGCATGAAACATCAACAACATCACACAACACATGAACACCATGATTTTTATGTGGAAAACCCAAAATGGGAAAAACCACGGTGAGGATTAGCTCACAATATATTATGACCGGATATAGTATATTTACAGAAGTTCTCACTGTAGTGGACTCACTATCCATAAAGAGAAAAAGATAGAAGAGATTGTGTAGCTCACAGCCTAGATTGAATTATTACAATTGTATTTTTCATATGCATGAATTACAGTTCCAATGAAGCTCAATAAACTAACTCTACACACTTCATTTGATTTTGATCTAACAATCTGCTTTCCTTTGCATTCACATCACTTTAATCTTCTACTCAACATTCACAACCTAAATTCAAACTACTCCGATAATATTCGCATCACTTACATGTATCTCATTCGTTATTTTCATCAAAACATCAAAAAATGTCTAATATATATATCCAATTCAAGCATAACATCAATTAAGTTAGCCTAATTAGATGTAACATTCACAATATTACTTGTCAGCTTAAGTTCTTCCACACACACACTTTGCACCAAGATTTAAATCTCAAAATAAATGAAATAGGTTGACATGGACCTATAATAGATCCCACATAAGATCACAACACTTATTTAACCTTCACATACCTTCAAACTTATTAGGTCAACACCACAAAAGACCTAATACCAAAAATTCTTCAACTGTGTATCCACATTTGGACACATGGACCTCAAAATCCAACACCAATTGGAATTCACACACTAATTCCATCTGTCAACATATCCTAAAAAGCACAAAGCCAAAAACTTAACCACAGAGATGTGCAAATTCTCCCACTCAAATGTACTATACATGAAATAACTGTAATTTATTGCGCCGAACTTCTGTTACTTATATCTCTCAAACCAAGAGCCAAAACATGATGAAATTTTGGAATTAGATACTTCTAACAACTAAAAAAAACATACTAGAACCACAGAGATAAATTTTCATTCGTAGACTAGTGCAGAACCAAAAATTAGATGCTTTGTTGCACAAAATTAACAGAGTTGACACTTAGTCAATTTTCCATCACAACCAACTTTACCATATCAAACCATCTTGCAAAAATATCTTCCACAAACACTCCAAAACCTATTAGAACCAACCAAAATGATCTACAATGATTTGCGCCATGATCTCCATGTCAAGATACAATGTTGACATCAATGAGAACACTACAACACATCGTTATATACCTTTGTGCTTATCCCTCATGCTCATGTTGCCAAAAATAGCATCAATGACATTCTTCCAACACTTGCTACATGATTAATAGGTTTCCTACATCAACTTGTGTGATAAAATGCCTATGAAGGAATAGTTATGTCACAAGTCTTTATTGAGACGTGTAAGATTTTTTGGTTGTGAGGCACATGCACAAGTGTGAAGGAAGAAGAAAATAAATTTGGACACAATTGTTAAATATATCTTTATCAGTTATAACTATGGTGAAAAATGATACAAACTTTTAGATCTTGTTTCATAAAAGGTAATATATAGTTGAAGTGTGATTTTAAGTGAAACTTAACCTTTTGTTGTCTTGAAACCTAACAAACAAAAAAAATATGTGACTTAACTTCCTTCTATGCCTATGAAATTTGAATTGAGACATCTACATAGAAAAGAAGTTGAGGAGAGATAATCAATATCTAAATCTTCAAAAGAGGAGGAGCAACCTCTGAATTATCTTGTTCAAAGGCCTACAAGGTGTAGACCACCACCAAAAAGATATTCTCCTAGTGATTGGAGATTTATTTTTTCTTTGAATAAGAGGTATTAGGTATGAATGATAGAAAGTCTTAGAAGATATCCAAGGATGAAGAAATGGTGCCACTAAAAAGGAATGATACATGGGACCTACTATCATTTATTGAAGGATATAAACCTATTGGATGCAAAGGGGTGTTCAAAAAGAAAATTGGTTTAGATGGAATTGTTGAAATAGAAAGCATGGTTGGTTGCAAAAGGTTACTCCCAAGTTAAGGGGGTTGATTATGGTGAGTGTTTTTCACCTATTTCAAAAATGACATCCATTATATTCTTATTATCTATTGATACAACTTATGACTTAGAGGTGAAGAAAATTTATGCAAAAATGGCATTCCTTTATGGTGATTTGGAGGAGGATATTTATATGACACATATAGAGCACTACTTTTTTAAAGGTAAAAATAATTTGGTTTGTAAATTGAAGAAATAATTGTATATCTAAAAATAAAGTCTTAGTATGCTATATCAAAATTTTGATAAATATATGTTCAGTTTGTTATTTGAGTATTCTAAATTTACTCACTATGTTTATTTTAAATCTAATGGTGATCATTTCTCAATTATTTATTTATACATTGATGATTTTTATATATTGGTAAAGGGAAATGTTTGATTTTAGAATTAAAATCTTAGCTCTCACCAAAGTTTAAAATAAAATATCTAGATGCAAATAAGAATATCCCTGGGATAAAGATTAGAAGAGATAGAGAGAACAAAAATCTATGGCTTGTCTAGAGTAAGTATATAAATTAATTTTTATAGAGGCTTAACATATAGGATGTAGATATTTATGTATTATTGTTACAATGGGAATAAATTTATTTGTTACACATTTTCCTACATCCCCTTAGGAGATGTAAGATAAGAGTAGAGGGTCTTTCCAAAGTGCAAATGGAAGCTTAATGTATGTTATGGTTTGGACTAGACTAGACAACACCCAAAAAATTGGAGTTCTTAGCATATAAATATGTCTAATCTTGGAAGATTTCATTGGGATGTAGTTACAAGTTCCTTGAAGAATTCCATAAATATTCATGGTTATGTGGATTCAAACTAGGTAGGTGATGGTTATAACATAAGATTCACCAGTGCATATATTTTTATTTGATTTGATTTGTCCACTACAAAGGTAAAGTATATGTAGAAACTCATTTCTCTAAAGAATCCATTTGGTTAAGAGATTATGTTCACTCATGGGTTAAAACAAGAGGTAGTTACAATTTTTGATATTAAGAGTGTGATATTCCTAGCAAAGAACTTGGATTTTCATTCTATCACTAAGAATATAAATGTTTAATATCTTTTGGTGAGAGATATGGTCAAGGATGATAGGTTGAAGTTTTAAAAGATAGATACTTTGATGAATATTACAAATGCATTGAGAAAAATTATGAGCTCTAATAAGTTTAGATGATGTTTAAATTTTACGGGCCTCTCAGGCCCTAGCAATCAATTCCATGATTGTATATTACCCCTTGGTTCTTGCAAGATATTCAATAAGTAAAAGAATATTGGGAATTAAGGTGTCTCTGTTGGTGTAGGTTTTTATTTTCTTAATGGGTTAATTTATTTTCCCTTAGTCCTAGGTTTTTCCTGCACTTTTATTAAGCTTTCTTGGGATAATAAAGTGAGTTCATTATTTATTACCTAGGAGATAAGGTGATGAGTTGCCCCCATTATTAAAGGGTGGATCATTTACCACTTTTAGTGGCCACTTCCACTTTTGGTGGTTAACTCATATTGGTTGAATTTGCCACCTCCATCATCTCCTTGGTTATATATAAACTTACTACCTACCTTGTATTTTCAGATTCTTTTGTATTCTTGCATACTCTTGCATACTTTGGCATACACGTGCATTGATGCATGTGGCCATTTTTCTGTAGATTTGATTTAAGCTCCTAATACAATCTTGTCATCTTGACATTTACACATCTCTTGGAATTTTGAGTTTGTAATTGTGTTATTTTGTTTACAGTTTTATAACTTATCTCTCTCATAGAAAGATCTCGGTTATTCATCTATTTCAAATTTCTAACATGGTAGCAAAGCTTAGATTTTAAGAGTTTTGAGTACTTCGATTCCTGATTAAGATATTGGAATTTTTTGTATGATCTTATAAATTCTCATTTGCTCTTCTCTTACATTTCAATACAATATAGAGAATCAAAAATGAATGAAGATCTATTAATCCTATATTTGCATGTGTGTTTTTGGTGAGATATGGTGATTACAACTAGTTTGGCTATAGTGGTAGAATTTTTGACTATCCCATTACATCCAAGAGGCTTGAGAAAGTCAGATTTGGATTTTGTTTCATTTAATTTGGCATATGACACAATAGCAAACAAAGGTTTGAAGCTCAGATTTGACAAAAAAAAATTGTTGGAGAATTTTTAGCCCAAATGGGCCTTTCTATTGTGCTCAAATGGTCCAAAAACCCCTTTATTCATATAAAACTTGTCCATTTTAGATAAATTTGATTTTTGGTAAATTTTATTTTGCTAGGAGAGTTGTCACTACAGGCTAAATTCTACCATTTTTTAAAAATTCATAACTTTTCACCACGGTGCCTGTTTTTAGCAAACAAGATATCATCAAAAATACAAAGAAGAGAAATTTCCATCCACAAAGGTATTGAAAACAATTTTTTCTATTTTTTGACAGATATTGCAGGTTAGAGTTGTTGCATTTTTCTTCAACATGCCATAAATTTCACCTTAGAGCTTCTTATTTTAGAAACAAATAGGTGTTGGAAAGGCATTGAAGAGAGCTACACATCTATAGGGATAATTTTCCTATATTTTGTATCAAGTTCATTTTGTATTACAAGTTGTATTTTTGGCCATTGTGGGCCTATTGAGCATTGTATCTTGGAAAAAGCTTTGTAAACACACTAATCAAAAGGTGCTAACATTGATATATCTTGGGGGTGATTTCTAAGACTAGTGGAAATGGGGAGGGGGTCTCTTGGTGTCTCTTTTGCACTTTGCATTCTCTTTTCGTGCACTCACAAACAATCTTCTTTTCTGCCTAAAATGGATCAAGTAATAGTTCATATGCTAACACCCTACAACTATTTTGACTGGAAAAGTAAAATAACACTCTACTTGAAAAAGTATGGATTGCAAAGGGTAATAATAGGACTAGAAACTAAACCTACTATTGATGCAAAAAATCCAAAATGGTTTAATAAGTGTGATGAAGCATTTGGAACCTTGTGTATGTCCATATCTCCATATTTTCTCTTTCATGTTGAATCTTTTTCTTCACCAAATGAAGTTTGGAAAACATTGGAAAAACTCTTTGGTACAAAAGATGAATTAAGAGGTTATCAATTGGAGAATGATCTAATAGGGTTAATTCCTTCAAGTTTTGATACAATACAAGACTTCTTCACCAAACTAAAGGCCATAAATTGTAATTGAAATAGTGTGGAATTGAGAAAGATAATAAACAATTGATCTTAAATATTCTCTCTAAAATTGGTTCAAATTATTCAGTCTTTGTTTCTACATTCTATACCACTAAAAGCGTCTTAGGATCTTCCTACACAATGCCTTCTCTTGATGTGTTTGCTAATGAACTCACAAAAGAATAGGATAAGTTGGTTCAAATGGGAACTATCAAATCTTCTAAGTTTGATGCCTTGGTTGCAAGTCGAGGCACTAAATATCAAAAAGATGATGACAAACAAAATAAGAAAAAAAGAACCAAGGAGAGAAAATTTTAGATGTATATCTATTTTCTTCTAATGTAGACACTTAACGTTCTTCAAATCAAGGAAAATATAAGGAGAAGGTTAAATGTGCTTATTGTAAGAAACTTGGTCATGATGAACATAAATGTATGAATAAAAAAATTGGCCACCTCACACATCTTCTTGAGAAGACCACTAAAGGGGTCACTGAATCTCCATCTTCATCAAACCAAGAATCTACTAATAAAAATGAAAAAAGCTATGCAAACAAACATAAAGGAAAAGATATTTGTGCTTCTACACGTATTGAATTAGGGAGATGGATTCTAGATTTTGGAGCTTCTTATTAAATGGCTTCCTCACAGTCCATTTCTCTTATTCTAAGCCTTGTGTGACACCACCTATTTTGATGGGTAACAATACATATATTAATGTAATTGGGAAGGGATCTATTGATGTCAGGGATGGCACTTTCAATGATGTATTATGTGTACCTCATTTATCATAATCTTATTTCCATCTACCAGATTACTCATAGTGGAGTAGAGAAGACTAAGGAATTTACTCCTAATTCAATTATTATCAGAGATTTTGAAAGCAAAGAGATTATTGCTATTGGGGTGGTTAATCATACATCTTAGTTGTACTCCTTTTCAAATTTTGTTCTTGATTATGACTTTAATCCTTTGGATGATGATCATAGTTATAGTGTGGACTTTGATTTTGAGGAGAATTTTGGTTACTTGAACTTGGGTATTTTCACAAGTGGTCTAGTTCTTGAACCTTGAATTCCATATCCTCCATCTAATGTTGCTACTTCAGATTCCAATTTTGCTTCTTCAAGAGCTTCATGTGATTATTTGCAGCAAGACATGCATTTTCTTTCAAATCCAACTTTATGGGATGATCTCTTGATAGGCATTTCAAACTTTTTATAGAGACACATATTGTAGATTTGGGAGACACTATTGATTGTATTCATCTTCTCTTTGATAAATTTGTTTCTTCTTCGATTATTGTGAGGGAACACTTTGACCCTCTCATTCATTTTCTGCATGATCATTCATCACAATTTGAAATGAGTGTGGATACTTTGGATCATCATTTGGAGGAGACATCTTTAGAGGAGATATTTGAGTCTTTGGATTGTGTTCTACATTAGTCTCTAGGAGATTCCAAGTTTTCATTTTTAGTAGTGTGACCTAGAATTCCTAATTTGATTGTGAGAGCCTTTAGCATTGACATGGGGACACTTGAGCTGAGTTCAGAGGCTCCATACATCTTGAGTTTTCTTCCTACACATTCCTTTTAGGAGTGGCGAGATAGCTTGCATATGCCATTTGTTTTATTTCTTCCTAAGGGCAGGAAATCTATTTGATAATCGTGGACCATCTTCTACATCTAGTTTTGGGCATCTACCATTGGATCTTTTTGGGGGGATTATTTTTCCTTCCACTTCATTTCTCTCTATCATAGGGGGCATACCAAATTTCTCAAAATCATGCTTCACACTAAAATTATGATCAACAACTGACAAATCAAAGCCATCATTAGAAGAAAAATATGCAAAGGTGTATAACCGAAATGCATGAACAACCATACCAATAGCAATAATCTCTCTATGAGCTTCAAGTCTCTAATGACAACTCAATCATGAGTGAATTCCACAATCCTCCCTACTCCACCTTGGGTAATCTAATAGATGGAAAGAAGATTTTTTGACAAATGAGGTACACATAACACATCATTGAAAGTACCATCCCAATATCAATAAATCCCTTCCTGATTAAATTTTATATATTTATTTTTTCTCATCAAAATAGGTGACATGGAACAAGGCTCAAAAGAAGAGGATATAGACTATGAAGATTCCATATGATGCAATGCTCCTGAATCTAGGTTCCATCCCCCTGATCTAAGAATTGTAGAAGCTTAAGAATGCAACAAATTATATTTCTTCTTATAAAAACTTGTAAATATCTTTATATATCATGTCAACTAAAGTGTTCATAAGCAATACCTAAGCATGCAAGCCTTCATTGTTGGAATTCACATTTGAACATTAGAGGCAATAAGTTGGTTGGTGGAAAAAAAAATTGTTTACCATGTAATATTTTATTTTTTTGAATCCTCTATTAGGTTTAGTTTTGGAAAAAGCATTTCCATATGGTTACCATGAATTTTATATAGGCTTTGTGAATTTTTAACATAATAGTTTTGTATGATTTTTCAATTGGACCATGTTGAAAAGTGGATCTAACAAACTGTTGTGCTTACCATTATTAAATTATATAAATTTTGATATGAAACCATTTACCATAAGATGTTTAGATTCTATAAAATATGATATTTTTGTGTTATTTTAAAGCTACATGATCATCATTAAATATATGTATGCATCATAGTAGATAATGATTGTGCCACTCCTACATAAGGCCACCCATTTTTATGGTTAAAAAAGTGATTATATATCTAATTTATCATTCACTAATTATAGCGGTTAAATCTGTAGGCTTTTTTGGTGATATATTATTCAAGTAGGTAAATTTAAGAGGTTTATGTATTATTTTAAACTCTACATGAGTTTGAAGGATTTCTAGTTTTAATTTAATGAGACAACTAAACCAATCCAATTTGTAGTTTTGTATTGAGGTTTTCCTATGATGGTTAATTTTGGAAGGATCTTTTATTTGAATTTATTTTGGTAGCTAAAATTAGAGGCTTTGTCATGTTATTAACCTTCATGACTTGTATTATTTTAACTTTGGTAGCCAACTATTAGGGATTTTTGACTTGTTTAAGGACAAATGCCTAGGTTTTATACCATCAATTTAATGTACAACATTGTTTTTTAATGGTTCATGTATTGAGAGTTTTATGCTTGAATTTATTTAACTCATGTTTCACTTGACTCTATTTCATTCATGTTTTTGGTGTTATGAGTACATGATAAGATTGAAGAAAAAATTCTAATCACTTCTACAAAGTTTTCACATACTTGACTTGCTTTGCTCTAAAATTCAACTAAGAAAAAATACTATTCATCTAAAACAAAGATACGACGATACAAAAAGAGAAAAAAACACTTTTCTCCAAGAGTACATAGAACATGCTCTAAATGTCTTTCAATTGTCTTAGCTATTAGCTCCTCTCTACAATGTTTAATTGTATTCAACTTGAATTGTTACATTGAGGACTTCTTGGCTTGGAAGTGCCTCCTCTATGTGGTCTTTTTCTCTTGGACATTTTTTTTCTTTTTATTAATATATGCAGTTTTCAATAAAAAAGAAAGATGTGACATTCATTTTGTATTGTGTAATAACATTTTTTTTCATTATAACTATTTTTAAATTTTTATTATCATACATTTAATCTATTTAATTATTATATTTTCAATTTCAATTAGTAGAGGACAAATTCTAAGTGAAAGCTTAAGAAAAATGTGATATAACGTTTACGAATTTAGATTTATTTTTAACAACTATTTATGATTAAATTTGACTATACAAAGCTTGGGCTGAACTTGGTGGTGACACGCCTCCCAAAAAAATTCCCCGCTCTGATACAATAATGACAAATACCTACATACACACATTCTATTATTGGAATCCACTTGATAAAAGAAAGCCAGATGTACAAACATGCTGACTTCATCTACAGCAGTTTCCGGTGACATTGGCTATCTACAGTTGTTTGTGACACCTGTTGCCACACATTCCACTCGATTCTATTTTTGAAACTCTGATAAGAATCACCCACTGCATGCGTTTTGAAGGATTTGAACAGAATCACCTTAAAGCTTCAAGTTGAATTTTTCCAGGTAAAAACTTCTATTCATTCGTTATTCATCCATTGTCAATGAACTTTATCATGAAAGGAAAATGTGTATTGATGGTAACTCTGCTTCAAAATGTATTTCCACTACCCGGCAAATATGAAATTCAGTTTGTAATGGGTGATTATATTTCTGTTTTGTTGCATGGACACACAATGTGTGAACAGCCGTTTGGCATACTCTCTAGAAATGGGCAGTTTAGGTGGAGTTGCAGAACTCAATTCTGGCACCACAATGCCATTGATTGGTCTTGGAACCGCTTCAGACACACAGAACTATGATGAAATTAAGGGAGCAGTAGCTGCAGCTTTGGAGGTAATTTTTACGTTTTTCTTTCCCCTCCATATATCCTTTTGATGGCTGTAGAGAATTCATCACCATTTTACAGATAACAACTTAATAACAGCATTATCAGCCAAAGTCCCTTTTTTCTTTCCTCCAATTGACTGCTTAACCACAGCCTGATAGACTAATTCTATACGGTCCATTGATCTGTTTAGCTCATTTGTGGACATTAGTACAATTCTTTTCGTTATTACCATAGTCATTTTTAAATTGATGATTTATGTTTCTTGATAATTATTTATATGAATCTCCAGGTAGGGTATAGGCACTTTGATACGGCCAGCCTTTATGGGTCAGAGATTGCATTAGGGGACGCTCTCAAGGAGGCCTTTCAAAATGGGGTTGTTACAAGGGATGAGGTTTTTGTCACTACCAAACTGTGGAGCGAAGATTTGGAAGATCCTGTTTCTGCGTTGAAGACAAGTTTAAAGTAGGTGGCTTCTTCTGATCCTTCGCTTTTTCCAGTGAGATTAGATTCTGTAATGGTGCTATATGGTGGTTGATAACTCTTCAAACCCTTTTCTTGTTGATCATAACTAGTAGGAGTGGGTTTTTCATTATTGCATTGAACAGATTTAAACGCTCACTACTTCGCCATACTCATAAAATCTTAGGATTGTAGGGAAATGTGTTTACCTGTCCTTGGTAAATGAATTCTTCTTACTAATTGTTATAATTTGATATTAGTAGGGAGACAAAATACACCCTACAATTAATTTAGGATCCAATGAATGATGAATCAATTAATAACAATCAGATCTAAATTAATATGAAGCGAGGCAGTAAATGTAAATGATAAATCAAAGTGCTTGGAAGGGGCTCATTGAGTCAGCTGTACCATAGTTTGAGGACTCTCCGAGTCTTGGAAAAGACTCTTGGGACTCTCAAGTCCTAGGGCTTGCCGAGTTCACCGAGTCGACTCACCAAGGACTCCCGAGCCGAGTCTTGGAGAGTCTAGGCTAGGACTCTCGAGTTCTAGCGAGTGACTCGCGCGAGTCCTAGAATCAGACTTCTGAGTCCCAACTTAGGACTCTTGGCATCGCCTAGAAATAATGAGTATGAATTTTTAAAACTTGTTTTTTGTTTGTTTTTTTCATTTGAAAATTTGAAACTATGAGTCTGAATGATGAAATTTCAAATATTGAGTGTTTGAAGATCATATAACATGTGTAATATTTGAATTATGAGAAATTGATAATCAAATTAGGCTCTTATGTTCTCTAACTACATTAATTTATTTTTGTTTTTTTGTAAAACTACGATTTTCTTCTTTTTCGAGTCCTAGCCGAGTTTTTTGCCAAGTCCGTGCCGCGTCCCGAGTCCGAGTCCTATTTTGGGTTGCCGAGTCCGAGTTTTCCAACTTTGAGTTGTATAGTTACTTGTGAATGACAATGAGAGAATTTTGCTGTGTATGGTGCTTGGTGACCAAAATCCGCATTCTAGAATTGGATCTGTGTGAAAGGAAGCCAGGTACACGAAAAAGCTTCCAACGCCAATCTATTAGAGGAAAGAATGTGCAAATTTCTATAGTTTCTGTAAGATCCTGGGGCAGAATATAACAATTTGTGATTGTGAATTATCCAAAATTGATTACTCACTGATCCGAACAATACTCAAACGACACTCAGAATAATTAAAATCATTGATCACATAGAATAAGACAATTTTGCTCAGAAATTAAATGTGCAGCCAGAATCGAAGATATATGTATTTGTGTTGAAATTAACTTTGTTTACAAATATGCACCGGTAATAGTTGTGCAATGATAGTGGATGTCTCTGTTGTGTACACTCGCACACTGATGGCTGCCGTCTTCAAAATCAGTAGAGCCTTGCTTGATCCTTGATTCCGCCCTGGTATTAAGCTCTCGACTACTGGAGATGATCGCTTGGGAAATGTCAAACCGTCGCTGGATACTCTGCTCAGATAGGTGTAATGATGAAATTTGGATCTTTTGCCTTGGCTTGCCTCAGGCCTGAAAATGTTCGAAGACTAATCTTAATTGTTGAGTGAGATGGTCCCAATTTGCTCAAGCCAATCCAGAAGGATTGCTTGGCCAAAGCTGATAGGCTCGGCCAAAGCGACAAAGAATTAATCGCTCCAAGCTCTGAGGTGATTCGTTGCTCTTGAATGATCTGAAGGAGATGACGGCTGGGTGATTGCGCGATGCTCCAGATTGTGACAATGAATTGACATGGCTTGTGTTGATGTTCGTCCGATGTCTCCTGCCGAATGTTGAGTGTATGGTGATGGACGCTACATTGGAAATCGCTCCTATGAAGTATGAGGCACCAAAAGACTCATGCAGCCAGAGCCAAAGGCTCGGCCCCTTAGTGGGGTTGGGTCCCTCTAGAGCAACTTGCAGAGTGGGAAAACAACTCAATGGTCTGGCGTGCAAATTGGGAATCGAAATCTGGAATGCGCAAAATGAAGCAATTACTCACAAATTGCTTAGCCTTTGCGACTATGTTTAGAGTTGAGTTCGGCCAAGAGCGGCTACGTCCTTTGACAGAAAGCGAAAGCTCAAATTCGTGATGATGAGAGGAAGAGATCAATCTCCTATAAAAACAAATCAAGCCCGCCAAAGAGGCATGTCGGCCAGAAACAAAAGAAATTCAAATTTAGTATTTTGGCGCCTCAAATGAGGTCGGCCCACAATCCTAATTTATTTTATTATTAATTTATTAGAGTTTAAAAACACTCTTCTTGATCAAGTCGACCCACTCAATTGGAATTTGGGACATTACATTCCCCTCCCTCAGATTGTTGCTGGTCCTCCAACAACCTCAGATTTGGATGTTGGAATATTTTCACGCCTTCCCACACCTTCCCACGTTGCGTCTTCATTTGGAAATCCCTTCTATTTAACTAGGTATTCCGGAATAACTTTGTTCCTTAGCCTCTTTTCTCGGACGTCCAATATGGTTTCGGGTTCCAGTATTAGCTTTCCTTCATCGTCAAGTGGTGGTAACTCCATTGAGGGTCTGATCTGTTGTCCCAACACCCTCTTCAAGCATGATACATGAAAAATATTATGAATTCTGCTCCCTGGAGGCAACTCAAGCTCATATGCAACTTCTCCAATCTTCCTTGTGATCCTGAATGGCCCATAGAATCTTGGTTTCAACTTTTCTGCTTTGTTCCCCTTGAGAGATGACTATTTGTATGGCTGCAATCTTAAATACACCATGTCATTAACTTCAAAAACTCTCTTAGTCCTTCGCTGATCTGCATATAAATTTTGCTGATTTTGGGCATGCTGTAAATTTTCTTTCGATGAGTTCATGATGTCCACATTCTCTTGTACCATATCTCTAGCACTCGGAACTCTATTGTCTGCAAGAATCAGATTCATGAAAGAAGTAGCCTCATAACCATAAAGTGCCTTAAAAGGGGACATTCCAATGGACATGTGATGTGTGGTGTTGTAGCAAAACTCTCCCAGATGTAGCCATTTCACCTAGGTTGATTGCTGCCTTGTCATATAGTTTCTCTAGTACCCTTCAATCCATTTATTCACGATCTCCGTTTGTCCATCCGTTTGAGGATGATAGCTAGTGTTGGGGGTTAACTCTGTGTGAGCCAAACGAAAGAGTTCTTGCCAAAACAAGCTGATGAACTTGCTATCCCTGTCACTCACAATGTTTCTTGGCAACCCATGGAGTCTAAACACTTCTCTAAAGAATAGATCTGCAACTTGAGGAGCCTTAAATTCTGAAGTAATGGCATAGAAATGAGCATATTTAGTGAGTCTATCTACCACAACATAAATACAATCTTTACCTTGCACTCTCGGAAGCCCGGTGATGAAATCCATCAATATACTTTCTTACTTTTGGTCCAAGATAGGTAAGGGCTGCAACAAACCAGCTGGTAACACCTTTGTCTTATTTTGTTGGCACACCAAGTATTCTCTCACATGCTGCAAAATATTATTTTTCAGCCCCTTCCATGAGAAACGTTCTCTCACTTGCTTATATGTCTTATAGAACCCGGGATGGCTAGCAAGAGGAGTGTCATGGCAGGCTCTCACAATCCTATCCTTGATCTTGGAGTGCGGCACAAGATACACCCGATTCTTGTAGAGGATGAGATCTTGAACCACCTTGTACCTGTCATTAGTTACTCTTCCTTCCAAAATATCACTAGCAAATGAATCTTTAGTATACTCAGCTATAATGCCTACCCTCCAATCAATAGATATATTAGTCATAGCACAAATATAAGGCTTCCTAGAGAGAGCATCCGCCACCACATTGTTTTTGCCTTTCACATATTCAATATCAAAATCATAGGCTTGAAGCTTGCTTACCCATTTTTGCTGTCTATCATTTAGATGGCGTTGATTGAGAATGTACTTCAAACTGTTATGATCTGTCTTCACCGCAAATCTCCCACAAACCAGGTACTGCCTAACTTTACAAGGGCATGCATGATAGCCAACATCTCCTTATCATAGATGGAAAAACCCTTCTCTAACTCTGTGAGTTTTCTACTCTCATATGTGACAGGATGCCTATTTTGCATTAGTACTGCTCCAATGCCTTCTCCAGAAGCGTCACACTCATGTACAAAAGGGGATGAGAAATCTAGAATGGCCAAAACAGGACACGAGCTCATTACCTCCTTGAGTTTGTCAAATGTCTGCTGTGCAGTGGGACTCCATGAAAAAGCTCCTTTCTTAGTTAGATTAGTCAACGGTGCTGCAAGCTGAGAAAAACCCTTCACAAATCTTCTGTAGTAGTTGCAAAGGTCCACAAACCCTCTCAATTGTGTCAAGTTCTTGGGTCTATCCCATTCCTGGATAGCCTTGATCTTCTCCTCATCAACGCTAACCCCTTGAGTGCTGATTTTGTGACCCAAATATAGAATCTCAATCATCCCAAATTCACATTGACATCTTAGCATAAAATGAATTCTTCTCAAGAATGTCAAGTACCTCCTCTATATGCCTCAAATGTTCTTCCGATGTCCTACTGTAGATCAAGATGTCATCAAAGAAAACCAACACAAATTTTCTCAACTGAAGAATGAATACTTGATTCATGTAGGATTGGAAAGTAGCAGGGGCATTGGTTAACCCAAACGGCATCACTAGGAACTCATAATGTCCATATGACATCTGAAAGCTGTCTTATGCACATCCCCATCTCTGACTCTAATCTGATGATATCTTGAATGTAGATTGATCTTGGAAAAATACTCTGCTCCATGTAGCTCATCTATCAATTCATCGATCTTGTGGGTAGTGTAACGGTTCTTGATTGTCTTCTTGTTGAGGGCTCTATAATTGATGCACATTCTAAGTGTTCCCTCCTTTTTGACCAGCACCACTGATGAGGCAAAGGGACTTGAGCTTGGCCGTATGTGTCCCATATCCAACAACTCCTTGATGGCCTTCTTGATCTCTTCCTTATATACCCTCGGATGATGATATAAAGTAGTGATAACGAGTTTGGCTCCTTCCTCAAGCTCTATCACATGCTGAAACCCCCTTTCAGGGGGAAACCCCGATGGAATCTCGCTAAACACTTTGCATTTTTTGTTTAGAATCGCTTGAATGTCAATGGGAAAGGTTCGTTCTTCTTTCGATGGATTAGTGTCCGTAATCAAGCACTTTGCTGCCTATGCTACCTCATCCCTCCTAAAAGATCGCTCCATTCTTTTTGCTGAAACCACCATAGGACCATTCCCGAAGAGACTTTTGTATCCACGCTTGCGCAGTCATCTTCCCCGAGCCATCAAATGTTGGAAGTGTCAGCTTACTCACCCTTGTGCTGCAGGTCCTTGTTGGGGTGGTAAGTTACTTGGCTTCGCTTCAATCCATTCTTTATATTGTGAAATTGAATGAATGGAAGCTGGTTCCTTATCTCAGGATCAATCTACATATACGCTTCCATACTTGTGTTGATATCTCCTTCTGCTAGACTCTGTTCTTCACCTCCATGATTGGGTCCATGCTTGGGTAGGAAAGTGGGTTGTGTGGGATGCATAACCTTGTTACTTTGATTTTCAGATTCAGAATTGTTGGAATGACTGCCTTCTTGGCCATTGTTTGAAGCAGATCTGCAATTGATGTTCTTATCATTCATGGATTGCATCATTAATTTTAACATCTGGTTTGTTTGCTCTTGCTGCGTGGCCATTTGCTCTTGCACATGGGCCATCTTTTTCAAGAAATTCTCAAACTGATCATCTTTGTCTCCCATCTTCTTACCATTGTCTCCTATTCCTGAAGACTTCAACGTTGCTTTCTTTCTTTCCCTCTCAATGGCACGCTGATCTCTTTGACTCAACTGCATAAAATACCCTCAGGCTGGCAGGGTTTGAGGCTCTGATACCACTGTAAGATCTTAGGGTAGAATATAACAATTTGTGACTGCGAATTATCCAAAATCGATTATTCACTGATCCGAACAATACTCAAACGACACTTAGAATAATTAAAATCATTGATCACACAGAATAAGACGATTTTGCTCAGAAATTAAATGTGCAGCTAGAATTGAAGATATATTTATTTGTATTGAAATTAACTTTGTTTACAAAGAATGCATCGGTAAAAGTTGTGCAATGATGGTGGATGTCTCTGTTGTGTGCGCTCACACATTGATGGCTGGCTTCTTCAAAATCGGTAGAGCCTTGCTTGATCCTTGATTCCGCCTTGGTGAGTAAGCTCTCGACTGCTGGAGATAATTGCCTGGGAAATGTCAAACCATCGTCAGATGCTCTGCTCAGATAGGCGTAATGATGAAATCTGGATCTTCCCCCTTGGCTTGCCTCGAGCCTGAAAATGTTTGAAGACTAATCTTAATTGCTGAGTGAGATGGTACCGATCTGCTCAAGCCAATCCAGAAGGATTGCTTGGCCAAAGCTGATAGGCTCAGCCAAAGCGATGAAGACTTAATTGCTCCAAGCTCTAAGGTGATTCGCTGCTCCCGAATGATCTGAAGGAGATGACGGCTGGGTGATTGCGCGATGCTCCAAATTGTGACAATGAAGTGACACGACTTGTGTTGATGTTCGTCCGATGTCTCCTGCCGAATGTTGAGTGTATGGTGATGGATGTTACACTGGAAATCGCTCCTACGAAATATGAGACCCCAAAAGACTCACACAGCCAGAGCTAAAGGCTCGGCCCCTTAGTGGGATCGAGTCCCTCTAGAGCAACCTGCAAAGTGGGAAAACAACTCAATGGTCTGGCATGCAAACTAGGAATCAAAATATGAAATGTGCAAAATGAAGCAATTACTCACAAATTGCTCAGCCTCTGCGACTACGTCCAGAGCTGAGTTCGGTCAAGAGCGACTACGTCCTCTGACAGAAAGCAAAAGCTCAAATTCGTGATGATGAGAGGAAGAGGTCAATCCCGTATAAAAACAAATCAAGCTTGCCAAAGAGGCATGTCAGCCAGAAACAAAAGAAATTCAAATTTAATATTTTGGTGCCTCAAATGAGGTTGGCCCACAATCCTAATTTATTTTATTATTAATTTATTAGAGTTTAAAAATACTCTTCTTGATCAAGTTGGCCCACTCAATTGGAATTTGGGACATTATAGTTTCAAATCCTTATTCAATTACAATAAAGAAGATGCACATAGTAGGTAAAGATAAACAACCAGAGGTACAATAAAAAACACATAACACCAAATATACATGAGGAAAACCCTTTCGGGAGAAAAACCCCACACTCCAAAAGCCTAATGATGTATTATTTGTAAAAATGGTTACAATACACTTGCAGTGCAAGCCTCTACAGGAGTTTGTCTGTGTTACAATTCTGGAGTCAATCTAGTAGCATAACAGTGTGTCAACAAAACAACTTACAACTCCAGTATACAAGTGCTCAATATATAGGAGTTTACAATGCATTAATTAGACATTTCTAAAATCGAATGCCAAAGGCTAAAGATGCAACATGGAAAGCACCAAAACCACTACACATGCATAACAGTTTGTTTCCAATTGTCACCACATGAAATATTGCAACTGTCAATTGTCACTAAACTTGCACATGCAAAACCTACACTTTCCAAATAATAACTACACCTCCAAAACTCACATTCCATGCAAACTCAAAACAAAAAATAGAAAATGCCTTCATGCACAACTCCACTTGTAAACAGTAACTTCCAACTTGACTCCTCAGAAATAGAAATTGCAAGTTGTAACTCACAAGACAACATGGGATAACTATCAACATTAAATAATTAAATAAATCAATGCTAAGAAAAAAACAAAGGTTGAGACACCTTCATTTTCCTAACACTATTCCTATCAGATTGTGAAGAATCAAGACTATGAATTTGGACCTATTGAGGTCTAGGATATGCATGCAGTTTGGTCTTTGGACACTTTGCTTGCATGCAGTTTCATCCTTTGATAAATGTCCTTCATTTTCTGTTCATCTTTTCCTATACATGTGCCTAAGACAAAATGGGCTTTGACAAGGAGATTTGCTATAAGCTAGGGGAAGCATGATTCTTCCTTGACGGTGAGTCAAACCCCATTTTTGTTTCACAATGATCGAAGACACATAAGATAGAAAATGCAAATTCTTCGTGTAGTATTTTTAATGTTTTATGCTAGAAAGTACAAATGACGATATTTGATCCAAATTGATTCTTAGATGATGCCCTTTGATAATGAATTCTGATGATCACTAATGTCCTAGGGCTTGTCTTTAAATACACAACCCTAGGTGCTCGATTCAATGCATTTCACATGCAAGCTGGTGGGTAATGGTTAGCTTGAGGAAGTGGGAAAAGAGATTTTGATTTAAGGGGGAAAGGTCGTGGGTGAAGTTCTCTCTAGGGGACAGGACCATGCCTGTGGTTAAAGATCAATTTTCATCCAATGGTGGAGGATGTCAGATTTGAGTAATAGGTTCAAGGATGAGGTCCGATTTGTGTGCAAAATATGATGTATCTTTGACATGGCCAAAGTGAATGTAAAAAATGGTGTGCCTCCCTCAGTCAATACAAACATGAACATGATGTGTATGGTTGTTGAGGAGTTGAGATTGGTGTGTCCTCCTCAATCTACACAAACATGTAGTCATCTAAAGTTTGAAGTTGAAATCACAATGCATAGGGTTGTTAGGGAGTTAGAACCAATGTGTCTCCTTGAATGTATTCATGCATGAACTAACGTAAAATGATTGAGATGGGTGTAGGATATAATATGCCTCCCCATAAATTGAGTGCATACATTGTGATGAAATTGATTTGAAGAGAGGAAGGTCTAATAGCAACATATGGCAATGCGTTGGCCCTAGTGTATAAATCAAAGCCCATGTGATGAGGGACAAAAAGTTGCCTCCACTTTTTCCCAAGTGTAAGAGCAAGTGGGTAAGAGACATGTAAAATGGCCTTATATTTAATGCAAGCATGTATGTGTTTCCCTAAATCTTTGTTTGAGTCTCTTTTTCACATTCTTGAGGCACCATTTGTTTAGTTAGGATCATATCTCGGTCAAAAAGGGATAAATAACAAGTCTCAAAAGTTTCAAAGTCTTTGTCTCCTTCAATTCCTTCTTGTTAGCAAAGTTGAAATTTATGGAAATTTGGAAGCAAGTTAGAGAGTTCCATAACTTACCTCTTAGATTTTGAGACTATTCTAAAAGTGTTTATCGGTGTTTTTCTAAGTTTCATAAGCTTCAAAAGCTCTAATAGGAGTATACAAATACATCTTTATTGCAAGAAGGAAGCCTTGGCAGAAAGTTATAAAGTTATAGAACTTATTGCTTTACTCCCAAACAAATTAGAAAACTTTTTAAGCAGTGAGTTATAAAATTACAAACTTGCTGCTTTGTGGTCGGAAGGTTGTAAAGTTACAATTTTTTCCGCTTCTCTACCATAGTTTAAAATTTATAGTATTCGTTGCTTCATTGTTGGAGGTAAGAAATCCATGAAAATTGACACTAATTGCTCAAACTCTAATATGAAAGTGGCTAGTTAAAAGGCTAACAAATTTTCCAATTCGCCTCCATAGTCAAAAGTAAAAAATTATTAAAATAGGGCACATTCCATTAATTGGTGGCACTTGTTAAAGTTTCATAACCCTTCAAATCCTCAATAGAAATCAATGAAGTGCTAGAACTTTTAAAATAATATAAGTCTTGGGAAAGGGCTATTTGTAATTATTGAAGTTCAAACAAAGATTGGAGTGTTGCTTCCTGACCAAGCCTACGCCTCTACTATGAATCTCCTTGCAAAATAACCCACAAATCTTAATTTTGCTCATCACAATTAGTGTTGCGAGGTAGGTGTCAAAGCCCTCATTCTAGTTTCATTGCAATTTTGTGAATGTTTGCATGATAGATGCAAACCTTGCTGTTAATTATTGGAGGTGAATTTTTTTTCCAAGTCCTTGCCTGTGCATTCATGGATAGCATGTGCCATAGCCATTCCATACACCAAGGTAGAGTTTTGTTCCTTGTCATTCACCAAAACCTCCTAGAAACCCTAGCTCATCTTATTTGCCTATTAACCAAACCTCACAAAATGAAATATAGATACTAGGGCTACGGATATACCACAATGATTGGAAATTCCTTTCCAAGGTAGGGGATAGTAAGTTAGGGCATGCCAATTTAAATGATTTTTGGGAGAAAATGGGCAAAACCCCAAGGAGAGAAATTGCAAAATTGACTTTTGGCAGTGGGTTAGCTCATATTGTAGGTTTCCCTCCTTCAACACAATGCATTGAAATAAACATTACCAAGCCGAAACTTGGGAAAACAAGTTTGGTGATTACAAACTAATAGCCAAACTGGATTGTCCTATTGGAATCAGATTTAGGTTGCTAGTAATGGAAGAATATGCCGAAATAGATTTAGTCCTTGCTGATTGCTTCTTTGAAAAGAAGAAAGATTTGTGCCTGAATAACATAGCAAAATATTGGCTCAAAGTTCGAGGAGGGGCAAGTCACATTTACCAAAGAATCTACAGAGGGTGCATTTTAATGAAGATATATCCGATATGATTACCCTATTGAACAAGGTCATGGGAAAGGAAGATACAAGAGAATTTGATTACTGGATATGCTAGTATATAACAATCATTTGTTATGGAGCATGAGCAATTGGTGAACTTCCCTACAAACCAATTCTTTTATATGTCTTTATATTTGTTCTATATAATTATGGGCATGGAAGCATGACCAGGGCGGCAAACACAAGGTGTTAATGATAACACAATGCAAATATATGAAATTTCACCATGCTAATTGTTAGGGAATTGGAGGGCAACCATGAAGTCAGAATCTCCAAGAAGCAGGTAGTTTGATAACTCGGTTCGGTAGTTACTGCATACAATATCCTAAATTTACTTACATCTGAATTGGGGGATTCAATGAATCTCCATACAAACTTCCTTGGTATGCGAGTGATGATTTGGTTCTCATAGAGGTGCATAGACAAGTGAGAGAGGTCAATAAAGTGTACAAAGAAAGAAAGAAAGTAGGTTATCCTTTCCCTGTTAGGCTTAACTGTTATACATGCAAGTCATCTGCTGATGCTCAGAGCATAAAGAGATCCTTGGCCAAAATTACATTGCACTTCTATGAGGCAAGATTCCCCTTTGACAACAAGAACTATATTCAAAATAACTTAAATCTGGGTCCAAGTTATCATCATAACCCTCATCTTGAAGATTATTGGGAAGATTGCAAAAATGATTTCAAAGTTAGAAGGCGAGATTGAATGAGACTGACAATTGATCAAATGAAAGCCTTTAATTGTGGGACGGTATAGAGATAGTTGATGATGTCAATGCTTCCATTCAGACACAACATTGTCTCCTATTAACTAGGCTGATAAAGAGATGAAAGACATAAGGGAAAGATCATTATTTGTATTCAAGAAAAGCCAAAAGTGGCATATAGCTAAAATTGTAGAGCACATTGCTACAAGACTTCTTGCAAAGGAGAAAGTACAAAAGAAAAATGATCAGGTGAAATCTTCCTCAATCCTTAAAATCACTTCAGTTCATAGCACCAGATCTAAAGTTGGCACTTTTGAAGGAGGAGACAGAAAGGATACAAACAAAGTTGTTAGTCCAAAGGGGTTTTGTAGTGAAGATAATATTGACCCTTGAAAGGAACTTAACATCAGGAGGCCAGTTTAGATTGAGCAAACTATAGTTTCTAATGCACTTTAGAAGACTTGCAAGCTGATCCTTCTAGTCCTTCTGCACCTCCGGTACCTCCTCCATTGCCTCCACTTCTGCCACCTTCTCCACCACCAAATCCTCCACCTTCACTAACACAAAATAATATAGGTGATAACATTCCTCCAAAGGTTACAATCCCACCCCAAATGTGTGATTTTCTACTCCCAACGCCAATGTCTCTCCTGCATCATCCCCTTTTCCATGGTTGAAGGAAGTGGTTGGCAAGAAGAGAAAATGTGCTCAGATATTGGATTGAGGATTTGATGTTGTAGCCAAGTTATTACAAGCCACTCAATCTAAACAAGCTTGTACGACATCTAGATTGATGGTGGACCCAACTCCAAGCACTTCTTTTGTGGATATTGCCAAACCTGTTCAAGATAAGGACAAGGAAGATATAACTGAGGAGGATTACATTGTCTCAAGGATTGATCTCGGCCCTTCTACTCATGAAGGTGATATCGATAACTTCCAAGTATCCATTGCTCTTCTTGTGGAAAGAACAAAAAAAGAAAGACAAACCAAGGAACAATTGGAAGAACAAATACAGGTTTTAGTTTCTTATGTCAAATCGATTGTGGATACCTCTACTAGGTTTGTGGATACTATTTCATCTTGTAATGTCCCCAAATTTGGAGAACCCTAAATCTGCCCTAATTTATCAATTTCGAATAATCAATCTGGTTTAGGGAATATCTATAACTTGATTAGGTCCCTGCAAGACAGAATTAGAAAATATTTACAAGATAATATTATATGATGCCCTTATTTGAATATGTAAAGAAAACAAGGGAAGTAAGATTAGTGATACAACCACCTGTTTAAGACCCGCAAATAGGTTAGTAAACATCTATAACAAGAAACAAATATCATATTATAAATATATTGGAATCTTTTAGGTTTCTAATTCATTCTTCCCTGAACAAAATGGTCTGATAGGGTTCCCAAGATACCCTCTACCCTAGGCCCAAGAGCTGTACACCCCTCTTGGCCCCATGTGGCCCTTGCCAACCATATGGGGTGGTGTGCCTAGTGAGGCGTCCTATCGTCATTCCCCTGTACCAGAGCCATTATCGCTTAATCATATTGAGAGGTTGAGGGTGCAGCTACAGCAGGGTGTACTGGAAAGTCATTCCCTCTAAGCCCAAGAGCAGTACACCCCTCTTGGCCCACATGTGGCAGGCCTCAACCATCCATCATGGGGGTGACCCCAACGCTGTTTACCCTCCTCGTAGGCCCTTAGCTCCCCCTAACATGGCTAGTTGTTTACAGTCAGATAATATGAATATCATTCCATAAAACACACATATTCTGTTCTTAAATCAATGACAGTGACACAGATTTGTCATACGTATTAACAAATATTGATACTCAAATTCATGCATATGTGCAGACTATCATTATCATGACTAATGAATATTGTATCTTCTGCCAGAATTAAATACATATCATGCTCATCTTTAGTTTATATCATATTCACAAAATATCATAAGAAGCATACCATAGTAAGATATAACATATTACAAGAATAATAATCATAAATCATAGAATATATATCTGCATACCATAGTTAGATAAAGCCCATCATAAGAATAAATAAAAATAACGAAATATAAAATAACTATGATAGACATACCCCAATCTGCCCACGTGCTGTTAATACCTGTGATGTTCTTATGCCTGAGTTTTGAATATGTTTCTAAGGATAAATCAGAAGATATCCTTTTATAGATGACTCGGTGATTGCTGTTCAGAACATATATACTCCTTTTATTCCAACGATCTGCTCTTAACACTCAGAAGATATTGTTAGTATAAATCAATGGATAGAAATCTATTATCATATCAAAGCATCATAAATTCTTATAGGACCCAATAATTACTGAAGTATTATTATTGAACAATCATATATATATTTACATATATGTATATACCCTGTATATATATGTGTGTGTGTGTGTGTGTTCCCTGACTTATATCAGTTAGTATTCATATACATATGTTTATACAATTATTCCTTTCACTTATATATATGTACTCTTTACTCTTACTTATGATTTATTGTCAAATTTATCTATGTATATACACTTTATACTTATCCAATAATATCTGCATATTCTTTCACAGATTGTATTGCTATTGCTGTTGTCCTGAATGTCCTCTATTTCTGAATCTTCCCTCCTATAATGATCCACGTGCCCCTATACATTTCTTAACTTCCTCCCTTTTTTATGACGGGGACAAGACATGACTCTTAACCCCTATTGATGTCTCACTTGGTACTTACCTTGATTGCTGCCTCTTTACAAACTTGACCGTTTCTTTATTTAATTGCTACCTTCACAAGATTCCATCGCTGCCTTAAACTATTTTTAATTCACTTAAGTGCTTCTTTACAGCAGATTGCTATCTTCACACATATAAAATTTATCTTTTTGCTAATGAATTTCTCTCCCTCAAGTTCTGTCTTATTCTCCACTCTTATATGCCCCGATGGCTATTCAAGGGTCAATGGTCATGCCTCTTGGAGAGATGATTGCACCTTTTGACTTCATCGAACTGTTTGCTAATATTATTGCTGCTGTTTAGTATATGTATTTTGTATTTAAATATTTCTGTTGATATATCTTATTAATATTATTTTTCTTGTGAATATCATCTTTAATATTATATTTATAAGTACTAATATTAATAAGTTGTAATATATTTTTAATTGTAATAATATATATTTAATTGTAATATGTTTATATATTACATTATTTAACGATGTTTAGGTTTTGGTATTTACAAATAATGTTTAGGATGGTAATTATTTGTATTTATAATAATATTATCTTGGTAATTATAATGATGTTTAAATGACAATTACTTATTTTATATTTTGATATTTATTTGGTTTGGTTCTTTGTATTTCAATACCTCAGATTTAGTACTACAATTTTGGGGACATGGCACATCTTCTACCCCAAATGATATTAAGTAAAAAGGATGTTAACTCTGAATCTTTTAAAAAGATGAATGAATTGTTTTCTTCCATTACTTTTCTAAAATTACAAGGGTATCCGTAGTGGATTGAAGAAATCATGGAAGGTTTCTTGACTTGGAAATTCAGAGTGGCAAATACAGCAGCAACCAACAGTAAACAAGTCACTCCTGTGGCTAAGCAATACAGAATTTACAGAGCCAAGTCTAATCTTGAAGCATCTCAGTGAGAAAAACCTGGAAACTGAAAATAATGTAGCTTAGAAGAAAATTGTTCATCCTTGCGTCAATGGAATTAAGGAGTTTTTTATTATTATTCTAATTTTAAGTTACTTTTTATGTCCAACTTAAGCCAATTATAATGACGTAATAAAGTGAACTTTATTTTATAAAACAAAAATAAAAGTAAAGTTTATTTATTTCTTAATTATGCAACTTAAAGAATTAGCTGTGAAACAGTTATGAAATAAGAAAGCCTATATATACAAGGCTTTTTGTAAAGAAAGACACATTTTGGATCCTCACAATTGTAGAGAAATAGAGAGTGTTTGTAGAGCTCTAATCTTGAAATCAATAAAGAATAATATTCCTGGTCTGTGAGCCTGTGTCCTTATTCTTTATGCAGCAAATTGTTTTTATCTTCAGTTGGCTGCCATTCTCTTAATAGTTCTCTGTTTTGTGAAGAATACATAGTTTCCATTAATATATATGTTTATCCCATGCAGATTTGGGATGTATTACTGATTGTTTTTTGATCTATGAATCTAGAAACCCTAGATGAATAAATCTTTCTTATGTTCGATTTCGTTTTATCTTTTAAATCCTAGTTGCACAGCTTTTTTAAATCCATCTTTAAAGTGAATAAATCTGTGTATATTCTTGCCCTAATCTAAAAACTTCTTAATTTTCTGGAAAATAGAGTCTTGGCCTCATATCAGCCATACCTAGGGTTTCTTTTTCATTTCCAATCTTTTTTATTTTATCCTTGTCTTTCTTGCTTTCCAGTTAAAAGCATAGCCCTAGAAAATAAAACTATCATATGAGGAAGTTGCTCCTCTCAAATGTAGAGGAAGATTGAAAATTTAATCACAATCTCTCCAATTGTTGTAAACTATTTTCACTGCCCATTGGGTGAGTCAAAGCTGTTCTCAGTGCATACTGCATACACGTAGTGGCAAATCTGTTTACCAACAGTATGTCATGTAGAATGTAAGCATGTAAGATAACATCAAACAATTCCTACAAGAAAAATGCCATGAAAAATGATGTCAACATGTAGAGTGATGGCAATATTAAACCACATAGGATGTAAGCATGCAAAAGTGTGGTATAATCATAAGATATAGCAGTATATAAGTGCTCTTCAAAAGGAGAATAAGGAATTACTTGGCTTAAATGATTTCATTGATAAATGCCCCCAAGTGGGGAACCCAAGCAATGTGGCATATGTGAAAGGACCATATTGATTACAATGTCATAAGATATTTTTGTGAAATAACTATATAATATTATTGAGATATGTTGAATATGCCACGAAAAATATGTCCATGTAGTAGTCAGCCTAACCTGATGTGTAAAAATATCATTAAGGGCTCAAGTAATAAATGTGACAATAACAATTTGTGAATGCCATTTAAGATATAATCATTAACATGTCATTCCTAATTTCTGTCAAGCCTAATAATCAGATAGAATCCTAAGGACCTTGTAACTGAATGTCATGGACTGTATTAAAGTTGTTTTGTGGACTGAAACTATTTTTATATATTTGAAATAGTTTGCAAAAACTATTTTTTTTATATATTGGAAACAGTTTGCAAATATAGCTTCCACGAGCAGCTGATTACAAACATATACATAGACTGAACAATATAGCTGTAACAAAAATTCAAAAGAGACTGTTGCTAAGAGTAGCCATCCGCACTATCTGGCTATTAACCTATCTGTTAAGATACACCATCATTTAGACTGCTATACAATTCCATCAAAAAAAGGGATTAATATGAGGTAACATTCAAATACATATATCACCACCACAACAACAAATGCCATTTTTAAAGCTCCATTTAATGAGAACTATTCCCAGTACTCTTTTATCCAATTTGTCAAGGAAAGACTCAACACCTTTTTCCAAGGACTTTACTCTAAAATCCACACACTCCTGAAGCCAAGACTTTGGTTACATCTTAATAGGAACAGCTGGTCGAGGGAAGACATCCATATCAGAATCACTATCAGAAGAACTCAAAACATCAAACTGCCTAGCAACATTTTAAACAACATCCTTTCCTTTATCACAAATAATAGAAGCATCTGGAGCAAGATGCTTGGCAGAAGAACCAGCTCCACCAAGATCAACACCATTAACATGAATAACATCATCATGAGAGCATACACCAACACTTGCATCAGTAGTAGGATAACTTGAACTACCTTCAGAAACAGGAACAGATGAAGCCACATGAATAGCACCAGGATCAAAGGACTGCTATGAAGAGGCACCAACCATAACGATACCATTTTGTATTGACCAACCATCATGATCATAAACCAAATCATTAGGCATCATGCCACACTAGATAGTATGAGGATCAGAAATTGGTTTGCCCTCAACAATATATTGTTTAATATCATCATTGCTTTTGTTCATCTGCATGGAAACAATATTGGCACCCGAAGATATTGTGACTTTTTGAGAAAAGCCACTAACCATGCATTTATTTCCTTGAAAGACATCTTCATTTCTAGCAGTCCAAATGTACCAAAGAACTTCAAAAGACATGACAAACCATAACCTATCAGAAATATACCAAGAGGAGAAGAACCCAAGATCTTTCCATATAAAATATCATGCCAACTAATACCAACTTTACTAGACATAGAAGCCCAAGTAGGTAAAAAACAATGCCAAACTAACTTTGTAAATGGGAAATCAAAAAACGAATCCACAATAAATTCAACTCCACCTCATACTAGACAAGGCCTAGACCCTAGATCCAACACGACCTCATCAAGACCTCATCAATAGCAAGCTTATTAAATAACAACATCCATCTAAAAATCATTGCTAAGCTTCAATATAATTGGACCAAACCCTTTTTAGTCTCTTAGCCCAAACATTAATAGGATCTTGAGCACCCCAAATTAAATTTAATCTCTTAGACCATTCCTTAGTAAAAGACAAAATAGAATATAAATATGTGGGTGTGACATTCAAAAATCTTCTTCCACGCAACCAAATTGCATTATCCTGCATTTTATCATTCTAGTAAACAAAATAAAAGAACCATCCAAACTAGATGTTTTAACCAAGGTATAAGTATTGTTTTGTTGAACAAAAATACCAAATCTGTTTTGAATAAGCTTCCAATCTATCAAACTACCATTTCCAAGAATGCCATCAATAGATTTAGGGCCTTTATTATACCAAGAATTAGCAAAACAACCTCTAGTAGAGGCCAACAAATAACTTTTGCCATCCAAGGATCACCAAATGGACTAAACCCCAATACCTTGCCTTTATTAGCAGGAATAACCTCATGACATTTGGCTAGCTCTTTTACATGTAATCTGGCCTTCCAAAATGGACATAAAATAGTAGAAACAAAAGGCTTCACTTTGAAATTTCCAAAAAAGAACATCCCACAAATGTAGCCCATTCCATTTAGAGTTCACTTTAGACATACAATTGGCAAGGTTATGCCTAAAAAGTTGCTTCCAAGGCTTATTACCAAACATAGCCTTAATCATCCATTTTACTGCAAGAGATAAACCATGTTTAAATAAATATTTTAAATGCATACCTCCACTTCCTTGGGAGTAGTGCATTGAACCCAAGGGACAACATGCCTCTTCTTGTTAGTTCTACCATTCGACCAAAGAAAGTTTCTAATAATCTTACCTACCTTATTAATGTGGAAAGAAGCAACAAGCCAACAAGAATTAAAATAGATAGTATAAGAAGAACAAAATTCTATCAAACTTGAAGTCTTTCAGCTAGGGACAATAAATTACCCTATCGCTTAGCAATCTTATCACTTATCTTATCAAAATCCCATGTGTTTCAAAGAAGGGTTGAGAGAGAATGGATACCCAAATACCTAATGATCACATTAGGTAAGATTGATAAACTATTGTTGATTATGATATTTACATTCATGCCTCTTTATGGGATTATAGTTTTGATTTTTAATTATAGCCTTGATTTTGAATTTACTAGGTAATAGACTTGAATACCATGTTTTTTTCTTCACAAAGATTTATGGATTCTGATTTTAGATTTAATATCTAAGGACTAATGCCTTGCTTATTTTGAATCAAAGTCTTGGATAATTTTATAAAACATGATGTCTTGACAATTTCATCTGAGAGTACAAGTAATTTTTTATGTGGATGGGTCAATTGAGTAGGAGTGCTTAGGCTCACTAGAGATCACTCATGTTTGGTAATGGTGCACATGTAAGTTAGCTGGAGGTAAATGGAGAGGCCAAATGTGAATTGAGAAGCACAAAGAGGTTAGGTGACTGTTAGGAATGGCATCAAGAGGATTTTGATTGCATAATCTAAACAACCCATATGAGAATTGAGGATAATGTGTTTGAGTAAATAATCTTGGAGAATTCTATGCGCCTAGGGAGAGGTGAAATTGCCCACCCAATAAGACTATTGAATGAATAACTAATTAAATGGAGCCAAGAGCTTACATGACATAGGTGTCTCAAAGAATGAAATAATTCCTTGACAGGAGGAAATCTTAAATAGTTAGTCAAAGAAATTGAAGGACTGCCCAAAACAACTAGTAAAATCGAGAGAGAAAAAAGCTCAAAAAATTGAATAAATACTTGGGAGAGATTGAAAGCTGAAGGTTGCTAAATATGTGAACATTCACTTGTGGGATATTTGTGTTGCAAAAGCCGAGGAAGTGAAGCGTGTCAAAGAAGAGGGAGTTGTAGAAATCTTGATAAGGTATAATGTGTTATTAGAACTTGTGAAGGGGGGTTGAGACCAATGTCTTGTGTATTTATATCTAGGTTGGAGCTCAGTGTTGTTTAATCTGTGATTGAAATTCTATGTGCTCATAGTCTTGTGTCTTGTGATGTCAAGTATGAGGATGTAACCCTTGTATTTGCATGAACAAGTTATGTGTTTACTATAGTGACAATGAAGATATTGTATTCAAGTATCTTGAGACAACTGGCAAGGGAAATAAACAATGTTGATCACCCTCATGGCCTTGGTGGAGTTGTATAGCTACCATTTGTGGATAGTGAAGCTCTATGATCATCCTTGTTGAAGTTGGATGGTGGTCATCCTTGTAGCTAGATGGTGGCCATCATTGTTGAAGCAAGATGGTGGTCATCGTTGTCGTAGCATGATGATGTTGACTTGTCATAGTGAGGTGCTGCCTTGTAGCAAGGTGATTCCTTGATCTCTTGTGCTTCGGCCTAGGTATTGGATGTAGCTCTCCCAATTTGTGTTATGAGTTTGGTTTGAGCCTTAGTGATTGATTTATGTGTGTATATGCTTGTGTTGATTGCAACCAATGAGAGTCTCTTAAATGGGTTGACTAGTTGATGCCACAATTGTAATTGGGTTGGCCAAGAATTTGGCAAACTAGTAATGACTTTTTTGAGGGTTGTGCACCTTACCAACACCCTTGCGAAGCTAAATACCATGTTGCGAGGGTGGTTGGGTGGAAAAGTAGGCCTAATACTTAGGTTTTCCTTTGAGCAGAGCCACCCACACCTCGACAATAAAAACTTGATAATATCTAATTTCTCCTCCTTATGTATATATACACACACCTAGGATTGTATGTATCTATGATATGGGTCTCTATTAGTTGTACTATTGAGCTTGTATCAAGTAGGATTGATTATTTGGTAAATCTTTGGATTGAACTTGCCTTAGTATGCATGTAGGCCTAACATGATAAATGAAATGGAAGACTATACTAGGCTCTTCAAGAGATCGTATTAGGATGGAACATTTATGGAGAAGTATGGACAGTTTTCAAATTCTTGTGTCACAACTTAGGATGTAACCATAATCGGATATAAAGGAAATTGAGTTAGTTGGCCAAGAGAAACTATCTAAGAATTGTTGATATCAGAACTCATTATAATTCTACCCTCATACCATTTTATAAGATTGAGTAATTAATCTTGAATCACATTGATGATTGAGCTTTGTATGTAAGGGCAAAGAATTATTATTGTGTTTTTGACAACATGTTTGTAAGGAATTGAGCTTATTGATAAGGTCAATATAAGTTGGTAAGAGGAATTTTAAGCCTTTGTAGAAGGCATTGCAAATGATTTATTACTACCGTATTCTTTTTTGAAGTGAATGTGTGACAATTTGTAAGTATTTGGTGCCTTGTTAAAAGAATCAAGTAATAATGTTATTTGTTTAGCTCCCTCTTGTTGTGTGGGATAGAGATTTAGACTTACGTGTCTCATTTTAAAGGCATCTCGAGTTCACAACCTAATATTTGAGTCCTTGGATGTAAGTGGATGTTATTGGTGAAGCCAATCCTTTGAGCATTGTAGTTTGGTAAATTCTTCAATGAGAAAATCAATACTTTATAGTTAACTTAACTTTAAGGTAGCATTTTGTGGAGTCTTGGGAGTAAATCTGTAATGACCAACCCCGTTCTGAGTTTTGACTTTAGAATTTTTTTTTTTGCTCAATGTTTTTAGTTTGGTTTGTGATTCGTTTAATCGAACTTGTCTCATATCCTTGGATGAAATGTGAAAGTATTTGAAAGGAACACTAGTACAGATTTAGTAAACAGCATCTGAGCTTTATCTTCCTTATTAATGAGCAACATACGATGGAATATGATCAACAACATACTACAAAGCTATGCAAATCAGACTTAATACTTCATTCCTTTACACCACACTGACATACATAAATACTGATGCAAGTTACAGACCTCAGTTTCTCGTACCAAAGAATGCCAATGTACAGATTTCATAAGTGGACAATCAACATTGCAAACTCAGAACGTATCTTTCACTTCTGAATAGTCCAATTTGTAACAGTAATAGGAAATAACTTTCAGTTCTATACCAGATTGCTATGTCAGCATTATATTCGATTCCTATAGTCTGAAACAGCCCAGTTTGCATACACAAAATGCTCAGAGATTGAGTACAGCAGTATGTGCTTCACCTAGATGCATTCTAAAACTTCTGTCTATATTCTCAGAGTTACAGGGCAGCAGAAAATGATAGATAACAGTCATATACAAACTTATCCTTTGACACACATCTGATCATAAACTAACAGCAGTTTCTGTACCAATGCTACAGCAGATATAACACAAACACATACAGAAATATAATGAGAATACCCGAATAAAGCCTCCAGGTATGGTGTATGACCAGAACTCAGAGATTGAAGCATCCAGAACTGATAGATAGGACTGTTTTTGAATAGCAGCAGCAACAGAATAGAGATTCCTCATGCAAAATGCCACGCCTGACTCCTATAGGCTCCTGCAACACTCATAATAGCTGATTTCTGCCTCAAACTCCCACGTACAGGGTTTCCAGGGCTTAATATGGTGAGATAGGTGTGCACCCAAGTCTGAAACCTCACGTCCAGCTCACTAAGGGTCTCATGTCCCTGCCACTGAGTGGTAAATGCCATCGCTGGAGGTCTGAGCTGCATCATATCCTTCATAGCAGATTTGGAACCAAGATAAAGATGGCGTCCAAAATGTAATATGAATGTGGTCTTCAACTGCACCAAGCCACAGATAAGGCTCACGCCATGGTGAGAGAAAGAGCTGGAGATTGCAAACTCTCACGCTGAGAACAGTGATAAGCCCTCCTCTTATTGCTATGCCCCAAAAGATATACCTAGAAACCGACTTCTCAATATACTGAAGAATGGTAGCCAGGAAATAAGAATAAACCCTCCAGCTGAAGATTAATCTCAAACCCCACAAATTAAATGATATTTCTTTCCTCACCAAATTTGTCTCTGAAAGAGACACACAAAATTGCAAAAAGCTCCAGTAGAAGATTTGAGCGATCTCCCCCACAAACCAGCTAGAGTGGGTCTCTCACCACCGAAAGCAATGCTAAAGATGAGGGTTTCTGTCCTCAACCAGCTGCAAACGATAATTGGAAACAATCCAGCAGAGTCTCAAGTTGTCAAATTCATCATGTCCAAATGAGAGTCAAAAAGCAGATTAAAAGTGGAGGGAAAAATTAGGGCAACCTCCAATTTGAATCCTTTTCCCTCCAAAAATCCAATGCCCTTTTCTAGCCTTTTAATTTATTGCTTTATACTTTAAAAAATTATCAAATATTCTTGAAAGGGGCGTCCTGCTCAAAAGGAAACTATTTTGCCTTATTTAGCCTTCGAAAACAACGTTAAGTTATCTTATTAGGCACCAAGGTACTTTTCAATGACCACCTACCCCCCTCACTTAAGTTATAAAGTTATTTTATTAAAATAACTTGAGTGATTGATTAAAAGCAAATATTAAATAATCCAACCTTAGGCTCTTCAACACAACCATAGAAATAACACTATTGAGGACACTATGGGTCTCATACCACTTTTTCGAAATAGACTTACTATAAATAGCAACTGCTAAAAATAGTAAGTACTCACCAAATATCAAACTGGCCAAAACACTAACGCTCATCCGACAACTACCACACACTACCCAAATAGTAAGTGTGCAAGAACTAGACTAGTCCAAAGGACATTGAAAATGGGGACATTACAAAATACCAGATAGGAGTTAGTAAATTTGCAAAGGTAATCTCTTAGTCTCTCAATATTATGTCACTTTGTAGGTGTAATGGCCTTACCTTGACTTGTCGCTTCTAATTAATTTGGGCCTAAGTGGCTGCTGTTCATTACCCTAATAAATCTTAGGAATCTCCTTTGTGTGAATTGCAATTGCTAAAATATAATCAAGATTGGTTTCCATCCATTCCATAAAGTTTGAATTCAATTTTTTCTAAGAATTTAGCAGTTAAGCCTAGGATCAGTCCTTGTTTGTTGATTTACTAGGAAAAATTTGAGCTATTTATCTATCAAGGTCAATCACGAGTCTATACATGTCCAAAGTAAGAAGGGGTGGATTCCACTAGTTAAAATGGAAAGATCCAAAACTAAAATTAAGTTAGATATTAGTAAGAGCCTTGTGCCCATGGGTTTTCCGTAGAAGACAATATTGTGAACCTTGGACCTTAGAGCCCCAAGTAAGTTCACATTCATAACATTCTTGCGTCTGCTAGTCTCTTGGGAGATAATTACTTTTGAAATCCAGAATTGAAGGATTGGGTGAATCTAAATTTATAATCATCTCGTGTTTGTAGTAAGCCTTGAAAATATCCTTGTCCATTGATTCATTGAGTGAATCCTTGACAGTTCATTTGATGGAGTAAATCTCCATGTGACGTGTCTATAGAAGAATGAGAATTGTGAGTCAATCTTGTTAAATTTGGACCTAGAATCAGATATATCAATTTATAAGAAACTTGCATTAGTTGGATCCTCAGTGATGTTAACTTGTGAACTTTTGGACACAAGAACCTCGGGTAAATTAGAATGTATAACACTACTCACATCTGCTAGATGCTTGAGAATACAGTTAGAAGGATTCCAGATCCACATGCTAAGTTTGAGTTTATAGTAATTTGTGCCTGACAATGACTTGCTATATTTGGAACTAAGTGATTGAGTTAATTAAGATTTATAAAGTTCTTGCCTCCACAAAGGTACCCCAAATGCAAATAACATGAGAAGTTTGGACTCCAACCTAATTCAATTTTTAAGAAATCTCACACCTGTCAAACCTCTCAAAGATATTAACCTATGAAACTTGGACTCAAGAACTTGAGTAAAATAGAGCTAATAATAAGCTTGCATCTATAAGAAACCACATAGTAGATCTTAAAGTGAAGTTGTGTAGCTTATAACCTAGCCTCAAGGATCATTATGTTTGTTGATTCTTTATAGTAATTCTCATCTATTGATCTCTTGGGGTTAATCTCAAGTTAACGTGTGTGTCACATCCCTTACATTGAGACTATGTTTGGTTATGTATTTCAAATGCAATGTTAGTTGCAAATAACCGCTTTCATGTGATTATGACATTGGGAATGAATAGTTGATCTTTTATCGTAACAATAATGTTAACGAACTTTTAATTTTGCCAATGAATTATTGTTCATAAGAAGTTGCATGAGATCATGAGATCAAATTTAAATGCATATTATTAAAGCTGTTAAGAACGATCTAATCCATGATCCTTGTCAGTGGTTGCAGGATTGCTGACGTTGCGAGGAAAAGGGAAATATCGTCAGGGAGAGGACGTGGTTAACAATGGATCAAATTTTATCATCAACCTCGAGTCAGTATAAGTTAGCGAATTGACGTCGTAACTTGGCCATAAATAATTTATGATATTTATATACTTTGTAAGCTAATTTAAAAATGTATAAATCTTTAATCAACTTTGAAGGAAATTTCAAATGATTAATCAAGTATTAAATAAATAAAATATATATAATTGAAAATTTATTATATCCTTTTAAAATGGAGTGAAATGATTCTTGTTATATATATATATATATATATATATATGTTAATCTCGCGAGTGAAAATTTATCATTTAATTAATAATGGAGCGATATTAACTAAGGCTATCAATTTGAAATTTAAAATCATCAAAATTATTTGGTAGTGTTGGCGTCAGGCTTTTTGTCGGGATTCTTGGCAGCTCACCATTGCGTTGGAGAAACGCCCAAGAATGGGCAGAGGAAAGGTTTCTTGAACCGGTCTAGGGGAAAACTTATGAAGCAATGGCATTCTCCCATATAGAATGCACTCCATCATCTCCGTTTGGGTCCATTCTCATCAGTTTTGTTTTGGTCGTCATTTTGCTATAATCAGCGGAAGCTATGAAAGGTTAAGTCAGATAAACATTTGCTTTTCTTTTCCTGTGAGGTGGTGAATTCCAATTACTTGAAATCTCGTCTCCATGACGCCAGTCTAATTTTGGTAGTTGGTTTCATATTTGTATCTCAATCTATGTCGGGTTTCTCCATTTTACTACTTCTCTGGTCTTTCTTCCTGAAAACGAGCTCAGAAGTGGCTATCTGGTTTCTCTGTGACGGACATAGCTGGAAATTGTGAAGAAGACTAAGTCTCGGGTGCCATTCGTTAGGAGAACTCTGAACGGAACATTCATCAAATTTTGAATAATCTTTCAGGCATGTATAAACTATATCGGTGTGACATTCTTGTTTGTTAGATTGAAGTTGAACCATAAATTTATCTTGGAATTTCATTAGAATTTCTCATCAGTTGGAATTAGATAAATCTCAATATTGGAATAACTCGATTGGATGGGAACATTTAAATTCATTATGCTTTGAGGCACTTGTTTTATTGTTTGAAAAATCTGGAAGCTCTTAACTGCCGTCTTGATGTAGTCAAGTCCTATTTCTTTTGCGAGTTGGGGCGGGACCCTTTTCTTTTCCTCAAACCTGATCTTGAATTCATCTGAGTTATGCTCCAGCACCTTTATTTTTTTATTCTTTTTACTAAGGCGGCCTGGTTGCTACTTGAACCATTGCAAATAATTTTGTCTCTTGGAATTGAGCCGAGTTTCCTTTTCTCTGTTTCTCAATCCCTTTTCTAATCTCTAAGTTTTTCAGGGAAATGAGTATCATCTGTAGATGCTCTTCAACGAATGAAATTCACCATACTCTCCTACCTATGCCATGGGAGTATATGTATGTATTGATATATCTTGCATCTCTTGTCTCAAGAAAATTTATGGAGCGGGTCTTTCTCCTGTCATTTTGAGTGTGTCTGATAGTTGACTATGTTGTTTCTTCTGAGAAGCCCTTGGATTAGAGTCCGAAATGCCGGTCATCTGAAACTGAAGTAGTTCTAATCATCTTGAATCTAGGGTGTATTTAACCTCTTTGTCTTGATCAAGTCTTCACCCTTATACTGATGTTTGATTAAGAATGAATTCCCTGCCACATGGAGATCTTTAACTGACCTTCAAATGTTAAGGCTGGGAAAACCTTATAACGCACTATCCTATTCTTCTCTCTCTCACTATATATATATCTTTCTCTATAGATGAGTTCAATCAAATATCTACAAATGAGGAAGTGTATGTTTGAATTGAAGCCTAACTGAAAGTCACATGGGACATTAATTGGGAATTGAAAATATACACACCCCTTGGGTTAAGTTTCGCCTGAACTATGAAGAATGACAACCAACACTGATATGGCAATATCACAATTTAATCTGTTATAAATTGTTGAACCTTGAATCATGAAGGAAGAATTGAAGACATGACTTTGAATAAATATTTTCCTAAGGTCAAGATTTGACTTCAATCTAAGAGAAAGATTCTGAATTTGGGTTCAGTTGAACCATTTGAAAAATTATCTAAGGAACTTGATCTATCTGGTTAAACCGAATCCTTTCCTCTCTAATTAGAAGTTGGTTTAGGGCACATTATTCCTCATCGAGTCCTTAATGGGATAAATATGAGACTTGTAAATCCTTTATGTCAATGAATCTCCTTATTTATGTATGAAACTTGATGGTTAACTTATAACCTCATACTAAGAAGAAATGGTAATTAAATTGCTATTATAAAATTATAACTTGATAGGAGAGTTGTCATGTCGAGCAAGGGTGAGAATGCTGACGGCACAGGAGTGCCAGAGATATCGGCACATGAGTGCCAGTAACATTTAAAAAATCCTTGGCCAAGGTATGATGCCAGTTAGGCATTGGTCAGCTATCATGTTCCAGATATACTTCTGGTCAGAATGATCCCTCTTGATAGAAGGAACCTACAGAGGAGGGATCGACTAGCAATATAGGTCCATGATACCAGGCTCAGAGGCATGATGATAAATTGATCCATGTTGATTACCCTCGTGAAGGGCGGGTTCTTCAGTTGAAGAAACTCGGAGACCAGTAGGTCTTGGATGGGCGGTAAAGCCCCTGATGATAATTCTCTTTCCTCGTTGACAAAGATTTCCATGTATAACAACATGAGGATGATGTCGAAGGTATTTCTTCCTCACTCGTAATCCAGGTACATGCAATGCTAATTAAAGTTTATTTTCATTTATGCTATGAATGTTATTCTTTTATGTTAATGTGTGTTGCAAGATCCTGCAATTAATTAGTGAGGTAGCTATTTGTTTCATTCAGCTGTTATATTTGTTTCATAGCTGTAGTAATTGCACGTTAACTTCTAGAAGCGAAGAAAATTAATTATTATCCTTCTACAATTTTCCATTATATGTTTACAGTTAATAGCTTTCTTTTCGGCTGAAAATGAAATTAAAAGTTAGTTGATGAAATGTATGATGTAACGACATTAGAATTGAATTTCTCTTTTCCGTCTGATTGCAAATGAAGCCCTAGTTTGGTGGTTATTTAGTTGTTGATCTGTCGTGAGCAGTTGGTGGAAAACTGTTAGATGTCACATGTCAGCTGAAACTGAAAATTCAAAAGATAGTTGCATGTTTGAATTAGTTGGAACAATTTGGAAACCCTAGTTTTGAAAACAAGTTACTTGCAGTTCAGCTGAAGTTAGTTGTCAGTTGATATTTTTAAACTATAGTCTGGTTTGGTTGTTACAATGTGTCCTTGGAAGGAAGATCTGAATGCAGAGTGTTAAAACTAGGACCAATCTAGATTATGTCTCTTTTTATTAGGGTTCTCAGTCTACTAGAGCCTCAAACCTAAAGCCATTAACATTTAGGACTCAAAAAGCCAAATAGAATTGGATTCATAGAATCCTTGCATTTGCATAATGTGAATAAATTAAGCCCAAGATGTTTGAGGAACCATTGGTCAAGAGACTAGAGAAACTTGAGGAAGCCATGTGGTAAGCATAGGTTCCAATGTTATAATGAAAAGCTGTTTGGTTGAGCTTGAATCGTTTTAGCCTTGACTATCAATCTTTGCTTTCTAAGCCTACTTCATTGATATGTATCTAAACTTAACATTCTAGATTTGGAAAAACTTGATGGCCTACTGGCTAAGGCAAGGCTCTACTTTACAACCGTGATAATACCTTAGAGATTATTTTTACTCCAATAGGTGTTATGTTTAATCAGCTAGAGCCTTATGTAGTAAACTAGTGTAAAAAAAGAACTAGTGTAATTTTTGGCAGCCCCTTTGGGGTGTTACATGATGACATGATGTCAAGTAAGGATTTATTAAAGCAATGGTGAGCAAGCTGTACCCAGTGAGAAATGGTGTTGTAAAATGCATTGTGAGATATCCTATCAAGGATGGAGCAATCTTAGAGCATTCATAAAGATTATGTGTGATAACCTATGCTCCCCAAGGACGTGTCCTTTGCCCTAAATGCTCTTATCCCCAATAGGGGATGTTTCGAGGATGTGGGTGTTGGTTCCCAAATCAACAGATGCAATGAGTCCTATAGAGTAGCCACTCTCTCATATTCAGACTCAGAGATTTGATTTGGCCAATGAACAAGATTTAGTCAAAGACTGAAATCTCCTACACTTCAGGCTCTGTTAAACCTGGGAGGGTAATCCCTATAGTATATTTACAGATACTTGTGTGCCACAGTATCATTTACATTGTAAACAAATGTTTCTCTTTCAATTGTTTGAAAGACACAATACCTTAAAGGTTTGGCTGACCTTCATGGCAGTGTTTAATTCAAACATGAGAGATGTAATAAAATGAGCTCAACACAAACAAACTGAGATTGATATTTGATTTGATTTAAATTTGTAATTAGCTGTTGAATCAACCACCAGAATGAAACAAGAATAACACACTTAGATCAGTGCTTCATCCATTGGAACGAAGTCAACTTCAATACCTATGCAACTTGATAACAATTTAATACACAACATCATCTAAGCTTTGAAGATACTGTATTATAGTATTTCAACATAACATCTCAACCACAACTTCTTATCAGAATCCTAGCACTCAACCTAACATAAACCAATAGCTTCACTCAAGCATTTACATACATTCATTGAATGGATAAGCAAGAATAAAACTAAACATCCATTAGAATTCAATGGAGACAAATAAAATAACTCTTGATTATGTTATTCATAGCTTACAAAACTAGTACATAGGAGAGAAAATGGTTTCAAACTTGCACCATTCTGTATTATTATGCTAGTATTGCTATCAGAAATATATACATATTGGCAAACTCCAACCTAAAACAAAACCTTGAAATGTTCTTTATTCCTATTACAGTATTCTCCGTGACTAATTACAAAGCAACTAATTTCCTTGAATGAATTGGAAATTTGCACTTAAGGAGAAAGAAAACCCTAAATGCTCATTAGAAGAAGACACTTGGAAAACTCAAGATTGTTGATGAATAATTGCCCACCGCCTGAAGAGAAAGCCCTAATTTGTACTCTGATTCACGCTTCATGCACCTGCTACTCTTCAATAGAAAAATATTCCCCAGCTTGAATAATCATCATTCCTCTTTATTTGCCTTGTCAGAGCAGCAACAAAAAATTACCCTCTTCGTGAGAAATTTTATCTCTCCATTTACCCCTATAGTGAAAACTTTTAGCCTTACTCGTGAAAATTTTTCATTCTGCTTTGTCTTTCCACAGTTGAAGAAAATAAACTTTCCGTGCAAGTCTTTCTATTTCGCTGCACTTTTCATTCTCCTAGTAAAGAAAAATATTTTATTTGTGAAGGCTCCTTACCCGTGTATCTTTATTTTAATCTGTCCACACTTTAAATTTTACTTTAACCTTGAAGGCATTTTACAATTTTCATCGGGCCATTAAAACTTACCCATGCCCATTTACCTTCATTTTATGTATTTAAAATATTTACCCAGCAACAAAAGTTTTCAACCTTTTGTTTTACACGGAAATATTTTATCAAAATATTTTCCTCACTTAATCACCCCCTCCAGTAGCATTTTAAAAGTTTAGAAAACTTAAAAAAAAATTTCACCTAGGCCCACCATGGCTTCCATCCTTCAATCCCTACTTCCCCGTTGCTATTGATGATATTTCTTGGGCTCACGGGCAACCATTCCTTTCCTGCCAAACAAAAAGATTTTAAACATTAAAATTGTTGCTTACAATTATTTTCCCCACCAATCCCCGCTCTCCCGTGGGCTTATGTTGGCGTCAGCTCTGCTCCTCATGGGTTCACGGGGAGACCTTAATTTCTACTCTGTATTGCACGAACATGGTAGTGTGAAATTCCTTTAGACAATCTTTGATACATTTTCAACTTTCTTGAGCATTCTTAAAACTTGCTGGGCGTTTTTGAGCTTGCAAGCAGCCAAAAAGTGCATAAAACATTATTAAAATAGCTGCCCAAGCAAAATGAATGGTTGGGGCACCTTTCTGGAAGCAAAAACCATGATCTATAGCTCAAAAATAACACAAAAAATCTGCCTCAAACCAAAAAACGTGATTGCAGTTTGTAATTTGCTCCAATTCCTGCCTGAATCCAACCAAAACACCTCAGAGGAACCTCCATGGAGAAGGAAACACTTCAATCTTTATTGCAATAGAGATTGGAGATGAAAATCTGCTCTTAACATCCTCCCCACCTCCCCGTGACTCTCTGTTGCCGTGAGCAAAAGCCTTCACGGGCTGGCGGGCAAACAATAGAAATAGCATATAAATTGATTATCTGCCATCCAATGTTTAAACAAGTTTTTAAAAAACTATTTTAATCCCCCTCAATTCCTGCTGCAAGCTTCTTCTCCTCTCCCCGCTCTCCCGTGAGTCTCCACAGCCATGAGCATTTCTTTCACAAGCAGGGAAAACTCTTCTTTATAAAGTTAAAGCTTTAAAATATTTGATGTTGCCCTAAAATGACTTTATTCCCATGCACTTTCACTTTGACAATATTTAAAATATGCAAAGTATTTTAAATATTATTTTTTTGAAACTTTGCAAATTTCAATTTTGCTTGCAGAGCAAATAGAGTAAATTCATTGTAGGCAAACTGGGACACCTGGAACCGTGAAAATTTGCATATGGACTTTATAATTTATTTAGAGAAAACCCATTTCTTCAAAACTTGCATCACTGAAATATTTCAAGTATCTCCTTTGTAAACCGGCCCCCGAGACGTGTTTACCACACCTGAAATGCATTAAAATAACATATCATATGACCTCCGTTTTTTATGAAAATGGAGCTGTAGACATTTCAAACCAAACCAAGAAATGGGTTGTCCTTAGATTTGCAAAACTTGACACTTTCTGGAACACCATTTTTGGCCCTGTTGCAATCAGAAAATGATTAAATAACCCATCAACACTTATCCTGAGACCCTAAGATTGAGCAGGCATGTAGAAATTTGACCCAAGAATTCAGTGCAACAAACGGATTGGGAAAAAATATTCCGAGGTGCAAGATATTAATCGACAAAGTGGCTCACTCAGACTTTTTTGCAACTGCACCTGTTTAAAACTAATTAAAGCTCACCAAGTTGCCACTTTGAAAAAATATCAAATCATTTTCTAGGGAAGTGCCACTGGACACACTAGGTCATTTGGGTACACTAATTATGTGTGCAAGCGGGCTCTCCTTGAATCATCATTCATCAAAAGATATTAAAGGTTAAACTTGGCCTCCTTGAAACATTCTGAAAATGCAGATGTGAAAATAGAGCAAACTACATTTGTGTTTGATCTCAAAAAAATAGTAAATCAGATGACGAGGCTTTGAAATCGGACCAGAGAGTACATTAATGTAGGGAGAATGGAGAGCAACAATCCTTTTGACATGACGAACATCCAATTGCAAAATATCAACTCAAACAGGAGGCCACTTTGCAGGCTAAGTTACCGATTTGCCCCTCTAAACCTTTGGATACGATACGATTCGTATCAGATTCGAAATTCGGATTCGATACGATTCAAATTTGCACAGGGTACGAAACTCTGCCTGTGGATACACCATGGATACGAATCGCCTCTATGGATTTGTCCAAGATACGCCTAGAAGAATCTGATGCGAATCTAGATGTCAAAATACCCAGGCTGCGAAAAAATTGCCTTTTTTTGCAATTTTAAATTATTTTTTTGACTAAAAGTTGACTTCTAAATAATAAAATATTGAGTGAAAGTGACTTCAACAAGAACAGGTACTCACAAATTATATCTGAGATAATGGAAAAGGTTATGTTGAGTCTGACAATACATAGATGAACACAACAGAACTCACAAATTCAATCATGATCTACCCATAACCACTGAACCATGAGGTTTGATTTTTTGAATTTTTCACAAGCAAAGAATGATGTGGTTCTAGCTGAAGGCAGTTGATGCAACCATTATATGTCCAGCTGCTATTCTTCAAGTAGGTGCAATTTTGCAACTAATTTTGAAACTAAAACCTTTTATTTGAGTGAAAGTGACTTCAACTTGAATGGGTACTCACAAATTATATCTGTTATAATTGAATCTAAAACCTTTTAATTGAATGAATGTGACTTCAACAAGAATAGGTACTCACAAATTATATCTGAGATAATGGAAAAGGTTATGTTGAGTCTGGCAATACATAGATGAACACAACAAACCTCACAAATTCAATCATGATCTATCCATAACCACTGAACCATGAGGTTTTGTTGGAAATTAGTGTTCACATGGGTAAAAATAATAATGTGTGTGAGTTGTTACTACAACTCACGTAATAATTATAGGTGGTTTAATATTCCATTATTTGTTAGGTTTGTTAGTACGACTATTTGTTTGTATCATGAGCTATTAAAAATAGCTCATCTATATTAGAGAGTTGTTATAAGATCTCTCTGACAAAGTAGGAGAGTCCAATTCTATAAATGTGTATTGTATTTGAATGAAAGAAATAATGAAGAAGCACCGTATTATTTGTAGCTTCATTTATCTCTAATCATATTTCTAATATGGTATCAGAGCAAATTGTAATCCTGGGCGAGAAATTAGTGCGTTGAGAAAATTTGGCAAAGTAATTTTTAGACAGTTCAGTTTATTCCAAGATTTTTGTTTTAGAAACCTATTGGATTAGATTGTCAGTCATTACAGATCGGAGATGGTGACTCCCAGTGTTGGCCGACGGTTGATGCGTTTGAAGGGTGGTTGAAGTTTTTCATAGTATCTTCTCTTCTGGCTTGAGGGCTTCAAGCCTTTCTCATCGGCGATTTTATTTCTATTGTGATTGCAAGATCCACGGGTTCTCTTCCATCCATTGCAAGTTTGTCGCATTTCATGATCCGCGGATATATTCATTCTCAGCGGCTGAGTGTTTAAGATGTGCTTCGCGCCCCATTACTGAATGCTATATTCCTATTGACGTCTATAGAGCTCTTATTCTATGAAGCATGTAGTCAGGAATAATAAGAGACCCACGTTGTGTGAGTCAATGCAATTCTTGCTTGGCAAGGTTGGCAGATCAACCATA
>VDFB02000015.1:207145563-207170897 GCA_007258455.2 Sequoia sempervirens | reverse complement strand
GCGATCCTCTTGACATCTAAGGATCACTCTTCCTGACATTAGCATTCTTCAGATGAGTCCTTCTGAAGAACCAACTCTGTCCTTTATGCTTTAGGATGTGTCCTTCCTAAGCATCGTCATTATTTTGAGGGATCCCTTACGACCATTAGGGATCAAATCCTCCTGACATTCGACATCATTCAGGATGTGTCCTTCCTGAATTCACCAAGTCTCGACATTTTCAAGGTCATCAAAACTTTAAACAATCAGACATCTTGACATCGTCAAACATGACACCTTGGCATCAGAACAATGGCTACCCAGATGCACTTGACAAACACTTGGCAACTGTCTTTTCATCTCTTATCATGTTATTAGTTTTTCAGCGAGATCCCACTCAGCAGGATTTAGAGAAGCAGCGATGTAGCATGACAATTGACACGCATGACTACTAGCTTCTCAGCGAGATCCTGATCTTGGGATTTAGAAAAGCAACGACATACCATGATAGAGACTTTGTTTTTGTAATTTGGCAATCATGTCACTAGTTTCTCAAGGATGTCCTGGAAACAGGATTTAGAGAAGCAACGACGTTTCCTGATCTGTCATTGTCTTTTTCTGCCTGTGGTTGATTATGACAACAAGACTGGGGCAAGCACGCTCCTAGTATGAGTCATACTCATCCTTGTCTGTGACTATTTTGTCTTGGGTAATGGTGCGACCTTGCACGCCTAGATCTACGTCATATCTTGGTGTTTGTTGACCATTACGACAGTTTGCCCAATGATGATTAAAGAGCAACGGATATTAAAAGTCCTAGGGTAAGGTTTTGAAGGATTTGTATCTTCTCATAGGTCTCATATCTTCTCCTCTTTGGTCTGGTCATCTTCTCTCGTCAGTCCCACCATCTTCTCTCGTCCATCCTGCGATGATATCTTGTGTCATTCAAAAAAAAACGTAAGTGCATACATGATATATCCATTGCATTAGGTCCATACATACATATCCATGGCATTAAATAGTATCATACATGGCATTACATCATATACATAATCACAAACATGGCATTAACATAATCATCATCATTGCATCTTTTACATAAAGGTATCATGCACATCATTAACATAAGCATATGAATAGTGCATCATTATGGCATCAACAAACAAATCACCACATAGACATCATAATACATAAATAGCATCATAAATTAAGCATCATTTATCATACACACATAATGCATAGAACATCACATAACACATATAGGTCGCATCAAAACTGCATCATCATATAAATCTCATCTCAAAAATATGCACTGTCACAGGATAGAGTCAATGGATATCCAAAAAATGGAGCTCGCAGGCTCAACAATAAACATAATGTGTCTAAATACAAATATGCCCCTAGGGTAGACTCTCATCATCCCCTCGGGGTGAAGAATGTGGTGGTGGCCGAGGCCCTGTCACTGGCTCTGAAATAATGGACGGTCCTGTAGTGCCCTGTGGCTGTGAGGATGAGGGCACTGCGAATGAGGGCATCATCTCAACAGTAGTAAACACCTGTGAGGTCACTGCTGCTGGACTCTGAAAAGCAGTAGGATCTGTCACTGGTGGCTGACCCTGTACTGACCTCTGACCTGAACCAATAGAACCCTGACTGTGTCCCGAATAATGACTCGGAGTATGCCTACAGGAGTGATGTGATCTGTGGCCTGATGTGTGTCCTGTGGAAGTCGACCCTCCGACACTGCTGTGGCTCCTGGTACCACTGCCACTACCCGACCGGTGTCCACTGCCTGTCCTCGTCTGTGATCGAGACAGGGTAGGATCTCGCTGCTCTGGTGGCACTGCCTGCTCATATAAAGTCCTATACTGACCTAGCCTCGTGCTCACCCTGGCCAACTCCCGAGCCATGTCCCCTATGGGTCCTGAACATAGGGCTGCAAACTCTGTGCACCATCGCGCTGAATCCTGCTGGCGGATCACCGCCTGATCCCGCTCCACACGAGCTACCTCTAGTGCTGACTGTAAGGATCTCACCTGTGCCTGGCTGGCATCTAACCTCTGCTGCAGATCGGCCACTCGCTGATCAACTGTCGCATCCAGTGGCAACTCTGAAGATGGTATCTCCTCCTCACCCTCCACCATCTGCCATCTGAGGACTCTCTCTGCCTCACCTATGGCCTCATCCTCCTCGTCATCATCATCATCCTCCTCCTGCCCAGCAGTCTCTCCTCCTCTCACCTTACCTCAGTCTCCTATCTCTCCACCTCCGCCTCCTGTCTCTCCCTCCACCTCCTCCTCCCTGCCCACATCCACCCTCTGGGGCCGACATCCTCCTCTGTCTCTCCCCCCTCGCCTCCTCCATCCCCCCTCGGCTCCCCTCATCTCCCCTGAGTCCTCTATCCTCCTCACGGGGCTGCCTCCATCCCACTCCTCACCAGCCTCGGGGATGGCACTTCTAATACTGCACCCTGGCCATCTGTGTCACACCTAGGCCTGGTACTGTCCCTCCCACAGCCAGCCTCCACCGCCACTCCTCCTCAGATCATCTCCCACCTCGACCTCCGTCCCACCGGCCCCGTCCTCCCTCCGTTACTCCATCTGTCCACCCCCGACCTCCTCTCCACCCCTCGTCCTCCATCATCCCTGCCTCAGTCCTCCCTTCATCACCACCCTCCTCCATCTCCCATCCTGCCTTTGCCTCTGACCTACGCCTCGCCCCCATCTGCCTCGGCCCTCGTGGCCTTGTGGAATCCGCCCGACGCGTGTTAGTGCTGGCGGTGAGGATCCTGTCAATGGTGCAGATTCGGCATGCATGCCACCATAGATCATAGGCTGGCATGCATGCCACCATAGATCATAGGCTGGTGTGGTACCTGGATCTGCTGCCCCACCTCTCCAACCCCAGGCCTGGGCTACTAACCCGTCAATCTGCTGTGTCGCGAAGGCCACTGGGATGGCCGACCCCCAGGCATACTCTCTAGACGATCGTGCATACTCTGCCGTCCCCATGGGTACATCCTGCTGCTCCCCGAACTGTCTCAGTACACGCTGTGGCAGATACATCTCAATAATCAGCGACGTCTGTACTGTCCTGCCAATCAGGTATCGATACTGCCTGCAAAAACTGAGATGCTCGTCCTCATCATCCCATACCTCACAATCCCTGTAGGGTCTCCAGATGAAGGTCACCATGGTATCAATCCGATGCCGCCACCACCCTGTCTCACCCATACGGGTCTGCTGTAATGCGCCGGCATAGTAGTAGGAGTAAGGCATCCCCGCAGCCAGCTGTGGTCTGTCGATAGGAGGGCGGAATATGGCAATACGCTCCCATGCCCAGATCATCATCAGTGTGGTCCCACAGGAGATACTCTCTCCTCTCCTGTACACAACGTCATGCAGCTGATGATAAAGTGTCCCCAGCAAACAGGGACCCCATGCATAAACTGTCCTATCTCGTCGCATGCCGACCATGACATCCCCCCAGCCAATCGGAAATCCGTGTCCTCGTCGGTCTGGAACCAAGATGCCACCAATCAGAGTCGCCAAGAATGCATCAAAGCGACTGTAATGCTCCGCCAGGAAATCCCAATGGATCTCGTAACCCTCAATGCCGAGTCCGGCACCCTGATCCTGGTAGTACGCACGGAAGGTCTGCTCGCCATGACGGGGGATCGTACACGATCCGCTCCCCTCGTGGAATGGGAGAATGGGTAGACGTCCTCCAAAGTAATCGTAGCTTCACCTGTCGGCAGGTGAAAGGAACAGGTCTCTGAATGCCATCTCTCGCACAGCGCCGTCAGTAAACCCCTGTTCGCCCGAATGGCGGGCATGAATGCAACATGGAATAAGCCGAGTCTCATCAGTCGTCGCCGCTCTCGCGGGCCTAGCTGATCGCCAAACCGAAAGGTCCTCGGTCTGCTCTCCCTCGTGTAAATAGGGGCAAGCTGCCTCTGCAAAAAGATGAACACGGCATCAGCACCTTTTTGGACAACTGTGACCGTCATGGAAAATAACTTAGGGCATGACAACATTAAAACAAGTCAAAGAAAGAAAACAGGCAAATGCGTCGCAAAAATTCAATTGCGTTGCAAACACACAAATGCGTCGTTCAAAAAATCAAATGCGTTCCAACAAATCAAATGCGTCACTATATTTCATTTGTGTCGCGAATTTAGGCGTTTGCGTTGCCACTTCGCGAATGCGGCGCGGCATTACACTTGCGGCATTCGAATAATCAGTTGCGTCGTATAATATCGATTGCGGCTTTCGGTGGGTCAAATGCGATGCGGTTAAGCACTTGCGTCGCACCAAATATCGAATGCGGCGCGTACCGCCGGTGCGTTTCGTTTGTTCTTTGCACTTGCGTCGCGACGCATCAAATGTGGCGAACGCGAAGTCAATTGCGGCTTACGCGAACGCGTATGCGTCGCGGCGCATTCGTTCACTATCCTAGAAAGCATAAAAAAGCACGTAAATCGAAAAAATGACAAAGCAAGTTTAGTGTACATACCGCAGGTCCTGAGCCCTCTGGCCGTCTGAAGGTCCTCACGATCTCTCCGCGGTGCTCTGTCACTGGAATCACCATCGTCGCTGCTGCGCCTTTTGCTCTGAGCTCTCAAGATTTACAAGGTGAATAGTGAAAGTGAATTGACTTTTACCCCTTTGACCATCTATTTATAGGGTGAAAGTGACATTTTTTTTAACTGCAGTTAATACTGGAGGCTCATTTCCGCGCCTTTGACCTCTCCGTACGTTGCTTTAAACATGTCAGAATTTGAAACCGACTGCGCCGCTGTTTTTCTGACCACCAAATTGATTTATCGGGACCTTTTGCAAATTTTTCTCAACCAAAATTTTGGAATTCCAGGGGGCAAGGAATACTCTACCTTCACCAAGGCATATTTTGACTAATTTCTTTGTCACAATCGACAAGCGACATTATGACAAAGAGGAGGGCAAAATGTAGACACCTAAAAATGACCTAGGCCTGCAAGCTTCATTTTTACCACTTTCGTCCTAGCATAATTAAGTTATTTAATTATGTCCTTGGTCCACATTCGACTATTGATTAAATAATTCATAATTATTTAATTAATTCATGTCATTTGTTCCTCCTTGATTATTAAATAAATAAATATTATTTATTTATTTAATACATCACTAATTATCTAAAGTCTTCCTTTGATTAAATAAATTTCATAATTTACTTAATTTCCCTTTAACATTTATGTCTTCTTGATTAATTAAATAAATTTTATTTATTTAATTACGTCACTAATTAAGTCCCTTTTCTAAAAAAATTAAATAAATTCTTATTTATTTAATTCTGTCTTTTCCACTATAATTAAATAATTTATTATTTAATTATTCATTAGCTTTTTCTCCATTAAAATTAAATAAATTTGATTTATTTAATTTATTCTCTTGAATTTTTGAATTAAAATCATTATTTAATTTCAAAATAATTCTTTTATCACATTCCTCCATAATTAAATAATATCTTTATTATTTAATTACTTGCTAGTTATCTGGAGTAAATAAATCTTATTATTTAATTTCTCCAGCAACCTCTTTGTCCGTGCCAGCCTTATCTTCCAATTTAATTCTTGACTTTTGACTTCTCATTCAATTTCGACCGTTGATTGAATTATTTCATAATTCAATCTCCACCCTTCATTCTTACCTGTTGCCCTAATTTTGACCTAACCCTAATGCACATATCAACATTCAATCTTAAACATTGATCTTAGGGTTCCTGTCATCTTTTCATCCTGGCCACACGTTCAAAATTGCAATTTTTATAAAAGGGCAATTTTGACCTCATTTGCACGGCTCTCTCAGTCTTTAGCTCATTTTGACTTCTTGCACTCTTAGTCTATGTCAACTTGCTGTCAATTTAGGGTCATAGTCATTAACAGTCATAGTCATTTTAGCTCATTGTAGGGTTATTGTTATTTTCTGCAAATCCTTCAACACTTGCATAGGGCTTAGTCTTTAGTTATAGTTGCTCACATAAATCTGAGGGCTTTATTATTTATCTGCAAGCTAGGAGGTATAACAGAGATTAATCATGGAAGGTGGAGACATAGGGTAACACTATCCCTTTTGTCTTCACATCACTTCCATTGTGCTTTGTTATTTTCATAGGAATTTTGATTGTTATTGTGCTAACCCCCACTCAATAATAATTTTAGGATTTTCCCTTGATTACAGTTTGCTATATTCTAAGCACTTTCATTCTCTTTCGTCCACTTGCAATTCATCCTTTAGTCCATTTGCACTTTCCAAAAGATCACTTAATTATCACCTGCATCATATAGGCACCTTTAGAGCATCTTTAGGTTACATCATTCATCATTGTTCTTTCAATCCAAATCCCCTAAACCTTGTTTTTGAGGTTATTATCCCAATTGACCAAGGTGTTTGAATTCGATCGTTATCCTAGACATATCAATAATTGTCTTCAGCCCAATCAATTCGCTTCCATCTTGAGGTGGATTCAGCACTATAAGTCATCATCTTTGGCCCAATCAATCCATTTCTATCTTGAGGTGGATTCAGTTCCATAATCCTTTATCTATCCTTCAATCTAATTGACCAATGCCTTAAATCACCTAGGCTGATCTTTGAATCGGGTTTAGAATCCTTTACATCATCCATCACCTAATCTCAAGTCAATTTTTTATCAATCAATCCTATCTAATCATCCAATCTAAATCCGATCATTCAATCTCAATCCTATCCAATCCTTTAATCTCAATCCTATCCAATCACCCAATCAATCAACTATCTAATCAATCCAATCATCTGATCCCATCATCCAACCAAACAATCCTTATCAAATCCAAATCAATCTTCCAGCTATCATTTAGGTCATCCTTGCATTAAATCTAGTCTCATCCTAGTTTTCCCATAGTTTTTGCATGCCCATTCAAACTAGATCACAAATCAAGAAGCAAATGGCACAACAACAAGATCAAAATTCCTAGTTGAACATTCCTCAAGACCCTAACAATGGGGAAAAAACTTCCCAAAATCCCAATAATGGTGTGAACACCTCTTAGGATCCTAACAATGGTGTGAACATCCCCCAAGACCCTCATAACGGTACTTCATCACAATCTGACACCAACGGTCAAAACACTTCACTACCTGGTGACGAAAACATGATTAAGCAGCCTGAATTTACCGTCGATGAATACCTAAGCAACCTTACTAATGTTCAGATGATAGAGCACCTCCTTGATGAACGTGGGGATAAAATCATCACTACTTTAATCATGAAAGGAGTGAAACCGCCATCTAGCTTTGACATGTCACAATATACCCACACCCAACCTCCACCAATACATCAAGACTCACAAAATGTTCCTAGAAATTCCTATGTTCCTGAGGGTACACCCGTAGATAACTGGTATCATCCTAAGTTTGGGAATGCTATGATACATCAAGTTACCAATTATCCTCCCATTCCATCTGTTACCCCTACCGTACCATCCGATCTTTATGATCCCTATGCCTATGGCATGCCACAAAGCATCTCGTCTACTCCACCATTCCCACCTCAGTATCCTAGTCAACCATCCGTTAACACTGGGGGCAACCCCTTTCTTGCATTAATTCCACCACCAAGACATGTGCCCACAAGCAATCCCCTACCGAACCCTCAGAGTAATACTCCTCATCAATCCATTGTTTCGCAAGAACCACCGCAGAATGCAACTATCTCCTCATAAGCAGCACCACAACATACTACGACTATTTCAGTTCACATACAACAACATCATCAACAACACTTGCAATAGAACATGCCACAATAGAATGTTCCAAACCCACAGCAACATATTTTCGCTCATATACAACCTCCTCATCATACAACGCAAACTGCATCACACCCTCAACAACTACCCCATGGTGCTTCTACATCAATCCCACAACAACAACACATCCCATCTCGCCTGCCTCATCAACAATCACATACACACATCCCCCCACAAATGCAGCATAATCCTCTCGCGTAATATCTCTACCATCCATCCAATACATACACTGCCTATACTAATCCAAACATCCACGTGACTGCTCAAAATCCACCGCGGACACAACCACCTCCTTACATAAATCCATTACAACCACATACCAATCCATATCAACAACAGTCTAATACACAACTACCTCCACATGTTACACAACAACCCAATGTCGCATATAATTACCAAGCCAACCCTAATTATGCTTAGCAGTAGCCTGTATGTCAACAAGGTGTCTCATCCACATCCTACATGCAACAATCGCCCTCATCAATAGGGTGCTCAGGCTACCTCTTATTATCAGTAACAACAACCTTATCAACAAGGGGCCTCCACATACTACCAAGCTCCATATAATGGTCCATCCACTTCATACTACCAACAACAACCATCTCAACAAGAGGCACCTTCCGCCTCTTACCCGTCATCATCCCATTAGCATTGCATTAATCCCCAACCTACTTATGCTAGCAATTAGTATCAACCTACATCCTCATATGATCCATATGTGTTGCATCAACAATATCCATTTAATCCATCCAATCCAATTCCACCAGTCAATAAAGACTTAGAAGAGCTTAAAGCTGCATTGAAAGATCTACAAGCAGGAACATCCAAGAAATCCTTCAAATTTGAGGAAATTTTCCCATATATCCATTTGACTACTTGATTTCACTTATCCCATTCCCAAAACACTTTGAGATACCCAATTTCGACAAGTATACGGGAACCAAAGATCCAAAGGCCCATCTACAAGAGTTCTATGCACAATGTCAAGATGTTCAACATAATGACAATTATCTCTTATGTCTGTTCCCTAGAAGCTTAGGAGGACCAGCCTTAGATTGGTTCATGGGTCTCAAGAAGGGGACAATTTATTCATTTGTTGATCTTTCCGAATAGTTTTTCAAATAGTTCTCCTTTAACTTGGAGAAATACATTGATACCCTAGACCTCTTGAAGGAGAAACAACGTGATGGAGAAACTTTGCTAAATCCCTGCAAAGGTGGGGAGCTGTCACTAGTTGTATGAATTCCCCTCCTAGCGAAAAGGAAATGGTCACTCTTTTTGTGGCTAATGCCCATCTTGAACTAGCACATGCTCTTAATCTTCATTGTGTTACTACCTTCACAGAGGTTATCAAAAAAGGCCCCATCATTGAGAGAGCACTTGTTGCAAAAGGGAAAATTAAACTGTATAACTCGGATAAGGACAAGTCATTTGGTGAAAAATCTCGTTACTGGAATAAAAACAAGAATGCAGTCAAGGATGGCGTCACTGACACTAAACATGTTCAAGTGGCCAATACCTCCTAGAGGCAACAACCATCCATTCCCAATGCCATATCCGTGCCATAGGGGGCACCTCACCCCCCCAACAATCCAATCAAGGGAACGGTAAATGTCAATACACCCAATTAGGAGAACCCTTGAGCGTCGTCTTCCACAGATTGTTTTAGATCAATTACCCAATTACATATCCTGTGACCAAGCCACCTGATGAATCTAAGCCTAAACCATCCTAGTTTAAAGAGAACGAATACTATGAGTTTCACAAGATTAAAGGGAACACCCTAAATAAGTGTTAGAGTCTAAAAACATACATCCAAGATCTTATAGATCAAGGAGATATTCATGTGGATGCCAACTAGACTTCATCATCCAATGCTCAATTACAAATATATTAAAATGCTTTCCCTAAGCATAACCAAGATCCTAGCACATCTAACACAAACCCAGGACCTAACAATAACAATAATCAGAATAACAACACCACCAACATCAGTTACAAAAATGTGCCACTTAACTATGAGGGTCTCATCATGCACATCGAACAAGTGGAACCATGTGTGTCTATGATACATGTCAAAGGAAAAGAGCCTCAATGTGATGTTACCACTCATCGCACCCACATTACTGTGCCTGGAGCTGCAGTGCCAACCCCGTCACCTCCTGTGAACTCTTAGTATAACATCCTTGACCATCTAGGAAAGACTGCAACACAAATATCTATCTTAGATTTGCTAAAGTCTTCTCCTATATACTAGGAAATCTTGACAAAAGCTTTACAGGATGCCTACATTCCTAATAACATCAACCCCACACAATTCCAAGCCCTAGTTGGACATCTGTCATCAACCTACCAACTAGGTTTCAATCAAAACAACATGCCTACCATCAATTCCAACCACAATCGACCCCTTCATATAGAGGTTCTCGTCGCTCGAGATAAAGTAAAGAGGGTCTTGATAGATAATGGCCTTGCCCTCAATCTATGTACATTAAAATTCATAAAGTAGGTAGGATATACCCACACTAATTTAAGTAATTAGATTATCACTATAAAGGCTTATGATTATGTAGAAAGGGATTCTGAATGCATTATTGAGCTCCCAATTCAAGTTGGCCTTGTTATACAATACACCACTTGTCATATCCTTGATCTGGACCTCCCCTAAAATCTTCTTCTCGGCCGACCATGGATCCATGCCATGCAAGCCATCACATCCACCTATAATCAATGCTTGAAATTCCCATTTAATGGAATGGAAGTTACGATACAAGCCGATCCTCAGCCTTTTGAATACTTCCGCTCACGTGAAGCTTCGTTCCCCCACTCCCATTACTATCTAGGAGTTGAAATGGGACCACCACCGACATCTTCATCCAATCCATCATCTAATTCATCACCTATCACCACATCCGCCCCATCTTCTACATCTGATTCCACTATCACCAAGGTCCAGATCATTAACAAGGGATGTGGTGAGTATGAAATGCATATTTCTTTGAATGTGGCAACCATGCCACCCTCACCACACACATATGGTCAACCCTTTGAATCTGCACCAAAGAAGGAACAAAAGGTAGTCACCTTGAGCTCCAAAAATGTGGGCACTAGCACTTATGTATCTTTTGAGTTACCAGAGTATACGCTTGAAGATGGTATAAGTCAATGGATATATCGTGAAGAACCTAAACCTAATCCTTCTTTAAAGGAATATTTTCAAAAGATGTACCCTTGGCCCTCTAAGTACACTGAAAAACATAATTATTAGGGGGGAAGTCTTGGTCCAAAAGAGCTAGGAAGAAAGCAGTCGATCGACACTTTTGTACGTCCAAAGAATTCAGGCTTAGGCTATGACAAAAATAAAAAGGGTCTCACAACATCAACTAGTATTTCCAATAACATCACTATGAGCAATGGTCTTTTGGAAGATGTACCAGAAGAAGAATGTATCATACCAGCGTACGATGATGTAGATCACGCAGACCTTTCCTCCATGTTTGAATGCCTATCTGTTTGCACCATTAGCCTTTCCCTTCGCCATCTTGAACTAATCGATTGGGATCAACGTGACAACACACCTACCAACTCACTTAACTCAATGGATACCTATGTACACCTCATGGGATTGGGGGAAGATGAATGCCCTAGTTGCAAAAATAAGAAAAATAAAAATTCAAAAGGGTCACCTAGTGAAAACCTCCTTGAGGCACTTCTTGACGAGGAAAAAGTCAAAACAAAGGAAGTATCTGACCGTGAAAACCTCAGTGAGGCACCAGAAGATGGGGATGTTCATCTTCCCCTTGTAGGAACACAATGGTCTAAACGATCCTCCATCTTGATAGAAGAAACACAAGAAATCAATTTGGGAACTAAAGAGGATCCCAAAATCACTTATGTAGCCAAAGCAGTATCAGAAGAAGAGTATTCCACCATCTCCAAGATCCTTAAGGAAAGAAAGATCAATTTCACATGGGAATATTTAGACATGCCTGAATTATACCCCACCTTGGTTGTACACCATCTAGATGTGCATCCTGATGCAAAACCAGTTAAGTAGAAGCTCCACAAAATGCACCCGCAAGTTGCCCTATTGGTCAAGAAAGAATTGGAGAAATTGTTGGAAGCCAAATTTATAAGACCCATTGACTACTCCGAATGGATCTCCAACATTGTGCCAGTAGCCAAACCCAATGGGGATGTCAGAATATGTATAGACTTCCATGATCTTAACAAGGCGTATCCTAAAGATGACTTTCCTTTGCTGAATATAGACATGTTGGTTGATTTAACTACAGGGCATGAGACGTTGTCCCTCATGGATCACTTTTTTGGATATAATCAAATCAGGATTGCACCCAAAGATCAGCATAAAACAACATTTACTACACCTTGGGGTACATTTTGTTATAATGTCATGCCCTTCGAGCTTAAGAATGCAGGGGCAACTTATCAGCGTGCAATGACTGTCATCTTTCATGATCTTATCCACATCATCATGGAAGACTATGTTGATGATCTCTTAGGAAAATCAAGAACTAGAGTAGAACACCCTACAGTCCTAAGAAAGATCTTTGAACGATTAGAGCACTACAAGTTGCATCTAAATCCAAAGAAATGTGTGTTTGGGGTTACATCAAGAAAACTGTTAGGCTTCATTGTCACCAGGAGAGGTATAGAAGTGGATCTAGCCAAAGTCAAAGAAATTATGGATATGCCTCCACCTTGCAATCTAAAATAGTTAAAGAGTCTCCAAGGTAAGCTACAATCCATCAGAAGATTCATAGCACAGTTAGCGGATAAATGCCAACAATTCACCCACCTCCTGAAAAAGAATATATCCTTCAAGTGGGATCCTGTGTGTTAGCAAGGTTTTGAAAAAATTAAGGAATACTTGGCTCATCCTCTAGTCCTTATGCCTCCAATCCCAGGGAAGCCACTCTTATTGTACATCTCAGCTACTTCAGTGGCACTAGGGGCACTACTAGCACAACATGATGATTCATTCAAAGAAAGAGAAATCTACTATATTAGTTGAACCTTAGTTGGCTATGAGTTCAACTACTCTTCAATAGAGAAGGCCTGCCTAGCCGTAGTTTTCTGTTCACAAAAGCTTAGACATTATATGCTCAGCCATCTAGTCAAATTAATATCAAAAGTTGACCCACTTAAGTATTTACTATCCAAAACAACTTTTACTGGCCGAATGGCTAAATGGGTTATGTTGCTGAGTGAGTTTGACATAGAATATGTGGACCACAAAGCTATTAAGGGGAAAACGATAGCAGATTAGTTAGTCTATACTCCCTTGCTTGATGCACATCCTTTGGTGCTGGAATTTCCTAATGAGGAAGTCTTTACAGTAGCTGAAGCCACCACATGGACACTATATTTTGATGAGTCATATACACATAACAGATCAGGGGTAGGCATATTGTTTGTCACTCCCCAAGGTGATTATATTCCAAAGTCATTCGCACTTTCCTTTCCATGCACCAAAAATATAGCAGAGTATGAAGCTCTTCTCACTGGCCTTAGAATCATAATCAAATAGAATATCACTTACTTAAGATTCTTCGGCGATTCACAATTAGTCATCAAACAAGTCAATGATGAGTTCTTAACAAAGGATGAGAAGTTGCTGCCTTATAAGTGCATGGTTGATGAATTTAAGAAATCTTTCACATCTATTCAATTTGACCAGATCCCTAGAATACAAAACAAAGCTGCTGACGCAATGGCTACAGTTGGTTCCTTGATTGACATGCCTAAAGATCAGACAAAATTTGAATTCCTAATTGAACAAATTTTAATCCTTGCATACAATATCCCTGAGAGTGAGATGGTGTGCAAAATCGTAGGTCCTACATCCCCATGGTATCATGAAATCTATGCTTATCTTCATGACAACATCCTACCCACTGACCTTACCCACAATCAATGCAAATCATTCATCCAACGTACATCCCATTACACCATCATAGGTGATACTCTTTATCATCGCGAATATGATGAAACTCTTCTTCGATGTCTAAATGAGGCCGCAGCTCACACTACATTAATAGAGGTACATAGTTGTGTTTATGGAGCCCACTCAAATGACATGGTGTTAGCAAAGAAGATTTTGAGGGCTGGTTATTATTGGCCTACATTGGAGCATGAATCTTGTGACTTTGTGAAGAAATGTTTACCTTTCCAGCAACATGCAGACCTAATACATGCTCCTACTCAAGATATGCAACCTATTGTAGCACCATGGCCCTTTTCTCAGTGGGGTTTCGATTTAGTCAGAAAGATATATCCTCCATATTTTGATGGCCACACCTTCATTATCACTACCACTGATTACTTCACTAAGTGGGTGGAAGCCATACCACTCTCCCAGATAATGGGTACTCAGATCTCCAAGTTCATCCTCTACCATATCCTCTACAAATACAACATCCCCTCCACCATCATCTCTAACAATGGTAAACCATTCAAAAACTAGGCTATAAAAGAGCTCTGTAGAACCTTTCATATCTAGCATCGGTGTTCCATGCCCTACTACCCCCAAGGTAATGGACAGGCGGAAGCCACTAACAAAACTCTGATCAAAATCTTGAAAAAGGTTGTCAATAGTACTGGCCGAGATTGGCACCTCCACCTCCACCCCACCCTTTAGGATTATTGCACATCCATCCACACTCCCACTAGCACCACTCCATATTCCCTAGTCTATGGTGTTGAACCCATCTTGCCGATTGAAGTTGAAATCTCATCTTTGAGAATATCTTTAAAGAATCTCATCACCAAAGAAGAATCATGGGTTGCTCGCCTTGCCCAATTGGAGCTCCTAGATGAAAAGAGGACCAGAGCATACAATCACCTTCACGTATATTAGAATCGTCTCAAGAGGAATTATAACAAGAAATTTCGTCCCCACCAATTTAACATTGGAGATGTAGTTCTTAAAGAAAAATAGCATACACAACAGGATTGAGACAAGGAGAAGTTTGAAACTAATTGGTTGGATCCTTATGTTATCACAACAAGATATAGATCAGGGGCTTACCGCCTTACCATACCTGAAGGGGAACCCCTCGAAGAGCCTATCAACATAATGCACCTAAAGAGGTTTTACACTTAAATTAGCTGGGTCCTCCTATCTTGCCATAATCTGAAAAATACAAAAAAAATAAAATAAAATAAAATCCAAAAATAGTAAAGAGAAATAAGTTCATCCTATGGTGAAAACCACCCTTGGTGGCACCTTGGATATGTACGATTGGTGAAAACCTGGTAACAGGCGTCATCTGTAGGGAGCTTAATCATTATCTACCTTGTGTCCTATTTATTGCATGTCTCCATATCCTATCTTATCCTATCACTTCATCCACATCCTGACCTTGGCCACTTGGTATGTTTCGATTGAGCATTGGACGATTATCCACTATCATTCATCCTAAGATTTTATCCTCATCTAAGCTTGTTTCATTCATCTGGTTGTCTTGTCAGTCTATCATCATCTAGGGTCCTTCATCATGTCAGTCTCCACTTAGATCTCCATCCAGTCATGTCGGTCTTTTTGGTCTTTGTCAAACTACATTGCCTTTGCGCTTTCACGTAGGAAAGGCTGATCATTTGATCCACCCTCGGGGCATTTTGATAGTCTTGTTTCAATCATCCATCATCTGTCTCCATTGTCCCCTTTGTGCTCTTATCCATAGTCGGTCATCGTTTGTATTTTCTGAACTACGTTGCCCCTGTGTTTTCACGTAGGCAAGGTTGATCATTTGATCCTCCCACGGGGCATTTGTCAATCATGTCTTTCATCATCGATCTCCATTGGTCCTCTTTCTATTTTTATCCATGGTATTTTCTTGAACTATGAGGGCTCTATGCTTTCATGTAGGCAAGGCTCATCTTTGATCAGCCCCCAAGCCCCTAGGTCATTAGGGTGTGTCAGTCCTATGTCAGTCTTTTTTCTAGTCTCTTGTGTTATGTTGTCAAGTATGCCCTTATCCAGCTAGTTCATCACAAATAGGATCGTCTAGTATCAAAAGATCTGATTAGTGTCAAAAATCCTGCATCGTGTGGGTCATCTTAATTTAGTATCCATCATTGGTCTCAATAGGATGCATCCTTCCTAACAGACCTCATCAACCCCATCCATCCTCTTGATCCTATGGAAAAGGATGTTTGAACTTGACTATGATCTTTTAATAATTTTGGCTTTTTTTAAATTGTTTGAGCTCCCTATTCCAACTAATCAAGGTCACCATGATCTATCATATTATGGTTTGTTTTGATGGGTTAACATAGGGGCATATCTTGATCGTTTATCGTTGTTGTCTGTTGGGTCATCCCACATAGTACCCACCAGGATCTCTAAGATCTTGTGTTACACTGGGACATCCCTTTGTGCTTGTGGTTATCCCAATGCCTGGCCCAACCAAAGTCTCTATCACTTTGGGGCATTGGGATAACCTTGTTTGTTGTGTTTGTTCTATGCATTAAATACTAACTTGCCTTGGTTTTTATACATACCTTGGCACATGGTGTCTTATGCTATGGAAAAAATTAGTGCTTTGAAGATGAAAAATTTGAATTATGATTGCATTTCATAAATCAATTTCATTGCATTCATCCCTATCCATCAACCTATGATTTTGGTCATGCAAATATTCACCTTTTGTTTCTCCCATTCTTCTCAAGATATCAATGGTTTTTGACAGGTGCAAATTTCAGACCATCCACCCACATTCTCATGCAAGTCCTTATTGACATTTATGCTGCATTATTGGTGCATTACATTATTATCTTAAGTTGTTTAAATTAATCATGATTAGTTATTCTATAGCATCTTAGATTCATTTCCATACATTTCCATATTATATCATTAACACATTATAGGAATTGCCACTTGCATCACAAAATGTTAAGTCCATATGCATCATCCATAAAAACATGAAAACATATATCACATCTTGCATTACACACGTTAGTTGCATCCATACAAAGTATCAACATATAACATCATAAACATGTACAAATAATCATGATCATACACATACACATATGCATCATCCATCATATACATAACATGGTGTCAATAATGGTTGTCGCATAAATATCAAAATCATATATCTATCACATAGTCCAAAATGTCTATCAATATCACAAAAATACATATCCATCGTATACATCATAATCACAAAATAAAGTATCAGTACAAAAATCTGTATCAAAAACTTTGTACTGTCCATCCTGCACTTGTCAAAATATGATATCCCCTCATCTACCAAATGAACTACCCACATCCAACCTCTATGGAGAGTCGAGCACCGCCCCCCTACAAGGGAGGGTCCCCTGCCCTTCACTGTATCCTCGGGTCCATGTCCCTAATGTATGGGATGGCGTGGGCATCTGAGGAGCCTATCAAACATACTAAAATGTGTGTTGTGCTAGATCTAGAACCACATGATGATAAGCGAACATCTAGTAGGTCACCTCTCTCATGTACTCAAAACTCTTAGCGGCTTGATATCTGGTGACATTCTGCTCATGCCCGTATCTATCTCGATTTCTACTAATGATGCCCCTCTCCTGTGTCCATGTGTCTTGTGCCAACCTAAGCTGATCTCTCTTTGCTCCCAACCATGCCACCTATTCTACAGCCCTGTCCCTCTCATCCTCCATCTTCTCCTACATAGCCTGTATCTATGCCTACAATCTCTGCACCTCTAGCTCCATCTCCCCCCCTCACACTATACTTCTTGTGATCGACCCTGTGCCACATCTCTCTCCGCGCTCTCTACCCGAGCCACTGCTACATCCCTCTCCCTCTGTAAGGTCTGCACCTGCTTTGTAGCCCTATCCCTCTCCTCCTACATCACCTATGCCTCTCTTTGTGCTCTATATATCTCACCTCGAAGGGTCTGCACAGTCTATAATCGGGCCTCTACTACCTCCGCCCTCACCCTTGCATCCCCAAGTACTATCTTTATCGTAGACACCCTATCCTAAAGCATTGTCCTCTCCCTCAACAGTCCTTTCACCTATACCCTCAACTCCTCCATCTCCCTCTCAACCTACTATTGATCCCCTGCTAAGACCCCCTCTACTGGACCTTGATCTACTACCCCTCTGGGCTCCTACTGTCCTCTGGCCTATGCTATAGTCATCACTGCCTGTAGTCTATCCTAAAACTAGGTCACTCTAGCCAGCTCACCATGTACTCCCTGTACCTCTGCTCGCAACTCATCCCTCTCCCTCTTTGCATCATGTACCTGTGAGGTCAGGTGATCAACAATGAAATCGTAATCCCTCTGTCCCTGTGCCTGGACTTTGCGCAACTCCACCTCTGCAATCCTTAGTCTCTGCTCTATCATCTGTAGCCTCATCTGGTCCCCCTCAACAATACAACAGGATCCTCAGTTGGTGCACCTGGTACCACTGCCAATGACTCCACCATGTGAACATCAACATCCATAACATCCAGCCCCGACTCATCATGCCCCTGATCCGCCTTGCTAGTCACCCGAACTCTCCTCGACTACCCTCTCCACCCAACCCTCATCTTCTATCCTACAAATATCACCTCCCCCTCAGGCTCCTCTCTCTCCTCACTCATCCCCATCTCTGTCTCATGGGGCTCCTGCTTAGCTCCAATCTCCACCTAGGCCCCCCTCTATCGTTTACTCCTTGTCGCCCTACCTGGTTGTCCTCCAGCCCTAGTCTTGCCCTGTCCTCCATCCTGCTGTCCTACAGTCCCTACATCCTCCTGCCTAGCCCTACTCCTCACCCACACTCTCCTTAGTTGTACTTTACTCCCTATGCCCATCTGTCGTCCCATCATTCCCGCCTCCACCTCTGACACATCCAACATCTCCATCTTCGGCCCCCTCTCCTTTGCCTATTGTTTTGCATCCTCTAGCCCCCACCCATCACTCTGTTGTGCTACATCCATCTCCTCCCCCACATCCATCCTCACTCTATGTCTCCTCCTCATCCTCTCCAGTTGTCCTGCAACCTTGATCTCACCCTACCCTCCACCCTATTGTCCTGTTGCCCCGTGGCCCTGACTGCCTCCTATCCTCTCCGCTATTTTCCCCTCCTCTCTTTGCCCTCACTAGCCAATTAGCACTCATCATCTGATCCAAATCCTAAGTCCCCCATAATGGGTTGCTCCAGTGTAATCCTATCCCACTGGCGGTTGCAGAACCACCTGGCGTATTGCGCTGTCACCCCTGCATCCACCTCCCCAACAACCCTCCCTAGATATGCCGTTAGAAATAACGTCTCCCAGTGATCTCTGGCAACATTGGTGAGATTGGCTCCCCCCATGGCTGCTCTCAGCTGATCCGTCGAAACATGTCAGGACCTACCGGAATATCCTGTACCACCTCAAACTACCAGGTCACTCTATCTGGCCTATGCGCCTCAACTATGTGAGGCTGACTCCCAACTAAGAAGCATCTAGACGTAAAGTAGCCTCATTGTCTCACCTCATCATCCTTCCATCTCGTAAATCACCGAAACATGTATGGACACCATACTATGTGCTCCTCCTACAAGTCATCAAAGACTCTCCTCCATCCATCCATATCCCCCTACATCTCATAACACCAAACCCAACCCTCATCCTTCTCATACCACCACGCTACAAGTGTTGCCTCCTCTGCCCATCCTCTCCTCACCACTAATGGCCTAGCAATACTAATATGTTCCTAGGCCCATACCTGTAATAAATTCACATGTGTCACACTCAGTTCCTCTCAGTAGCAGATCACCTACATATCTTTGTACAGATGCGCCAGTACACACATGCCCCACAAAAACTGTCCCTCTCACCCCTCGACAATATGTCAGATCACCTCCATATACTGTAAACTATAGAAGTTCCTGCTCCGGTCTAGCAGCAATATCCCACTGATCAGTCCACATAGAAAAGCGGTAGTGGTGGTACCCTTAGTGACAAACATCGATCCACATCCAACTACCCTTTTTGCACGATAGATCATCTCACCCAAAAACCACCCCTACGGTGTGATCCAGCTTGGCCCCCATCAATGTCACCTCACTCACTAAGTGCCTTGCTATGGGAAGCCTCAGAATGTGCCACACATCCTCTAGTGTCACTGTCATCTCCCCTGTAAGAAGATGAAATGTCGATGTTGCTGAACTCCACTGCTCTATGAGCGTTGTCAACATAGCCCAATGCACTCTGATCCTTGGATAGCCTAATAAGTGCAGCAATCGAGCCTCTTCTAGTGCATGGTGATCCACTCTGTTCATAGCCGCTATTGTCACCACCATCACCTCGAAGTGTCTCTCATGGGTCTGTAGTGAATCAAAACTCTACATCCATAATAACTCGCATGTCAATCCACTTCATTCCCGGCCCCGGGACATCATTTTCCTAATCTCTTTTTTCTCTTATTTTGATTTCTTCCCTCTCCCCCTGGTCTCCCCTTGGTTTTGGGAACAATCGCCCCTTCTGGGAGTGGACCCGCCCTTGCGCGGGGTAGACCCGCCTTCTTCCTAGAGGACCCGACCTATGCCGGGGTGGATCCGCCCGGGTGTGGGGTGGTCCTGCCCCCATCTGGGGTGGACCTGCCCTAGTCCGGAGCAGATCTGCTCTTGCACAGGGTGGACCTACTCTTGCACGGGGTAGACTCGCCCTCGTCCAGGGCAAACCTGCCCTTACGCGAGGCAAACCCGCCCCAATGTGGGGCAGACCCGCCCTCATCTGGGGTAGACCTACGCCCATCTAGGGTGGACCCACCCCTATCTGGGGAAAACCTGCCCCGGCCTGGGGTAGATCCACCCCCAAAACCTCCCCTTCTTGGTGAAACTCAATTTTTTTTAACCCAACCCATTTTCCTACCCTATCCTGAAAGAAAAACCCAACTTCTCACATAGGCATAAAAATTCAAAAATACATTAAAAATGCTTAAAATCATAAGAAAGGGTTTTGACTCTAACCTGGCGTGGAACCACACACTCATGGTAAAATTGCCGCACCTCATCCCCCTGGTGGATGATATCCAAATCGTAGTCCTCTAGCATCTTGGCTCCTCGTTTCCTTCCTCTCCTCTTCTCTCTCTCTCTCTCAACTGCTACAATGCAAATGAGGTGAGGTAATTTCTAAAATTACCTTATATCACTTTTCCCTCTTTTTTAACCTTTTTAAACTAAAGGGCATTTTTCCCTTTTATTTAAACTTTTTTTTCCTCCAACTAATTCCCTAACTTCTTGGGGCTGCTATTTGTAAACCGTACATCCAATCGACTTCATTCAAAAATCAAACCTGCCTAGTTTTTTGAGCTCTATCCATCTATGTCCTTTGTTTTCTCATGTTGAGAAGTCACTTGGGACCCTATTTTCTTCCCCAACCTCCCTCTCGAGGGGGCATACCCTACCATTTTCCCCATTCCTCCATCATGATCATTCCCTCGCAAGATTGGGGCATCTCACACATCTCCCGTGTTGGGGCATCATTTTCTAGCTACTTCCTCTATGGAGTCATCTGCATTTTTTTCTTCTTTGAAACACTATTATTCTAACAATATTTTGAAGAGGGGAAAAATGTAGACATCCAGATTTGACCACTTCCATATGGTCAAAATCGTATACTCTATTCATCTATTTTGTCAATATTAATTAAATGATTTATTTGATTAATATTTCATCTTTCTACCTAAAGTATTTAATTTTAAAATTAAATACTTTACCTTACACCTTTTCTTCTCTAAATTAAATAAACATGTCAATTTATTTAATTTAGTCATTTGACCTTTTTAAAACAATTTTTAAATTCTTCATTTTCCCTCTCCTTGTCACATCCTCCAACTTTTCCCACTTGCTTCTAATCCCTTATTAATTTCCTTAACCATGTATTTTCACAACCTTAATCTAATCAGCTTACCACATTTAGCATACCTTTTTGGTCAACCTTTACATGTTCCATATTTAGCATTGACCCTCTTTCCCATGTGAATTTTTAATTCACATTTATTCACCCAAGACTCCTCTCTTCCTCATGTGAATTTTTAATTCACATTTATCCTTCCAAGGCTCTCCTTATCCCCATGCAAGTTCTATAACCTTTTGACTTGTCACATCACTCACATGTGTCTAAGTCTTCTAGAACCTTTGACTTGTCACATCACTCACATGTGTCCAAATCCCACCTTTTTGAGAACCTTGTCTTATCCATTAGATTCTCCCAATCATGTGAATTTTTAATTCACATTTATTTTTCCAACTACTTTCCTATTCCCCATGGATATTTTTGAGGAATTCTAAAATTCCTCAAGTGTCACTTTCATTCTCACTTGGGGACAAGAAGTTCCTTTTTGAGGAAATCTTCTCATCTCCCAAAGTACTTTCAAAGTACTTTTCCTTCCTCCACATCATTTGTCCTTATTCCACCTCACTTACACCTCATCACGTCCTTGGCCATTTCACCCTCCACATGTCAAGATGTGAGGGCTTGTGAGTCCTCAACTCACCATAGCACTTCATGTTGGCCATGGTGGCACAATCTTGACCATTGAATTCTTTAGAGAATTCAAATTCTTCTATAAATACACCATCTTCTAATGCATTTGTAGAACTTAGTCATTTTGCACCCTTATGTTACCAAATTATCAAGCCATTTTATATTATTATTCCTTGCATTAGCATCCAAGTTCATGTGCATTTTCCATTATAGCTTCATTATCTTGCATCCACCCTTCATTTCGCAACCATCCAAGGAGCACATGTAAATCAACCACATCAAAGGCCAACCAAGGGGATCAACACACTAAAGGTATAATCGTGCTAGCTTTGTTATCTTTCTTTTGTGTTTTCTTCCTTAGGCTAATCATTTGAGGTGATCTTGTTTTTTTATTTGCATTCTAGTTTAGTTAGTTTGCATACTTAGATTAGGATAAAAACACCAGCATCACAATCCTAAAACTCAAGGTATTTGTTTGGCTACTAAATGTATTATAAGAGCTATCAAAGGTGAGGAACCTTGGAAGATTCTTATCAGAAACAAAATCATTTCAACATTATTCAAAGGTAAATGGCAACCAGTGGAATCACTTGACAAAATCCTTCATGCCCCCTTATTTTCAATTAATGCTTCTCCATCCCTTCAATCAATTTGGAAGGATTGGCAATGTGTTTGTCATCTTTTATAATGGAGAGAGGCCTCTCTTCAACATGGATTTAGCTTCTCCACTTCTTCCATTTGGTGGAACAAACTCGTCTGTTATCATGAGAAGCCCCTATCCTTAAGCTTCCCGAAACAATCATATTTTATGTTCAAAAAAGGGGTTTGTAATGTTGGTGATATTTGGGATTTCTCCACTTTGAGTTGGCTTCCATGGCATACTATCAAAGCACGATTTAATCTGAGTAATAAATTTAGACCATTCTTGATTTTTGTATGCTCCTTGGTTTTGGTGGAATTATCTATGAAACTATGTACCCCCTTAGACTGCAATTTTTTTAAAGATTGGCTATGGCTGGGAATTTATCCTTTTCTTAGATTTCCTTTTAAAAAGTTGTATTTATAGTTGCTTCCTATCCAGCCTTTGAATCCTCACTTAAATCTTAAGTGGCACTGTAGATTTAGTGAAAAATTATGGGAAAAACTTTCTAATCAAATTTGGAAATCAAAAGCTTCTTTAGATGCTTAATTACTTGCTTGGAAAGTGCTCCACTATAAGATTCGCATCGGGGGAAAGTTAAAATGTATCAAGCTTTAGCCAAGTAAATTTCCTTTCTGTTCAAAAAATGAAGATATATGGCACATTTTCTGGGGTTTTCAATTCATTAAAAAGCAATGGAATTCTATTTTTAGTGACTTGCCTGCTATTTTTTTATCATAAATTAAGATAGAAAGAGGCTCTTTTGGGGACAGGGCTACATGATAATGTTATTGCTACTAGTATCGGACATATTATATTGTTGCATATATAGATAACTGGATGTAAAGCAATTTTTAACATCTATTGCAATCACCAGGAAGCTGCAGTTTTAAAGCTTTACTCTGACACATTTTATTATCTTGCCTCTTTATTTGTGCAGTTGTAGGAAAAGTCCAAAAAAAATCCTATGCTTGAGATCCACATTCATCATATCAAACAACAAGTGAACCAACTATTAAGCTAAAAAGGTCCTCATATATCACGGGCTCTGAGGTCCCAAGTTTGATCTTGTTGCTATAGCTCACTGCATATGTTGTTGATCTATGTCTCTGCTATTCTATTTGGTCATGTTGCTATTTCAGTTTGCTGCTATGTGTTGTAATTGTGATACTCTCCCCTGTTATGCAATTTGCTTTAGCTAGTAGCTATGTATTTAATGTTGTTTATGTAATTGTTGATATGTTTTTCTACAGTTTCTAACTGCATTTTACCTCATGTACATTGCATTTTCTCAATTAAAAAAATAACAAGAAGAAAAAGTGTATGTTACAGTAGTTTTAGAATTACAATTTTATTTTTTTATTAAAGTTAAAAGAGGGCTTTTTAAGGGTTTAATTTATTTTAAATAAATAAAGATGGATAGAATAATAATAAGATATTTTTATGTATTAATAGTATTAAAATTATGTCAATAATTATTGTATTAATAATTCAAGATAATAATGAAATTATAAATAGTTAATATAGGGCATACTATCTAACAAAAATAAAAGTGGTCAACAAAGATAAAAAATATTTATATCATCCAAAAGAGTTCAAAATACTAATATAGTCTTACTTGTGTGAGCACAAAACCTGCATAGACTAACAAAAGATCAACAAAACAATGTCAAACATGTTAGTAACACAAATTTAATGCTCCCTATGAGATTCTTCAACTAATTTAAGAGAAAACATGAAGTAAACAAGAAATTAACACAATAAAGCATGTAATCTAATTTAAACCAGCAAAATCTTCATCCCATAGGGGGAGTGGTGCTCCTTTGATGTGGAAGAATCCCTTTCTCAATCCCTTGATAAGCTTGATAAGTTGTTGATGATTCAAATATGAAAAATGGATATAATCTAGCTATGAAACTTGAAAATGATGGAAAACTAAGAACTCAAATGGCTATAGTGATAATGCATGAAGTTATGGATCCATATTATGAAAAGGATGCCTCTATTTATAGAAGCCAAGGGTTGAAGGATGAGAAGATTTGATGAATGTGGGATAAATTGAGAGCCAATGAGAATGTGTCAAGTGTCACAATTCTATTGGAGGAAGGTGGAATACATTTTGGGAAATGTGTGAGTGGAAGAGGTGTTGGATTCCAGTTGTGTTTATGGTTTGTCCTTGATGACAAAATCCCTAATCCTTATGATTTACAATGGCACTTCTTTGATGTCTCTTGGCTTTTACAGAAAGTTATTTGTTATGTTTAAATTTCAAGATGGTGATAAGAATTCCGGTTCAAGCTATGAATACTATTTCTGTGTCTGACAAAACTTGTAAGTTGGTATTCTTTGTCAGGATGCTTCTCTTTGCATTTCACATATCAGCATGAGTATGGCAGGGTCTCCTT
>VDFB02000015.1:207033631-207145463 GCA_007258455.2 Sequoia sempervirens | reverse complement strand
AGGGAATGTGAAAGTCAAACTGTCAAAAATCATTACTCTCAAACATCAATTTGAGGAGTTGAAAATGAAGGATGATGAGAAAGTGGTTGAATATTTCCTAAGATTTGATGAAGTTGTCAATGGAATGAAAGGTCTAGGTCAAGAGGTTAATGAATTTGATGTGGTCACAAAAGTGGTTAGGTCCTTACCATCTAAATTTGAATCTAAGGTTTCAGCCCTAGAAGAAAAGAAACACTTTGATAAGCTTACCTTAGACAGCCTGCAAGGAATACTTACTGCCTATGAAATGAGAACTAGCAAAATCAATTCAACAGGAAAAGAAACTGCCTTTAACTCTGAAAAGAAAGAAAAAGTCGATGTCAGTGAATTAGAGTTGTCTGATTCTAAAGAATCTCATTTTGTTAGAAGATTTAAAAAGGGATCAGGAAAATATAAGGGAAAACTTCCCTTTAAATGTTTTAACTATGGCAAAATAGGTCACTTTGCTGCAAAGTGTCCCTATGATGATCAAATCTATGACAACGAGACAACTGAAATACAACCTAAGAAGAAGGCTTTCAAACCTAAACGAAACTTCAATTTTAAAAAGAAGAAAAGTCTGTTTAGTAAGGATGAATTTGATATTGAGTCTGAAGACTCATCAGCTGATGAAGTTGAAACTTTGTTCATGGCTGAATTTACTCTGCAAAATGATTCTAACACCTTTGACACTGAAGAAGGTGAAGTAGATCTTGAAAGTGAGCTGAAATGTGCTCTTCAAGAGGTTAGAAAACATAAAAAACAAGTTCTTACTCAAGAACATAAACCAGATCAAGAATTGGTCTCTTTGAAAACTCCTCTTGAAGAAGCTAAAAGAGTTGAAGTCTGCCTTAGAGAGACTGTAAGCTGCAAAGATCATGAAATTCTAAAACTGGAACAAGAAGTAGTCCTTCTTAGGAAGGAAATTGAAAAATATGAAAGCACTTTAAAACTGAATGAGATGCTCAGCAATAAAAAGGTGTATAAAGATAAAACTGGTGTTGGTTTTGAAAAGGGTGAATGCTCAGCTGACAAAGCAAAACAAAACCCCTCTTCTAAAGAAAAAAATTCAGGTTCAAATCTCTCAGAATCTAGTAAGGATCATGGTAAGTTTTTTTAAAGGTAATAGACCTTCATACAATGTCAATTATTTTTTCTATGGTTATTGTTTTTTCTGCAACAAATTTGGTCATAAGGTGAGAACTTGTAGGCTTATGAATTATCGGGCTTGGTCTTAGACAACACCATGGTTTTGTTAGAAAAATCATATGTTTTAAATGCAATACTCTAGGACATTCTATCAAACAGTGTAGAACTAATTTGCATTCTAAATAGCAGAAAATTAAAAAGGTTTGGAAACCTAAGACTGTCAACAACATTGAACAAACTATGTTGGTTCAAACTACTTTTCATTCAAATAAAAAGGACTTATGGGTCCTAGACAGTGGATGTTCTAACCATATGACTGATGATAAGGACAAGTTTATAAAACTTGAAGATTATGTAGGTGGATATGTTAAGTTTGGTGATAACTCTAGTATTCAAATTAAAGGTAGAGGTTCACTTCTTCTGAATGAAGACACTCCTATCTATAATGTGTACTATGTGGAAGGTCTCAAGCACAATCTTCTAAGTGTTAGTCAAATCTATGATAGTGGTTATCATGTTCTTTTTAATTCGTAGGGATGTGAGATTAAGAACAAGCTTGGAAAGGCTGTTGCAGCTGGAAGGAGGACAAAAGGAAATGTGTACAATCTCCTTGACTCATCTTGCAATGACAATATTCAAGGTATGTGTCTAATGGGCCAAATTGAAGAGAGTTGGTTATGGCATAAAATATTAGGACACATAAACTTTGAAAATCTGGTTAGAATCAGTAAGAATCAGAATGTTAGAGGTTTACCAATTCTTAACAAGCCAGAAAATTCTGTGTGTAAAGAATGCTTAAGTGGTAAACAAACTAAAATTAGCTTCAAGACAAAAGAACATTCTTCTTCAAAACCTTTATAGCTTGTGCATACTGATTTATGTGGACCAACTAGAACAAGGTCTATTAATGGTGAAAAATACTTTATGATTTTTGTAGATGATTATACTAGAATGGTTTGGGTCACATTTCTTAAGCACAAATCAGAAGCCTTTGAAAGGTTCAAAATCTTCCGTAAAATGGTTGAAAAGGAATCTGATCTGAAACTCAAATGCCTTCGATCAAACAAAGGAGGTGAATTCACCTCTCAAGATTTTATTGATTATTGTGAACAACACAGTATTAAAAGGCGGTATGCTACAACTAAAACACCTCAACAAAATGGGGTAGTTGAATGTAAGAATAGAACTGTAAAAGAAATGGCTAGATCCACGCTAGATGAAGCTAAATTGTCTGATATGTATTGGAAAGAAGTTGTTCATACAGCTGTATACATTTTGAATAGAGTGCAGCTTAGGGTGAAATCTAAACACACTCCTTATAAACTGTGGTTTGGAAAAATTGCTTCTGTCAAATACTTTAAAATTTTTGGAAGTAAGTGTTTTATCAAAAAGGATGATGATAATCTTGGAATTTTTCAATCCAAAAGTGATGAGGGTATCTTTTTGGGATACTCAACTCACATCAAAGCTTATAAATGTCTCAACAAAAGGCTTAATAAGATTTTTGAAGTTGTTAATGTAAAATTTGATGAAAGACCACATTTGAATGCTGAATCTTTGCAAAATAATGAGGAAGAAGAACTTGAATTTGAAATAATTTCTGAAGGAGCTGGAACAACAAAGTCTATTGCTAAATCAGCAAGCCCTAAAAATGAAAATGCAAGTCCTGAAAAGGCTGCATCAAATGCTCCTTCGAAAACTCTAGCTATATACCACCCCAAAGATCAGATTATTGGGGATAAAAATGCAGGAGTTCAAACTAGAAGAAAGGCTGCAGAATCTAATGAAAAGGCACAAATTGCTTTCTGTCTAGTTACTCAGTTTGAGCCTAAAAATTTTAATGAAGCTCTCACAAACTCATGTTGGCTTAATGCTATGCAGGAAGAAATTGATCAGATTGAGAAAAATCAGACTTGGGAGTTAGTCCCAAGACCAGATGACAAGAATGTCATTGGAGGCAAATGGATATATAGAAATAAGGTTAATGAAAATGGTAATGTTATTCACAACAAAGCAAGATTTGTCTGCAAAGGCTATGCTCAACAAGAAGGTATTGATTTTGGTGAAACCTTTGCACCTGTTGCTAGACTATAATATATCAGAATATTCTTGGCTTATTCTGTTTACAAAAACTTTACTATTTATCAAATGGATGTCAAAAATACTTTTTTGAATGGCTATTTAGATGAAGAGGTCTATGTTGAATAGCTTGATGGATTTATCTACAAAGATAGTCCTAACCATGTTTACAGGTTGAAAAAGGCTCTCTATGGCTTAAAACAAGCACCTAGAGCTTGGTACTCTAGGCTGGACAGTCATTTAATTTCTAATGGATTTGTTAGAGGAGGTGTAGATAGTAATCTTTATGTTAAAACTGAAGGTTCTGATATTTTAGTTGTTGAAATTTACGTTGATGATACTATATTTGGCTGCAATAATGTCACTATGAGTAAAAAGTTCTCTCAGTTAATGGAATCTAAGTTTGAAATGTCAATGTTAGGAGAATTAAATTTCTTTCTGGGTCTTCAAATCTCTCAATGTGAGACTAGAATATTTCTTTCTCAATCCAAATATGCTAGAGAGATGCTTACAAAATTTAAAATGGATGAATGTCATCCAGTTAGCACACCCATGGCTACTGGATGCAAACTTACTAAAATTGATGATTCTCCTGATTCAAATCAAATGGAATACAGATCCATGATCGGCGGTCTCTTATATTTAACTGCCTCTAGACCTGACATTATGTAGGCGATTTGCACTGTTGCACGTTTTCAGGCATCACCTAAAGAATCTCATGTTACTGCTGTTAAACGGATCTTTAGATACATTCAGGGCACTCTTGATTATGGTCTTTGGTATCCTAGAAGCAATGATTTCTCTTTGATTGCTTATACTGATGCTGACTAGGCTGGTTGTTTGGATGATAGGAAAAGCACCAGTGGTGCTGCATTCTTTCTTGGTGATCGTTTAGTGGCATGGCATAGCAAGAAACAAGTATCTGTTTCTCTTTCTACTGCTGAAGTAGAATACATTGCTGCCACTTCATGTTGTACTCAAGTACTGTGGATGAGTCAGACTCTTTCAGATATGGGTATTAATGTTTCTAAACCTATTTCCATTCTTTGTGATAACACTAGTGTGATAAATATATCAAAAAATCCTGTCATGCACTCTCAAACTAAACATATTGCTATTAAGTTTCATTTTCTACGAGAAAAGGTGTTGGCTAATGAAGTCTGCTTACAGTTTGTTGGATCTCAAGATCAGGTGGCTGACATTTTCACTAAGCCCTTAGCAAAAGAGCTATTTGAAAGGATGAGAATTTGATTGGGAGTTATCTCTCAATCATTACTTCACTGAATCTCCAAGCTACTGCTTAGGGGGAGCAAGTTAAATATTTTCATTCTCTTACTGCTCTCCTATAATCTTGGTTGTTGCTCTTCTATTTTTTTTGCAGCTGTTTCTCATGATATTTTAGTTGGCTTCTCAGTTGTGTTTCATGGCAATTGCATGATATTCTCTTCTACTCTTTGTCATTGAGGAAAAAAGGGGGAGAGTCATTTGTGTTTTACCATCAAGGACAAAGGGGGAGTTTGTTGTATTCCAGTTGTGTTTATGGTTTTTCCTTGATGAAAAAATCCCTAATCCTTATGATTTACAATGGCACTTCTTTGATGTCTCTTGGCTTTTACAGAAAGTTATTTGTTATGTTTAAATTTCAAGATGGTGATAAGAATTCTAGTTCAAGCTATGAATACTATTTCTGTGTCTGAAAAAACTTGTAAGTTGGTATTCTTTGTCAAGATGGTTCTCTTTGCATTTCATAGGCTTTCACATATCAGCATGAGTATGGCAGGGTCTCCTCGATCCACTTTGAAATGTCTGAGTTGCCTATCGGCAAGACATTTCTAATGTTATGTCGATTGAATTTAACATTTTGGCAGCTTTCGGCGTAACATTGTTCATTGTCTCAGCGACAATAGTTATATCGGCATAAGTTAAATCAGTCAGTATGTGGTCTCAACGATATTGGTTTGTCACACCAACCGACACAAGAAAGAATCTCTATCAGCATGAGCTTGGCCGTCGGGCTGAGGTCATAGTGAAAAGGTTATGTCTCTCTCACTAATGCATGTGGATGTCTTTTGGCAGGAGTGTTGTAATCGGCATATGGTCTCTTCGAAGACATATTGTCTTACCGACCGTGTTCAAAAAGGGTCTTATTGGCAAAAGTTTTTCTTTGATATAATGTCATAACAAACCCTATGGGTCTCGCCGATGGAAAATATTAAGGGCTCTCAGTGAAACATATTGTGTTTGATAAAATATCTCTCCGACTGTGGAAAGTCATGGCGAAGGCGAATGAAAGGCTTTTGGCAAGAGGTTGGTAAAGTCTTAGCGACTCAGAGTGAATAAAGTCTTTCGGTGAAACTTAATGTATTCTATGAAACGTCTTCCCGATAGCATTAGGTTACAGTGACAGTGTTAAAACAAGATAGAAGGCTCATCGATAAGAAAAACCATTTGTCACAGCGACCAATGTGTATCATGTGGAGTAACGGTGAAACATGGAGCAGTCTATATAGTGTCTCCCCGACTATGTATATTCTCGGTGACTTGGAAATGATAAAGGCCTTCGACAAAGGTGTTGAATTGTCACAGCGACAATGTGTATCGAATGTCTTTCAGAATGACAAAGTTTTCTTTCCAAGAGGTCTCCCCGAAAGTTGTCTATTATAGCGATTGTGAATGAAACTAAAAGGGCATCTTGGTAAGAAGTTTCCTCATGTCTCAGCGAAAGAATTTTTTACTAAGGAAGACCATCGGCGTAGCATGTTGTATTCGATATATCTTTTCTCCGACTCTGGTGGTTCTTGGCGAAAGTGACAACCATAAGGTTGTTTGGCAACGTTAGAGTTGCCTATGGCATAACGTGTCATCGTTTGAATTGAAAAGATTAGGGAAAATTTTTTGAGTTTATTCTCTTAAGCTGGGTATCGAACCCTAACCTGGCTACCATCATGAATGTTTATGTTTCTGTTGGTGCTGACTATAACAGCTTCTATAGAGGTCTATGGAAGGTTTGTTTGATGCGCCTCTCTGGTTGGATGCTCGATAGTGGTTAATGGAGCCATGGGAGTTACAGATTTTTCTAAGAAACAATCTCACAAGTTTCAGAAGCTGGGTGAAAAGGCTCTTGTTTTGGTTGGTTGCTCTACCATTACTTCTAAAGTCTGTTACTTTTTCGGCATTTATAAATAGGAGCAGAAAACTAAGTTTTCTATTTGGCTGTTTTTATAATTCTGAGATTATCACTCTTGGGCTGTATGAAAATGTATGATAAAACTCTGCAATAAAAATCTGAATAAAAATGCAGAGATTGTAAATTTCTTTTCTATGAGGTATTTTAGGGATTCAGTTATAGAATCTTTAAAGTATTCTATAGACGAGAAAATAGAGAGATATGTGCTTAACTGAAAACAAAGAAATCCTCTGAATCATTACTATTGTTCAAAACATAATTTGAGGGGTTGGTACTCCTTGAGATAGATATCTCTAAATGAGGGGTTGATGCTCCTTGAGTGGGTGCTCAAAAATCAGCCTATAAGGCATTGTGAACAGTTGATTAAAAGATTAAGCCTAGAAGGCATTTAGGGAGTGGTTTTTATACCCCAGGAGGGTTTTCCACTCGGCAAAATATTGTTCCTCTTTGTTCTTATGTGTTCTCTCTGGTTTGTTATGCTGTTGTTGTTTCAATTCACTGTTGAGTCATTATTTTTCTCAATTTTGTTTATGAATGATTACATTCAACTCATGAATGCTCTAATCAGAATGATATTGAGATCAAATCTGAGCTGTGTGTTTAAATATTTTAAAATTTAGTCAAATAGTTAAGACATTGATTCACCCCCTCCTCTCAGTGTCATTTTAACTCCAACAAGAGGATGGAAGAGAAGTAAATGTTGTTGGTTGAGAATTTGAAATTGTTGTAAGAGGAATTAAATGAAATTTGAGAGAATGTAAGAGGAGTAAATGCAGATGTAAGAGTATGTGTGATGTAGTGCAAAGGAAGAATCTCAATCTCATGAAAACAAATCACAGCAACTAAGGATTTCAATCCCACCAGCTCTTGAAATTTCACAAGAAAACTTCATAAAACAATGGCACAAAACTGAGTTTCTCACAGTTCTGACCCAAAAAAAGTTTCACAAGACTTTCAATCTCCTTAGAAACTTAAAATAAAGCAAAATAAACCTTTACATAGACTTCCCATTCATATTTTCACCATTTCTTCTTGACTATCCTAATCAACCACTATTCCCTTTTAAGGCTTCATAAACAAGCATCTTCAAATTCACCAGCCATTATTATTTTGTGGATGCTTCAAAAATGCTCAATACCACCTGCAAAAATTAGTTAAAACATTTCCCATTCCTTGTTCATGACCTCCAATCCTAAACCTTCACTATGGGCTCAAAAATATGACTAGCAACTAGACTGCCTTAATAGGATAGTCATCTAAATGGATTCAAAAACTCTTAAATTCACCAATCCCTATCAGAAATGGGATAAACATACACCCAAGAACCATTTCAAAAGAAAATTACACAAGAAGGATTCATATTCCACAAATAAAACTCTTTAAATCTCATTGTATAATGTGTTTTCCTAGATTTTCCACAAATTGCAGACCTAGGGCTTCTTGGAATTAGCCCAAAACCTTGTCCTCACACTCTATAATTTTAGGATCCTTCAAATTACATAAAAAACCACCTTATTACCAATTTATAGAGATTTTCCATAGTTAGAATTTGAGAAATACAATTTTTATTATGCATTGTTTACCCTAATTCAAGGTTTTACCCGCCTAGAGTATTTTACTTGAAACTTACACAAATCTAAATGGATTTTTATGAAACCAAGTGATAATTAAAGTAGAATCAAGAGGCTTACACTTAAAATGGAGGAGGAGAGGATTTAAACCTAGAATATGGTTGTACAAAGACCTGAAACTCAGAAATTGCTGACAAATAACAATATAACATAGTATTTTATTGATTTCTTCAATCATACATCACCCCTCAACCTACCTCAAAGTTTGTGAGGCTTCCAAATGACTTAAATAAACAACCCAATGCATCAAACTACCTTTTCAACTACCTTGTCTCTTCATATTCCTTTTTTTTGCAATTTGTTGCATTTTACAATATTGCATTGACAACTTTTGTCGAATTTTGCAACTTTTACATTTTAGACCCAAATGACCTTAAAATGACTATCTAAGCCCTAAAAAAACTCAAAATGATCCAATAGACCTTATTTCAACATGGAATCAACAATACTAAATCAAAATCCTAAGTTTTCCTCATGGAGGCATGATCTTGCTAGGGTGCACCTGCACCATTCTCCCCGCCCAATCAACAATACTAAATCAAAATCCTAAGTTTGCCTCATGGAGGCATGATCTTTCTAGGGTGCACCTACACCAATGTGATAGGTTTTTGAAAACCTTTGGAGGGAAATTGAATTAGAGGTTGTTGAGAGGAATATTCCTCAAAATATGCCTTTGTAAGGAAAAATAGATGAATTAAATAACTAATTGAAATTATTTTCATGTGCAACCTAGTTAGCTAACCATGATTGATTTAACTCTTGAGTAGTTAAAAGCTGGAGGATTTGATAATGATGATTACAAAACTGATTTAGGATTAATTAATCCATAATTAATTGATTGGAGTGAATTAGGTGATGTGACATTTGATTTGATTGATTTTTAATCAAATGAGAGGATTAAGAGAGGATTTAATTAAATGATTTGATTTAATTAAATAAGATTAATAATTAGTTAGAAGAAGGGTGAATTAATCAATAAATTTAATTATTTGATTAATATTTGAATTTGTTGATTTTAATTAAATAATATTGATTATTCAATTAAATGATCAATTTGAAGTGATTTCAAAAGAAACGGTGTTAGTTGATTAGAATCAGATGCATAGTATCAATCAAGACTTTTTTATTGTCTACATTTTTCCCCTCTTTGAAGTGAAGTACTTGCTGCATCGGTTCAAAGAATAACACTACCATGATCAAAATTCAAAAAAATTCCTATTTTTCGGATGCCCCACTATTGCCTTAGTGGAAGAATTATGCTACTATATTGCCCCCTCGAGAGATCAGGCAAAAATTAAAAAATTAGGTCGATCTCGCGAAAAAAGATTCAACGAAAATTCAAGAGTGGAAAATAGCCCACAAAATGTGAAATTAGGCTTACAACGATGAAAACGGACCAAAATGGGTTCAAAAACCCTAAAAAATACCCAAAAAACCCAAAAAATATTGAATATAAGGGGTTAAGAGGGTCATTTTCAAATCATTTGCTCACTTGTCTTTTAGAAATTTTGCCACTTTTTCTCTGAGGTGCTAACAAAATGGCTGCTCACATGCTTCCCAAGCATCAGATGAATCAAGTTCAAGAGTTCCAAAAGCCTCAGGATGCAGGACCCACGGTACACTTTTCAAAACTTTTCTAGAGCATTGCAACGGTACATTTGTTGAGAATTTATTACCTAGGTACATTTAGGTCAGCCAAAAGCGACTCTCTAGAGCATCGCAATTGTTACAAGCAACATCGATTTTGCAGATGTCGACCCATGTTTGCAGTGAAGCATCACGCGACACTCTAGGGTTTCAGAGTTGCACAAAAATTCTGACTCGCCTTTGTGATATAGCATCGTACGACCCTAAGAGGTTCTGGCGTTGCACAGGAATGTTGACTCGCCTTTATAGTATAGCACCACATTTGAAAAAATGCAAAGCGTCACTTTTGAAATGCAGGCTTTCTTTTTCTTTTGAGTTATTTTTTAATTTTTTAGAGAAGCGTCCTTTGCCATTTTTTTTACGCTATGCGTGTTTTGGTTGCAGGAGGTCCTGCCAGTGCTCCATTCAAAGGAGCATAGGAGCCAATCCTTCCATAGAGTGATACATTTATTAGATTGAGCCCTATTTTTCCTTGAAGCGATTGGATTCGGTCACATTGCACAGATGCCAGAGGAGCAGACGCACCCTGCAATGATGACAACCCTAGTTGAGAGATGGCGGAGTGAGACTTGTTCATTTCACCTACCAACTAGCGAGGCCACCATCACCTTAGAGGACATGTGGCAGATCCTACAAATCCTAATTCACAGTGAGTGCATCATCTATGACGTTGAGGTCGGCGGTGATGCCATTTTTCTTTGTTTGGCGTCAACTCATACAAGGTGGACAATGACCAGATAGACCTCCACTGCTATGAGTGGATTGCCCCTGATATGAGATTATTTGTTGGTGCACTGATCTCAGTAGTCCTTGTTCCCAATTGATGAGCTCGAGGATACAAAATTGGCTAGGGGATTGTCTAGTCCCGGATGATGGAGGAGATGACTGTCTACACCTGGGGGCCAATCATCCTAGCCTCCTTGTATCATGATATGCACCAGGTTGTTTACAGCGGGACCCGCAGCATCGGAGCGGGTGTCACCCTTCTTCATGTGTGGGCCTACAAGCACATTTCCATCTTGAGGCAGCAGATTGTAGATGTTCAGACTAATTGTGATGATCCTGTGGTGTACAGATATGGGGGTATGACTACCCTCCACTTTAAAGGTATCATAGGCATCCCACACTGGAGGCGGATTTTGGACGAGATGACAGTTTTCACATGGAGACCTTGGCTCCATTTTTTGAAATTGGAAGGATGATGACTATCATCTTTTCTACTGTCAGCAGTCTCGATATATGCAAGGACAAGAGAGTGATGTGTTTATGCATTACTTCAAAGAAAAAATTACTAGTGCTGCTAAAATTTTGACGATGCCCCAAATAATGATTTCAAAAGGTAACAAATGTATGCCCCCTCGAGAGATAAATTGAGGAATTTTTGATAATAAAATATTTTTTTATTATGCTTGAAAATTTCTATTGATTTGCAATGATGATGATGATGAAATTCAACTTTGATGATATTCCAAAGATTTATCTCCCGATATGGAAAAAAAATTGAGCTACCCCAATTAATTGCCCCTTTAAAAGAAATTAAAATATGCCACCAAAATTACCCTTTTAACTACCCTCATTAAGAGGTAAAAAAGTGAAAAACAAGTCATTTGTGCATGTTGTGATTTTGAAAATTGGTGAAGTGAGAGCATTCTTGAGAATTTGAGCAAAATGGTGATCCCCCATGAGACTCATCGATTCAAGCAAGTGTGGTGATACAATCAGCTAGCGGGATATAGACCTCCGGTATGGATTTCAAAACTTTTTTTTTGAATTTGAAATGATTTTCCCACCTTTTTAATTTCGAATTTAAAACTTCTTAAAAGTTTTTGCACTTGCGAATTTTTCTTCAGCGCATAGGCTAGGTTTTTTAGCGCATCTGTCGAAAGTTTTAGCGCTTAGGATAGGTTTTTCAGTGCTTCCAAAGACTGTAATGGCACTTCGACCTTGTGGTACATCCACATCCTGAAATGGCGCATCTGAATAGTCAATAGGGCAATGTGAAGAAATGGAATTTTGGATTGGGGTTTCAGCGCATTGGAGAGATTCTTCAGTGCATCTGATGAAATGGCACATAGGAGAGATTCTCTGACGCATTGGAGGAATCTTTTAGCACATCTGATGAATCAACATATCTGTGACCTGTAATGGTACATTCAATGCGTTTAATGGTGCATATGTTGTTTTAGCGCATAGAAGCTCTGTTATGGTGCATACAAGACAAATTTGAATATTTTTTTTCCTTGAAATTGGTTATGTTTAATCGCTTCAGCCAATGATTTGTTTTTTATGATAGATTAGATGATTAGTGATCTCATGATAGGCAAGATACACTAATGATGATTTCATTTTGTCCTCATGATAGGCAAGAATCAAAACAAATGTTCACGAGATTTGATGACAATCTCACTAGAATTGATAGGATGATTGATTGATGTTTGATGGTTTTGCTGATTTGATTTGATTGATATGTTGATTGTGATTTTTTATAATGAGTGGAGATGGATTTAGATAATCTTTAGTCTCGAGAGAGGTTCCCACGGACTTGGGAGATGATTCCACAGTTATTACGCACTAATAGAGATATTATTGAGCGATGCGGCTTATCTTCATTGATTGAAATGCCTCGGATTAGGATTAATCAGGGATTGCTGACTGCATTGGCTAGGAGGTGGCATAGTGACCACAACACTTTTCATCTAGCCACGAGAGAGATGACTATGACACCCGAGGATGTCTACAGGATATTGTGAATTCCTGTAGTGGGTGATATTGTGACCTATGATCACATTGAGCAGGGAGGTATAAATGCCTTGCGCTGAATTTTCCAAGATGATCAGATTGTTCGGTATTGGATACCGTGGTAGGAGATGTTTGAGAGATATTCCCCTTTTCCTTCCATGCTTGTGGTATTTTTCAATGGCTTCTTATGTCCTGACAAGAAAGCAAAGGGATTGTCTATTGTTTGGGGTCAGACATTAGATCAGATGATCCAATTTGGGACCCATTTTGCTTGGGGTTCATGCATGCTCGCACACTTGTATCATGATTTGCACCAGGTGGTATACCTTAGGGGAGCCAGTCTCTCAACAGGGGTTACATTGCTCCAGGTCTGGGCCTAGGAGCATATTGCAGTGACACAACTAGAGACAGACAAATTTCAGCCATTTGGGAGACCTTACATCTATGGTTATGTAGGTGCAGTTGTCCAACATAAGCTAGGAAAATTGGAGTATTGGTGACAAGTATTGGATGATTTGGATTCAATTACATGGTGACCATATGTAGACTATGAGCAGTGGGTCAAGAATCATTTGGAAGTGCCTTATTTTATGACTACTAGATACCTTATTGGGTGGACATGTTACATTATTGAGAGATTTTTGTTGCAAAGGGTGCTCATACAGTACGATAGAGTTCAGGGGATGCCTCAAGGATCGACCATGTATGTGTGGAGACAGCAGGATGCTACCAAGTGGGGGCCCACGTTATCTTATGATGCTACATGTGATGAGTACCATCATTTATAGCCAGTGATCAAGGATTACGTTCCAAATATTGTTGAGGGATATATGAGTGAGGAGTACTCATAGTATTTTGTTGAGCATCCATTTCTGAGGATTTCAAGATCTAATGAGCTAGTGCCAATGTTAGAGGATGATGATGAGAGGCCACCCAGATGGAGACGAGGAAAAGGAAACGGAGGTGAGGAGGACGGGGAGGGTGGGAGATGATGGCGGTGATGATGATGATGGTGGAGATGACAGTGGTGATGATGATGGTGGAGGAGATGAAGGAGGTCATGCCCACCTAGGTTTTGATGCCAGAGTGTCTTGCAAGAGGCAATCTTTAGTAGCAGTAGTGCAGCAATGGGTGTAGATACGGTTTCCCTTGCAGCAACAACAGTCTTAGATTACTGCATTACATGCCCAGGTTCAGACTGTTCAGGGCCAATTGACACAGGTGCAAGGACAATTACAGGCACATACACAGTTGTTAGCACAGGTCTAGGCACAACTCTTCCAAACTCAGGGATAGATATAGACTCTGACAGCCAAGAGGGATGCTTCCTGACAGTAGCTAGTACAGGTGCAGGGTCAGGGACATGTACAAGGACAGGGCTAGGTTATTGCATTGACTACAGAGAGGGATGCACTAAGACGATGAGTAGAACTGGAAACGTTTATCACTAAGAGGTTGCAGTAGGCTGCGACAACTACTAGGACTTTAGATTATTTCAGGGAGATACTCCGCACCTCTCAGGAGGCCCAGTTTTATAGAGATCGATATCATGAATTGGTTCCTCCTGAGTGGTGGGCGAGCTTTGCACAGTCCCGATCTGACATATCATAGTCTTAGATAGTTAGTGTGGGTGTTACACAACCATTACCTAGAGATCAGAGAGATCTGGGTATGGGTCCATCAGGTATAGCAAGGGGTACAAGTCTGGGGATGCCAGCACCATCTGGGGGGAGTACCACATAGTTTTGATATTTGATGTTCATTTATGATATGTATACATTGATACTTGATGATTCTATTGCCATTTTTGATGATGTATTTATTCATATTAAGATATCCTTGTACACTTGACATATTCTGAGATATATTTATGCAGCGATGATGATGATTGTCCTATGTGTTTATGTGCATTGATCATGATGGATGCATGTAATTTCCTATTATGCATGCTATGTGATGTTTCATGATGATGATATGATATTATGTGCTATGGATGCAACATGTGTTATGATCCTATGATGTTTTATGAAAAATTTCTACATGCTATTATTTTTTGTATTTTTCTAATGCAACTTTGTATGATGTAATGGATGGATAATGATGTTAATGCAAAAGTGGATGACTCTAATGATGAATAATTCTATATGTTCCTATGGATGTATGATATGCATGGTAATCTATGTTTTTGTATTTTCCGATGCAAATATATGAATGCATGTATGAAGTGGATGAGTGAAAATTTACATATGTTGGTGCTTTGTTCTAAAATGTATGACTAAATGTGTGTGGATGGAAAGGATATGATCAATTCTTTTATTTTTTATATTTTTATGATGCAAATATATGATCTAATGACTAAATGAATGGTAAGATGATATGATAATGCTATGAATGATGTCCTAATGCTCATGCCTCTAAATGATCATTTTTTTTCTGGTAATGTCAAATGTACTCAATCTGTTAATGATAGAAATAACATCAACCTTAGAGAAATCTATAAATAACACTACAACATCTAGTATGAATGCAACCTAGACATGCAATTCTAACAATGCAATGTTGTCATCTCAATAATTTATTGTGCTTAGTATCATTATTGAGATTTTAAAATGTTGAAAGTGAGTACAAACATTGATGGTATAATTAAACCATGATGACCTGAGTACTACTTTCATGATGTTTGATAGTGCAAGTTAACACAAGCATACAGGTATAATTAAGCCAATATGCCCTGAGCATTTCTTGCGTAAACAGGCAAGAGCTAATTGTTTTCCTATGCAAATCCAAAATGTCATCAGTGATACTTTGTAGAGCACATCCCATGATGATTCACATAGTAATAATGATCAACTCACAGACATCAGACAAAGAAAAATATCATTCTTGATCATAGCTTCTCTAGTTCTTGAAATCCTTGAGTTGCTCCTAAGAAATGATAACAACAATCATAATGCAAATAGTTTTGAACATTTGTGTTAAAGTGATAAAACTGTGATTTAGAATATCATCACCAAATGAAACTTGTTTTTGATTGACCTTGTTTTTGTTGGTTTGGATTATTTTTTTTGGTGAGTTTGATTGATGTTCAATGTTGTAGCTCACTTGATTGTTGCATTTTTACCAAGTTGTCATACTGTTGTTTGTCTATCGATTTGTAAACTCAAAGATGGATTTCCCCCAGTGAGTTCAAGATTTTTCCCCCAGTGAAAACAAACCAATTTTATTATGGATATGTACAATGATCGACAAGCCAAAGTGAGACACGACTGACACAACAGAATATGTACAGGAAGCTCAAACAAAGGATGTAGATAGTGATAGAAAAGAGTCAATGTGGTCAACACATGTTCCAATAGAGGAAAAAGCCAACCTGTCACAAATAGTGCATGTTGCCAAGTTTTCACTACTTGCTTTTATTGCACTTTTTTAGGTTTTATGATTTTTTTGTATTTTTCCCCTTTTTTGATTTTTTTGTATTTTTTTTGTATTTTTCTCTTTTTGGATTTTTTGTATTTTTCTCTTTTTCTCTTTTTTTGTATTTTTCTCTTTTTGTATTCTTCTCTTTTTTTATTTTTTGTTGTCACCAAGATGCCTATTTTCTAGGTTTTCACCAGGGTGACCATTTTTTCAAGACATTTTTTTATGTTTCTAGATTTCTTCAGGACTTTTACCAATGTTTTTGGATTTTTGCAAGACTTTTACCGATGCAACAGATGAATTATGTGTAGAATTTTTTGAGATGAAGGTTGTTCTTGGGCTCCTCAAATAGATCTCCTTCTAGCGTGGATAGTTGGTATGCTTTTGAACCATAGAATGACACGATGACAAAGGGGCCCAACCAATTCAGTTCAAACTTTCCTTTCTTCTATCTATCCTGTTGGTTGTGTGGGTTCTCCTTCAATACCAGGTCACCAACTTGAAATGTTCTGGGTTTGAATTTATGATTGCAACTTCTGGACATCCGTTGTTGGTAGGATTTCAGGTGGTTCACTACATGTTGGTGTTGTTCATCTAACAGTTCTAGTTCTTGCAATCTTGATACCCGATAATCCTCATCAGAGATGATACCCTTCAATGAAACCTGGAGTGATGGTAATTCAACTTCAATGGGTACAATGGCCTCAAACCCGTATACAAGAGTCTATGGCATGTCTCCTGTTGGTGTGAAAATACTAGTGCGGTATGCCCATAGAGTGGGGTTTAACTGGATGTGCCAATCACATCCTGCGTCATTGACTATTTTCTTCAAGATTTTCAAAATAGTTTTGTTGGAGGCCTCTGCTTGACCGTTTCCATGAGGATAATAGGGTGTAGAGAAGTGATGCTAAATGTTGAACTTCTCACACAATTCTTGCATGTCTTGATTTTTCAACGGTCTCCCATTGTCAATGACAATGGATTGAGGGATGCCGTACCGACAAATGATGTAATTTTTTTTCCCATGATGGTGATTAGAGGAACGACTTCAATCCACTTTGTGAAGTGTTTTGTAGCTATGATGATAACCTATTTCCATTCGATGAAAATGAATGAATTTTACCAACAGGATCTAGTCCCCATTGAAAGAAGGGCCATGTGGGTGCAAAAGGTTGGAGTTCCTACGTTGGTGCGTGGATGAGGTTGCCATGAATCTGACATTTCTGACATTTCTTCACAAACTGAAAAGACTCTTTTTCCATGTTTGGCTAGTAATATCTTAAAAGGAGTTTCTTGGCTAAGGTTAGGCCACTTGAATGTGTTCCGCAAACACCCTCATGAACTTCCTATAAAGCCATTGCAAACTCAACGCGTTCCAGACATCATAGGAGAGTTTCATTAAGACCTTGATAGTATAGTACATCCGCAGTAAGAGTATGTCGGGCGGCTTGGTGAATGAAATTGTGTTTTTTATTTTGAGACAGGTTGGGTGGAAGGGTGTTATCTTTTAGGTAAGTATAAATTTGACCATAGATTGAGGTATTGGTATCGAATAGGTGACAAATAACATGGGACTCGGTATCGTCATAGGTAGGAGAAAATAGTTGTTCCACCAAGAACTTGTAACGGCTTCTTTTCTCTAGAATTTGTAACAATGAAGCAATAGTGGCCATGGCATCGACAACTTTATTGTCCATTCTTGAAATCTGTTCAAATTTGATATCCACAAAGTATTTATTGAAATCATCCAGCATTTTTTGTAGGGAATCAATTTTTCATCCCTTTTTGATAATCATCATTGAATTGATTAATGACCAACTAATAATCTTCATATACTTTCAACTCTAGGATCTTCCATTCTATAGTTTTTTTAATGCCAATGATTAATGCTTCATACTCTTCCATGTTGTTGGTACAAGGGAACATCAATCTATATGATTTTGGTATGGTATGTCCTTGTGGAGTGACAAATAGGATTTCGGCTCCTGATCCGTGCTGGGTGTGGGATCCATCAAAGTATAGTGTCCACTATTTGGCAGCCAAGGTGAGAACATTAGCATCTAGAAATTCAATGTGTAAAGGATGATTATCTAGTAGAGGTGCTTCTCCTAACTGGTCAATGATTCCTTGCACTTTTATTGTTTTCCTATCCACATATTGGATATCAAATTTGCTAAGTATCATGACCCACTTAGCCAATCTCTCGGTTAAGTTAGCTTTGTTGAGAAGGTATTTGAGAGGATCTTTTTTAGCTATCAACTTAATGGTGTGAGTTAGCAGTTAGTGTTGTAGCTATTGGGTAGCGAATACTACTACTAGACAAGCCTTTTCAATGGAGGTATAGTTGATCTCATAGCCATTTAGTGTCCTACTGATGTAGTAAATTACTCTCTTTTCCTGTTGAATCTTCTTGTGCTAATAGGGCTCCCAATGATGTCTCAGTTGTAGCAATCTATAATAGTAGTGGCTTTCCTTTTGCTAGTGGTACTAGGATAGGTGGATTCATTAGATACTGTTTCAAATGATTGAAGGATCCTTCACATTTCTCATCCCATCGGAAAGAAACATTCTTATGCAACAAATGAGTGAAGGGATGGGTCTTGTCCACCAATTGTGAAATGAATATGTGAATTGATTGAAACCTCCCTTGTAGAGATCAAAGTTGACTGATGTTCTTTGGTGGTGGCATTTCCATAGTAGCTTTAACTTTGGTCAGGTCAACCTTAATCCCCTTTTCTGAGACTATGTACCCTAGGAGTTTAGCTGATGTCACCCCAAACACACATTTCTTGGGATTTAGCTGGATACATTGAATTTTTCCAATCTAGTGAAAATTTTATCTAGGATCTCCAAGTGTCCTTCCCTGGTATATGATTTAGCCAATAAATCATCCACATAGTCTTCCCTGAAAGTATGCATCATATCATGAAAGATTGTTGTCATGGTGCATTGGTACGTAGCTCCTACATCCTTCAATCCGAACGACATGACGTTCCAGCAGAATGTTCCCCATGGATAGGTAAAGGTTGTCTTATCTTGATCTTCATGGGCTATCTTGATTTGTTTATATCTAGAAAAACCATCCATTAGTGATAACATGCCATTTCCCGCCGTCACTAGTCTACTATGATATCTATGTTTGGCAGAGGGAAATCATCTTTGCGACAAGCCTTATTAAGATCCTAGAAATCTGTGCAGATACGAATGTTGTTGTTAGTCTTTAAAACTAGTACAATATTAGAAATCCACTCAGCATAGTCAATGGGTCTAATGAATCCTACATCTAACAACTTCTTCAGCTCTACTTTTACCAATAAGGTGATATGTGGGTGCATTTTCCTCAACTTCTATTTGACCGGTTTCACTCCCGGTGGTAATGATAGGTGATGCATGATGAGTTCTAGATCAATCCCTGGCATGTTGGCATATGACCAAGCAAAGTTGACTTGCTTTTCTATGAAAATTTTGAGAAAGCTTGGTTTTTTCTAGTCTATCAAAGATACGGCTAGATGGATAGTTTTCACTATCTCTTCATTGTTGATGTTGACAGACTATGTGAGTTCAATCAAGACCTTTGATCTTTCTTAGAATTGTTCTGGGAGAGTATCAAATCTTCCATCCTTTGACACCTCAGAGAGGTTTTTTCCATTGGATGCGCTCTTTTTTTTTAATTTTTCTAGATCTAACACTGCCATTGAATGGTTTTCAATATTAGATCTATTTCCTATATTATTCATTTTGCAGCTAGAAGATTTGATACTCCCTTGTGTGGAAGACTTGTTACGATGTTCATTGGTAGAATGTATTTTGGGATTGTTGGCACAGAGGAAGTTGATGATGGCATCATTGTTTGAAAATATAAGGATGTCAAATGGCTCGGTTAGGTCTCAATCTATGAGCTCAGGATGTACTAAGGGTAAGAAGTCACCAGACTGGTTAAGGTCAGAGATGGTAAGAGTTCTGATAGTGGTGTCTTCAATTTTTCCAATAGAAAAATCAAGGTCTATAAGGTAACTCTCCTCTGAATTATCTATTTCACTTCGAGTCAAATTGTCTTTGCTAGAATCATTAATGTGTTGCGATCCAAATTCAAGCGGTCTAGCACCTGAACCTTGTCCCTCCTCAAGTAGGGGTGCATATTTGTGTACCACATCAATTTCCTTATCATGAAAAGACTCTTCTGATAGGGAATCCCACTCATATTCATTAGAATCAGTTTCATGCTCATCACTAGCTTGTAATTGTAAGATTATTTCAACCACCTTTTCTTTTGTATCCTCTTTATAGCCTAGCCCAGTCTTGTCTTTTGGATTAATCAAAATGGGTTGAATGGGTTCTACAATTCCCTCTTTCCTTTTGCCTACAAGACCTTTTCCCTCATATCCCATCTTTTCCAAGATGGTGAAGCCTTTTCCATATTGGGTTGTTTGTACATGTGTAGTTGTTGTTTAGGATTCTTCTTCATCCTTATAGAGCCAATTTAGAATATCTTTGTCTTCTGCATATGCTCTCCCCATTCAATACACATAGCAGACATGGGGTTCTTTTCTTTTTAATTAGTCTAGATTCCTAATTTAAGGAAGAAGGAAATAAATCAAATCCAGCCCCTGCATCAAATTTATTAGTAGTTTTAAATAATTTTTTCTTTGACAAGCATTCTTGAGTTTCAACAAAGTCTTTGGAAACATTTATGAAGCCTGCACAACAAAAAAACACATATTAGTTTTCAAACTCGGGAGAAAATTTACAGAGAAAATTGAAAGTGCCATTATAGTATGTTGATGCATTGAAATGGTAAATGCACTACAAAATTAATTAAATGTGCTACAGAAAGCATGAAATGCACCACAAAAAGCTGTGAATGTGCTATAGAAACCCCCTGATGCACCGAAGAAATTCTTCATTGCGTCGGAATAGTCGGTGAATGTGCCATAAAATATTTCGTAAGTGCTAGAGAAGTTAGCGATTGCACCAGAAAAACTCACGTCCTAGCCTGTAAAACATACTTTCCAGAAAATATCAAAATAACAAGGGCTAGGCCCCACAGTGGGTGCCAATTTATGTGTGTAAGAAAATATGTGAATTATACTAATGAATAACACACACAGATGCAATGTATTACATTAAGGGAATCCAAATTAACAAAACATAATTCGATAAAGTAATTCCTTAAAAAAATTCCATCTCCCTCTATTCCTAAATGTCCTAGTAATTGTGCTCTTAGATCTTAATTGTGCACTAATCATTAGGATGCCACCTAAGAAACAAGTAGCCTCTAGACTAAAATGTAGAATCTAAGTCTACATCTATATGATTAAATGACATGATGAATGAGCTGCTGCATATAGAATGATATGGAAATTTTTGCAAAGTAGAATTAAACTAATGAAGATGATATGGAAATGACCCTAAATACTGAATTTAAACAAACTAAGAAACATCTAAAGGAGCCATGATTCTAATCTAATTGTTAATCTATAGTAAATGCTCTATCAAAATGCAATTAAGCTCTCAAATGTTAAATGAATTCCTACAGAGTAATGTTATGCAAATGCTCCTTATGAAAAAGTTGTAAATGGGCCTCAATTTATAGATTTTACCAAGGCATCAGGTGAGTTGGTAGTAATGAACGATCAGGATTCAATTTGGAGAAATCGATGGTGAGAAATGAGGAAGATAGAGAAAACAAGGCAATTGTTCCCTTTAGTAAAACAATCTTTCCAAGTGTAGAAAAGAATCAATTGAAGGAAGAAGCCATGCGTATTTGAGTTGGTTAAAATTGTTGAGAGTAGATATCCATTTTAGAAATTAAGAATAATTATTTTCATGTGACACATGGTGAGTTGGAAGATGAGGTGGAGGAAAGTTAGAAGAATATGGAGAAATGTGACAAATTCAAATTTAAAAATTCAAATTTAATAAGGAATGAATGAAAATAAAACAAATTAGTTAGATTTGTTTATTTTAATTAAATCATGAAGAAGGTAATTTAGAAAAGAGGAATTAAGAAAATACAAACTATGTAAATAAATTTTCAATTTATTTATATAGTAGAGGAATAAAGATTTCATTATTTAAATAATCGATATTTAATTAATATTCTCCAGACCAATTTTGGACGTATATAGGGAGCATTACATGGTTGAGTGATATCTCCAAGATAGGGTTGCTCATCAATTCGGGGAGGTGCAAGATGCACTTGATGACACACAAAGAGCCATCTCCACCCGTAGATCCAGAGAGGCAGCATGGGGATAGAGGATCCCACCCCAGTAGGCGATTGATGATTTCAACCAACTAGTTATGGTGCCATAGGTGTACTTTGATGGTCCTACGGATGCAAGGATGACCTAGGCCTATGATGCGTATTGGCAAGCCCATGCCCTTGTTTGATTGACTTTACCAACAGTGTCAGCTATAGGGAGAGGACAGGTTAGGGGACCGAGGATTGGACAAGTTATGCAATAGCCAGGATAGGATGGGAAGGACAGGTAGGGCAGGGGTACAGGACACAATGGGCATGATGGAAAAGTTCTGCCATTAGTGCCACCTATTGGAAAGAGGCCACCAGTACAACCACCATGATAGCCTCATATGCCACCACCATGACCACCACCAAGTCCTGATCCTAGGGATGGTCATATAGCAGCACTGTAGGCACAGATCCAAGTTCTTACAAGGCAGCTTCAGCAGGTGTAGGCCTAGATATAGACATTGGTCTAGGAGAGGGACTAGGCTTAGCAGGAGGTGGCACAAGAGCGTCAGATGAGGTAGGATTCTGATATGTCCCTTATGCTCAAGATAGGACAGTGACAGTAGTTAGAGGCTACGGCTCAACAGATTTAGGGGTAGGCTACGGTTTTGATTGAGATGTATAGTCATGCAATGCAAGAGCATCGTATTACAAGGCCATGTACTACAGATTTATGGCTCAGGAGCGGAGGGAGCTGGATTTATCTCACCTTGATCAGATAGTTCCCACCAAGACCCCTTGTGCAAGCACATTAGGGAGACCCACAAGGTCTCATCATCAGAGCCGAGGTAGTCACCACAGAGGCGGACAGAGCCAGGGAAGCTCAAGATACTGAGAGTACAAAGGGACACATTATTTTGTACAGCCTAATTATGATGTGTATACATTCATTGGCTGAGTTTTGTGACTAGCCTCTTTTATATTTGATGCTTATATATCTGATTCTGATGTATCATGACATTCAACTTTTTTTGATATATACATGAGATGACTTGCGATGCATTCATATGATGTGATGCTTATTTTATTTTATGTGATGTGTATATGTATATGGATGGATGGATGCATGTAATGTTTATTTTATGATGTTATATGCTTTATGATATGATGCAATGTTATGATGGATCTTTGTGGATGTACTATTATGATGGATGTATAATGCATTTTATGGATGATGTATGCAATGCAATGATATGTTCTATCTCTTTTTCAATACCTTTTCATATGTGATCTATGTATGGATGATGCAACATGTGATGATGCCTATATGATTATGCAATGGATGTTTTATGCAAATGTATGGTTTACGAGATGCTTAGGATAACCAATCTATATTATGCAATGTATGTGAGATGCTTGATGTTTCCTATTATGTATGATATGATTGATATGTAGTATGTTGACATTTTGTGGATACATGATGGATGCATATATGGATGTTTTTGTTTCTAAATGTCATGATACCCTGTTAGTATTAGTATTTGGAAAAGATAGAAGAAAGAGAAATCAACCCTTGAATTCAAGGTAATGATAATGAACATGATGATAATGATGATGATTTCTTATCAAAGACTGGGGATATAAAGGGTTTACTTACCTTATTTTTGATAACACACATAGATATGATGCATCAAGGTATAAATAACTAGGATGATGTTGTACCTAGTGCGATGGACTTTGACTAGACAATCAGATAGGAGTATCCTTTCTCACACCTGACATACAAACCCTATTTAGGATGTAGTTTAGACATTTGAAACATCTCATACCAAAACATAGAAAGGTGGAACCTTCCCATGTGGTCAACAAAATATTCAAAACACCCTCCCTCCAGACCAAACAAAGTAAGCATGACCAAGGTTATATTACAAGAATATCCAACAAGCACAATAGATAAAAAGATAATGATCAATGCCCCATTCCTTTCTCTCTAAATAATTTTGTTTAGACATCATCGAGAGGTCATGGAATGAGTGCAATAAGATAAATCAAAAGAAAAGATCAAGTAAACAAACAAGCTAATGCTCTTCGTACCTCTAGCCAAGACTAAACTATGGTGATGCCTGATGTTGATGTCCATTGTAGGAAGGATGAATCCTAGGACATGATGTTTATCAGATGATTTTGGGATTGACTGGATGATGAACTATTAGTATCAAGAGTTGACCGACTTGTTTACCTATTGACCTAGACTTGAGACCTTGACGTTTGAGTTTTCAATTTTGATTTGCTAAACTTGTTTCCGATTGTTTCACCAAAGGTTGGGGGATAATGATCATTTATTATGAGAAGATTTTTATTTCGAGTGATCAAAAAACATGATGGATGATTTTAGTTTTTTTTTTTGAATGTTTTTGAGGTTGTTTTGGTATTTTCGAGATGTTTTATGAATGTTTTGATTTTCAAATTTTCCAATGTATTTGTGTTTTCTAAGATTTTTACCAAGGACCTAACTTAAAGACCTATCCTAGGGGCCTCGGGGGCTGATGAAAGATTAGCCTTGCCTACATTATACATGCAGATACCACGTAGTTCGACTGACATAGACTCGTTTATTGATGAGATATTAAAAAATGGATTGCTAGTTTATTATGATGGACTCCTAAAGGACTAACCTAAGGTGTCTCGAGGGAACATTGATGATGTCCTTGCCTACGTTCAGAGCTCAGAGACCCGTAGTTCGACAAGGCATCTCTGTTTTTGACTTTTTCTGACTTTTTGACCTATTTTTGGGATTTTGATATGTTTTGAATGTTTTTATATTTTTGATTTTAAGGAAGATTTCAAGAATATACATGAATCCGATCAAATTTAGGTATAAGAACATTCCCCTAGCATGGTGTGATAGACTACTGTGATATAGGCAGGGCAAACTGACCTTAGGAATGTGCCAAGTAGTACTAGGAGGGAACATGATACAAACACAAGATCAAAATATGATGCGAACACAGATGGATGAATGATGCAAAACAAGTCATAGAGATCATGGTGGATGGAAAGTGCTTATTTACACGAGGCACCTATTTTATAGGTTTTCACCAAGGTACTTTTGCAAAGCGCCATCGAAGTGGTTTTCACTAGAGGATGATTTTTTTTCTTTACTATTTTCAATACTTTTTCTGATTTTTTTTGGATTTTTATATTTTTGGATTTTTTGGATTTTTTTTATTTATACCTTGTAAGTTTAGGCATAATTTTTTTTGAGATGGGAGCTATTGATAGGATCCTACAGAGGTTCACCTTCGGGTGTAGATAGTTGATATGCTCTTGATTTTTAGCTTGTTGTAATGATGAAGGGTCCCAAACAATTAGGTTCAAACTTTCCCTTATTGTCTAGATTTGGTACATTTTTCTGGTTCTCTTTTAACACCAACTTCCTGACTTGAAAGGTCCAATTTCTGATCTTCCTTTTGTAACTTCTCTTGAGATGGTTCTGGTAGACTTGCAAATGGTTCAAAGTGTACATGCACTATTCATCCAGTAGTTCTAGCTCATTTAACCATGAAACTCAATATTCTTCATCTGTAATGAGATTTTGCAATGATACTCTTAAGGATGGGAGCTCAATCTCAATGGGGAGGATGGCTTCTAATCCGTGGACCAGGATGAAAGGTGTTGCACTTGTAGGTGTGTAGATACTCGTTCAGTAGGCCCATAAGGCGAAATTCAACTATAGGTGCCAGTCACGACCAACTTCATTGACCATTTTCTTTAGGATTTTCAAGATATTTTTATTGGTAGCCTTAGCTTGATCGACGTTACCTTGGGGGTAGTATGGAGTAGAAAAGCGATGTTGGATATCGAATTTTTGGCATAGTTCTTGAACATACTAGTTTTTGAAAGGTGTCTCATTGTCTGAGATAAGGGCTTGTGGAACACCGTAACAAAAAATGAGGTAGTTTAGGATGAACTTGGAAATCTGCTTCACTGTGATGTAGGTCATGGGTATGTGCAAGATCATGATGGGCCAAAAGTGGCAATATGATGGGTATGTGGCTGATGAATTGTTTTTAACCCAAAATTGATGAATGAAAAGGGTTTTTAAAAGAGATTCTTAGCTTTCCACCAATATAAATTATGCTTTACTTTGAATTTAATAAGTAATTATTATTCATTTTCTATTCAAACTATGACTAAAGTCCTGATTCATAGACTGATTGAAAAACATCTATAGCGTTCAAACAATATCACATTTTTTGAATCCAAAACATGCATCACATTCTATGCTTCACATACTATAGGATTAAAAAAATAAAAAATTGAATTTCATGAAGTTTTGACCAAGTTAAGGTGGTCAGACATATGATTTTTTAATATTTTTTAAAAGTTGTAATAAAAAATTCATAATTAATTGTTTACTTGGAAAAAAAATTACAAAAACATGTGCATCACATCAGAACGTGAGTCCTCTACTTATATCTAAAATCTTATAAAAAAATATCATCATTTTATTGTGGTTAGGGTGGTCAGACAGACACCTACTTATTTTTTCCCTAAAATTTAAGTACTACTGATTTGAAATTTCAAATTTTCACCAAATAGATTTTTGTTTTTTTTAAAGAAACCTAGTAGTTTAGAAACTACATTCATTTTTCTATACATTCTATTCTTACATATTTTTGAAATAATATAGATAGCTTATTCAAATTTTTACATCAAGTGGCCTAACTATAATTTTTCTGATTTTTTACCACTTAAGGGCCTATTTTTTCCATGATGATCTTGCACATACCCTCATTGGGATGGCCTCTACCTACTTCGTAAAGTACTCTGTGGTAGTGATAATGAACTTGTGTCCATTGGATGAGGTGGGTGTGATTTTACCAATGATATCGAGCCCCCATTGTGAAAAGGGCCAAGGTGTTATAATCGGTCAGAGCTCCTGAGTTGGTGCATGGATGAGGTCCCCATGCTATTGGCATTGCAAACATTTTTGGACATAGTCATGAGATTCATTCTCAATCGTAGGCCAATAGTACCCAGTCCTCAATAACTTCTTAGCCAAGGTCATACCACTCAAATGTGATCCACAAATACCATTGTGTACCTCAGTTAAAGCAATCAAAGCTTCCTCAGGGTTAAGGCATCATAACAAGGTTCCTTTGATACTCCTACGATATAGGGTGTCTCCTAAGATAACAAAATGGGATGACTTTTTGACAAATGTTCTTTTAAGGTTTGGGGTGATATCAACAGGGAGGACTCCTATTTTCAAGTAGGTGTAAATGTCATGATACCAAGGGTCACGGGGACCAACGATTTCACACATGAATTTAGACTCTAGTACCTCGAATGCTGATACGAGAAGCTATTCAACCAAGAATTCATGTTTTTGGACATTATTTGGGATATCTAGTAGCAATATGATTGTTTCCATAACATCCACTACTCTGTTGTTTTCCCTGGGTATTTGCTCAAATGTGATGTTAATGAAGAATTCTTTGAGGTTTTCCACTAGTTTCTTGTATGGAGTCAATTTGTCATCCTTTGTTTGATATTCATCATTTACCTAGTTGATGATAAGTTGCGAGTCTCCATAGACCTTGAGTGCCATGATCTACCATTGTATTGCAATCTGCTTGTGGTGTAATGAAGAAGACCCTAGCTCTTGACCCATGCTATGTGTATGATCCATCAAAATATACTTTCCAATGATCTTCCACACTTAGGTTAAAGATTGACTCATCAGGAAATTCTAATACCAATGGGTCCTTTGAATACATTAGTTCTTCTACTAGCTGATCTACAATTACTTGTCCTTTAATGGCCTTTCATTCTACATACTCAATGTTGTGTTATGTCAGGATCATGACCCATTTAGTTTTTTTCCCTATGAGTGTTGCTTTAGAAAGTAGATACTTGAGAGGATCTATCTTGGCAATGAGTTTTATCTGATGTGCCAACATATAGTGTCTGAATTTCTGTGTGGCGAACACTACTACTAGGAAAGCCTTCTTAATGGATGTATAATTCAGCTCATGTCCTCCCATGGTTATATTGATTTAGTAAGTGGTTCTCTCTTTCCCATTTTCATCATGTTGAGCTAAGAGAGCACCAAGGGTTGTTGTTATTTCCAATATATATAGGATCAATGGCTTGTTTGGAATTGGTGGCATAAGAACGGGTGGTGTGAGAAAGTACTCCTTGATTTTATTGAATGCTTGATCAAATTTATCATCCCATTTGTATGCCATCCCCTTGTGGAGTAGATGAGAATATGGGATAGCCTTATCTGTTGTACCATAGATTTTTGACAGCCTAATTCTTTCTAGCTCTTCTAGGTTTTTCACCTAAAAGGAGAAAGAAGGGCCAAAATGCTTATGTTGCATTCAATGTCAATGCAACATGGATGAAATATACATAGAAACAATGTTTGAATGCAAGCAACTAATAATATTAACTGATTAATGAATGGAAACTAAAGGAAAATAACTTGTTTGAAAACACATTATGTAATGCAAGAACACTTGGAAATGAATAGAAAACTATAATAGAAATGGACCAAACTTAAAGTGTGCACCTGGAATATGGATGAAGACTGGAAATGACACTTGAAATTCTATTGATGTTGATTTTCATGCCTAGTGGGACTCATTCGCCATTCTAGGTGAATCAGTCCTAGTTCTGTAAAACAGTGCTAGAACCTGTTTATGACAAAAGGGTATCTAAAAATGAAAAAAACTCAAAATTGACCTAGAAGTGGGACTCATTCACCATCCATGGTGAATGATTCCACTTTTAAATTTCTAATTATTCAAAGGTGGAATCTAGAGCTCTCAGTCTATACTTTGATTCTCTACAGGTGTTCGCTTCCAAAACTCTGATTTCTGAACCTAAAAGTGAGTTTTTGTTGATATTTTGAATTGATCAATGAAGAGAAGAATTGAACAACCTTGAAACTTGATCTTCAATGACTTCAAAGCTTCCAAGAGACCTAAATCTGCAAACACACAAGGCAAGAGAGAGAAATGTTGAATGTTAGGGCATGGGGGTTTGCCTTGGTCAAACCCCTTTTAGGTAATTAAACCAAAATGATGAAAGGATGCAATGAAACATGAAATAATGGATTTTATTACCTTTCCATGATTTTTTATCTTGAAATTCAACAACAAAACATGAACAATCTTCCCTTGAATGTCTGAAAATTGATATCTTAGTGACTTGTAATGATGAAACCCTAAGTTGCTTGACTTGAGATGGAAGAATGATGGGTGAATAATGAAGAATGAATAGTGATTTAGGGTTTAGATAGGTGATATTATAGTCAATTCACCTTATTAGCCTGAAACTTGGATTCCTTAGGCTGACATGTGAAAATAATAAACTTAAATTTTAATTTTTCCCACTGAAAGGTCAAAAATGAGCCAAATGGGACTCATTCGCCACCCATGGTGAATGGGTCCCACCTGGATGGGACTAATCCACCATGGATGGTGAATGGGTCCCACAAGGGCCATTTTGATAGCTAAGATGCCAAGAGATAAGGAAATAAGGTTTAAATTGCAACTTTATCGGGTATTTGATCAATTTAAGCCTCGGGTTGCACAATATGGGCTAATAGGGGCCTAATAGTGATGATGTAAAGGTCAATTAGGGATTGGGCATAGAATTCAATGTGAAAGTGTGATTAAATTCACTTTACAACACTAAATGAGATCCACATAGCCTAGGAAGGCACAAGAACCAATGTGAATGTGCAAGACACATTACAACACTAGTTTAACATTAAGTTTAATTCACAAGCCTTCTAGATTGATGTGATAATGTATTTAAAATAATTTTATAGTGTTCAATTAGAGATAAATAGGTTCATTAAGTTTTGAAAAGCATGAATTTCCTTTACAACACTTTACAACACTTACAACACCTTTACAAGACATCGATAAAAGCATGTTATTCAATTTGTAAGGGTCCAAGACCTAGTGTGGATGCATAAAATGCTTCACAACGCTTGAATCAAGGCCTCATTAAGTGGGTATGTGCAGGATCATGATGGGACAAAAAGTGGCAATATGATGGGTATGTGTAGGGTATGTGGCTAACGACTTTTTTTTACCCAAAATTGATGAAACGAAAAGGGTTTTTAAAGGAGATTCTCAGCTTTCCACTAATATAAATTATGTTTTACTTTGAATTGTGCTATAGAAAAATGGCCCCTTTTCATTTCCATGGCCTTTTAGACCTTGTTTCACGGTATTGGAACTATGTTGCTCTGATTTTATGTTGTAACATGGCTTGAACATGCTTATTTAGGTACTAAAACTCAAAGAACGACATCTTGTGAAGGTGTCGTGAAGTGTTGTAAGACATTTCTACATTCTTCGAGACTCTATTAAATGCATTTCACCTAAAAACTACTTTTTCACGCATCAACAAGTCCTATTGTGAAGTGTTGTAAAGTCTTGTAACAAAATTTCATGCTTTTCTAGGCACATCTTCACTATTTACACCCTTCTCATGCTTTATTTTGTCCCTTTATGCCCTCATATGACTTAATTTAGTGTATGTTTGAATGTTATCCTGACAAATAACATTAAACACAACATTTTTCTAGGTGGGACCCATTCACCATGGGTGGCGAATGAGTCCCCCTTGGCCCCAAATTCAAAATATTTCAAATTTCCTTTTGGGATTTAATTCAAAATCACTTGATGTTGGCCTGTGATGAGGTATGAATGGATACTAAGGAAAAATAATTGTATAAATAGTAAATTTTCATCTCATTTTAACCCCAATTCATCAAGTTCACTTATCCACCTATTCACTTAAGCATTCAAGCATTCTACAACATCAATTCAAGCACTATTCAAGTACTTTGAAGCAGCTATTGACATTACTTCATACTTGCAACATCAAGAGTTAGGTGAGTTGATAGCACTTGCATGTCATTATTTTATCTTTCTCTTGCATTTCATTATCTTTTTAAGTGTTTAATTACCAAAAGTGGGGTTTGACCAAGGCAAACCCTTATTCACTAGCCCCTAATCATTTTCCCCCTTTTTATTGTTTGTTTGTAGATTTGATAGGTTATTAGGTGTTGAAGAGTTATTTTCAAGTCAACTAGGTGCCTCAAGTCAACTTGAGTCAATTTCAAACTTGGAGAGAGTTATTTGTCCATTTTCTGCAAATTTGACTTTAGTAACCAGACAAGCAGACATTCCTAGATCTGGTGTTGCAGATTTGTCTCCTAGTTTTTTAGAAGTTTGGGAGAGGACTGATTCACCACCAGTGGCAAATGAGTCCCACCTTAGGACTAGAAACTTTATTTTTGTTAGATTTCATATCCCAATAGACAAAAACCAGCTCCCGACAGTTTTTCACTAGTAGGTAGACTGATTCGCCACCTTGGGCGAATGAGTCCCACTGTGAAAAATAAGTGAATTTCGCCAACATCCAAAACACTCCAAAAAGCTCACATTTCATCCAGGTGCACTCAAATTCATCCCTGTACTTTCTGTTTTGCATAATTTCTTCATTTACATAGTTATTTGCATATCACAATGTGTTTTCGAACATAGTTGTAATTGTACTTTTGCATTCATTTTCAGTCACCTAGATTAATCTATTGCATTTATTTAAGTTCATTTACATCATATCACATCACACACGTCCTAATTTGAGTGTTACATAAGCATTTTTGGACCCAATCTCTCTCCTTTTAGGTGAAAAACCCTAGAAGTGTAAGAGTAGCATTCAGGTCCCAAAAATGTATGTTTCATTTTGGTTAACCCGACTTTTGAACACTTTCAATTTTTTCTTGCATTTACATCTTGCATCCTATTTCTCATTTGCATTACAATTCAATTAGGACATTGATTTGTTATTGCATTCTAGGACTTTTTCATTTTGCATTAGTGAAATCTTCATTTCGCTTTCATTTTTGCATTACATCTAATTCAAAAAAGTAACAATTTTCATTTTGCATCTGAAATTGCATACTGTAGAGCATTTAAATCATCTTAAAATTTCTGAAAAACACTAAAAATCTTCATAGTAGGACTCATTCGCCACCCAGGGTGAATCAGTCCCTCTGCATTTCTGAAATAGCATTTTTGCAATCTCTTTGACATTTTTCTTCATTACACTTTTTTGTTCTTGCATTCTGGTTTCATTCATAGATTCTCTATTTTTCCTCATTTATTGCATCTTAGTTTATTTTCATCATGGCATTTTCTTTCAATAAATTTTGGAATTCCTTAAAGTCATTGGTAGACATATCCAATTTTGCTTTTGGTTGTGACCCTATTGACCTTGAACTCACACATGCTCCTTCAAATCCTAATGATTTTCCTCCTCATGATGTAGACATCATTGGAGAAGATTATGATAGAATGCACAAGTTCTACAATGACTACCTTGACAACCTAGAAGTCAATGCAACCTTTTACCCATCAATGAGATCACAAGACCTTCCCACTATTGCACCTCCTGATCACTCTGCATATTTACATCCTGAAGTCAATATAGGGCCTAAGGTTCCTCCCTCAAGTGGACCTAGTTCCTCTTGACCCCCACAATTCCAACCATTTTATGAGCATACAGTCACAAACATTCCTATCAACCTTGAAGATACTTATGGTAAAGGATTTACTATCTTAAGTAAACAAGGTTGTAACACAAAACATGAAGATGACATCCATCAGCTTCTTGAACAACAATCAACTAAAGCAAACACAAAAGGACTAGGATATCAAGATCTTTTACATCCTGAGAGACATCATCTTTAACTTAGGAGACTTCCGAATGCTAGAACAGTGATCTTGAATGCTCCTCCTAACTTAAACATTCTTCTTCCACATGAACAAATTTTATCTCATTCTAATGACAAGGATGTTAGGATCCCCATGGGTCCTTTTCCTCCTTCTATTCATGAACAAGGAGAATCTAGCAAATGAAAATGACCTTACAAACTGTACATCCTCCACCCAAATGTGAACGGAGACTTCAATTGCTTTTAAACAATGATCTTATACTCTTACCACCTATGAATAGGTTGGTTATCCGCCCTAAAGATTCAAACATACTATACTGCAAATATCATTATATTCTTGGACATCAAACTAAAGAATGTCGGACATTGAAGGAAATACTGGCTAAGTATCAAGGTATGTGCAGGATCATGATGGGCCAAAAAGTGGCAATATGATGGGTATTTGTAGGGTGTGGTTGACAACTTTTTTTTACCCAAAATTGATGAAACAAAAAGGTTTTTTAAAGGATATTCTGAGCTTTCCACCAATATAAATTATGCTTTCTTTGAATTGAATAAATAGTTATTATTCATTTTCTATTTGAATTATGACTAAAGTTCTAATTGATAGGCTAATTGAAAAACATCTATATCTTTCAAACGGTATCAATTTTTTGAATCCAAAACATGTGTCACATTCTATGCTTTGCATACTATAAGATTTAAAAAAAGAATTGAATTTCATGAAGTTTTGACCAAGTTAAGGTGGTCAAACATACAAGTTTTTATATTTTTTAAAAGTTACAATAAAAAATTCATAATTAATAATTTACTTGGAAAAAACTTACAAAAAATATGCATCACATCGACATGAGTCCTCTACTTATATCTAAAATCTTATAAAAAAAATATTATCATTTTATTGTGGTTAGGGTCAGAATGACACCTACTTTATTTTTTTCCTTGAAATTTAAGTACTACTACATTGAAATTTCAAATTTTCACCAAATAGATTTTAAAAAAATAAAAATAAACCTAGTAGTTTAGAAACTACATTCAATTTTATACAAATTCTATTCTTACATATTTTTGAAATAATATAGGTAACTTATTCAAATTTTTATGTCAAGTTTCCTAACTCTGATTTTTCTGAATTTTTTGCCACTTAAGGGCCTATTTTTTTCATGATGATCCTGCACATACCCATCACTTCACTGATACCAATTGTTTCCCTCTCATACCTTAATACAATCACATCACCTTCCTCATGCGATAGTTGTATAATTCCCTATTCTCACTATTGCATGATTCTTTCCCATCACCCAACTCAGCTCATTCTTGTCTTTACCCTTTGGTGGGGCAAGACATTGTTAGCCTTGTCCTTGTAATGCATTTTCCTTTGTCTCTTCACTATGTTATTCCTTTTTTGCTTATATATTTAAGATTGAGAAACCAATAACTTAGTTAATGGTTGACCTACAAATGCATTGCTTGTTTCTCTTTGATTTTCTTTTCGTGTGAATATTGTGTTTCCTCGTATCATGCATTTACTGTTCTCTTTCTTTGTACACTTCTTCTATTCATCCCTCTATTCTTCTATTTTTCGTGCCTTGTATTTTTCATTATTGTTTTGTGTTTTTCCTTTTGGGGATGACACAAAGCGTTGAGATGACCTATGTCTCTTCCATGTTGACTCAAACCTTTTCTTTTCCTTTTTACTTTATCTTTTCTTGTGTTTTTCCTTTTGGGGATGACGCAAGGCATTGAGACCAAAATGTCTCCTTCATGTTGACCCAAAATCTTTCTCATTTTCTTTCACCTTTTCATTTTATTTCTTTTCGCTTGTGTTTTCCTTTTGGGGACGATGCAAAGCGTTGAGACCACAATGTCTCTTCCATGTTGACCCAAAATGAACTTTCTTTGTTTTATTTTCTTTTTTCTCTCTTTATGTCATTCTTCCAGTTCTATGTTCTTTGGGGAATGATGACAATTTTGAGCTCCTTAATCAAAACATTGCAGCAATGAACATACTAACCCCAAATCCATATATCCCTTATGTGTTTGGTGTGTTTTCTTTTCTAGGGGCAACTCCCTTCTTTCTTTATTTTTCATTTTTCCTTGACATGACACAGCCTAACTTTGAAACATATGACGACATAGGGCTTTCCAAGTTGGCTCTCATGTCTTGTTTTCTTTTCTTCTCTACTTTAAAGTAATTGTTCATAGAATAATGTGTAGCAATTCCTTTAAAGTGGGGGGCATACATTACCATTAATTCATTTACATTCTTGGTTCCTAGTGTAGCCTTGTCGTTTATTTGGTGCACTCGTCACTTTGTGGATGGAATTGGGTGTGATTTCTTTCATAATTGTGATCTATCTTAGCATATTACATTCCTCTTGGTGGTCTAATGTGACGCACTACATCCCCTAAGTTGTGAATATACTATTCTTTGATTGGTCCTCTCTTGGAGACATTAGACACAATGTCCCCTTAGCGACTAACCTTGCATAAACTGAACAAGACTCCTTTGAACATATTTTCACATTTTACATTTTACATTACATTTTTGCATTCCTTTTTGTCACCTTGCATTACACAACTTGCATGACTGTGGTACCTTTCCTTTTTGTTCATGAGCATTTTTCCTTGTGGCACCTTGTTAAAGTTATCAAGCGGTATAAATTTGGCATGGTTGAGCGGGAAGCCCAACTAGCGGCATGACTTTTCCCCATAGCCACCTTTGTGTTTTGTGAGTGCATACCAACTAACGTATGTATCTTACTTTTTGGGCTTTCTCAAACCATGGACAACTAGTTCTATGGCCCTAGAGTGAGTATACAGTTGGGCCTTCTCACCCTGTGGACAGCCTAAAGTTCCATGGCCCCAGAGTGAGTACACATTCTCTTTTTCAAAAAATTAGCCTAGATCTCTTTTCACAACTAGTTGGGCTAACAATCGAAGCTTCATCCAAATTTTCTCAACACTTGTGTGTTCCTTTGTTCTTATGCTTAGTTTTCCATGGGATCTTCATCATGGGGGCTTCATCATCCCTCTTGATCATTGTATTCCATCTTGCTAACGTAAGTGCATTTGAACCCTTCTCTAGATGTTCATGGCTACTTTAGTGTGAGTTCGAAGTAGGCTCATCCTCTCACTAAAGTGGGGGCTAAATGTATCATAGAAAAATGGCCCCTTGTCATTTTTATGGCCTTTTAGACCTTGTTTCATGGTATTGGAACTATGTTGCTCTGATTTTATGTTGTAACATGGATTGAACATGCTTATTTAGGTACTAAAACTCAAAGAACGACTTCTTGTGAAGGTGTTGTGAAGTGTTGTAAGACATTTCTACATTCTTCTAGACTTTATTTAATGCATTTCACCTAAAAATCACCTGTTCACTCATCAACAAGTCCTATTGTGAAGTGTTGTAAATTCTTGTAACAAGATTTCACGCTTTTCTAGGCACATCTTCACTATTTACACCATTCTCATGCTTTATTTTTTCCCTTTATGCCCTCATATGACTTAATTAAGTGTATTTTTGAATGTTACCCTAACAAATAACATTAAACACAATATTTTTCCCAACACATGTTTTTAGATCTTAGGTGGGACCCATTTGCCATGGGTGGCGAATGAGTTCCCCTTGGCCCCAAATTCAAAATGTTTCAAATTTCCTTTTGGGATTTTATTCAAAATCACTTGTTGTCAGCCTGTCATGAGGTATGAACGGATACTAAGGCACAAGAATTGTTTAAATAAGTGATTTTCATCTCATTCTAACCCCAATTCATCAAGTTCACTTATCCACCTATTCACTTAAGCATTCAAGCATTCTATAACATCAATTCAAGCACTATTCAAGTACTTTGAAGCAGCCGTTGACATTACTTCAGACTTGCAACATCAAGAGTTAGGTGAGTTGATAGCACTTGCATGTCATTAGTTTATCTTTCTCTTGCATTTCATTATCTTTTTAAGGGTTTAATTACCAAAAGTGGGGTTTGACCAAGGAAAACCCCTATTCACTAACCCTAATCATTTTTCCCCTTTTGCTTGTTTGTTTGAAAATTTGACAAGTTATTAGGTGTTCAAGAGTGATTTCAAGTCAACTTGGTGCTTCAAGTCAACTTGAGTCAATTTCAAGCTTGGAGAGAGTTATTTGTTCATTTTTTGCAAATTTGACTTCGACAACCCGAGAAGTAGACATTCCCAAATCTAGTGTTGTATAGTTGTCTCCTAGTTTTTCAAAAATTTGGGAGAGGACTAGTTCACCACTTGTGGCGAATGAGTCCCACCTTAGGACTGGAAACTTGAGTTTTGTCAGATTTCAGATCCCGACAAATAGAAACTAGCTCCCGACAGTTTTTCACCAATAGGTGGATTGATTCGCCACCCTGGGCAAATGAGTCCCTCTGTGAAAAATCAATGAATTTCACCAGCATCTAGAACACTCTAGAAAGCTCACATTTCATCCAGGTGCACTCAGATTCATCCCTGTACTTTCTTTTTTGCATAATTTCTTCATTTACATAGTTATTTGCATATCACAATGTGTTTTCGAACATAGTTGTAATTGCACTTTTGCATTCATTTTCAGTCACCTATATTAATATATTGCATTTTTTTAAGTTCATTTACATCATATCACATCACACACATCCTAATTTGATTGTTACATAAGCATTTTTGGACCCAATCTCTCTCATTTTAGGTGAAAAACCCTAGAAGTGTAAGAGTAGCATTCGAGTCCCAAAAATCTATGTTTCATGAATTTAATAAATAATTATTATTCATTTTCTATTTGAATTACTAATAAAGTACTAATTTATAGGCTAATTGAAAAACATCTGTAGCTTTCAAAAAGTATCACATCTTTTGAATCTAAAACATGTGTCACATTCTATGCTTCACATACTATAGGATTAAAAAAAGAAAAAATGATTTTCATGATTTTTTTACCAAGTTAAGGTGGTTAGACATACAAGTGTATATTTTTAAAATTTGTAATAAAAAATTCATAATTAATTATTTACTTGGAAAAAAATTACAAAAAATATGCACACATCGGGACATGAGTCCCTCTACTTATATCTAAAATCTTACAAAAAAAATATTATCATTTTATTGTGGTTAGGGTGGTCAAACGTACACCTACTTTATTTTCCCTAAAATTTAAGTACTACTGCATTTAAATTTCAAATTTTCACCAAATAGATTTTGTTTTTTTAAATAAACCTAGTAGTTTAGAAACTACATTCAATTTGCTACATATTATATTCTTACATATTTTTGAAATAATAGAGATAACTTATTCAAATTTTTACGTCAAGTTGCCTAACTCTGATTTTTCTAAATTTTTTGCCACTTAAGGGCCTATTTTTTCCATGATGATCCCACACATACCCAGGTCCATTTTATCATTAATTATTCCCATATCAAGCAAGAGGTCCTTTTTTTCTATGACAGATCTACCAACTGTGCTATAAAATGACAAATGGATTGGAGTCTTCCTTACAAACCCCTTAACTGCTTCAATGTTCTTGGCGCTTCCATCTCGAGAATTGCTTTGACTTTGGTAGGATCTATCTTGATTCCTATCATAGATATAATATACCCAAGGAGCATTCCTGATTGCACCCTGAATACACACTTCTTTGGATTGAGTATGACCTTGTATTCTTATAGCCTATCAAATATAAAGCTTAGAGTTGGTATCTGATCCTGACACTTTCTTGATTTAGCTAATATGCCATCCACATAGTCTTCCATAGTTTTGTGAATCATGTCGTGGAAGATCAGTTTCATAGCTCTTTGATAGGTAGCTCTGACATTTTTTAACCCAAATGGAATCATGTTCTAGTAGTAAGTTCCCCATGGACAAGTGAAATTTTTTTTGTGTTTATCATTCTTATCTATCATGATCTGATTATACCCTGAAAATCCGTCCATTAGTGATAGCATTTCATGTCTTGTCGTCATATCCACAATCATGTCTATATTTGGGAGAGGGAAATCATGTTTAGGACATGCTTTTTTTAGGTCCCTGAAGTCAGTGCAGATGTGGATGCCCCTAGTGGGCTTAGAGATAGGTACAAGTTTTGAAACCCATTCTGGATAATCAATTGGTCGTATGAAGCCAACATCAAGAAGCTTCTGTAATTCAAGTTTGGCCAATAATGCTATTTGTGGATGCATCTTTCTCAACTTTTGTCTTACTAGTTTTGCTTCTGGATAGATAGCTAGATGGTGAACCACAACTTTTGGATCAAGACCAAGCATGTCGACATAGGTCCATGCAAAGTTTACCTTCCTTTCTCATAGGTCAAGAGTGATTCTACATAAAATTTGATATGTGATGTTTCCTCATTTCCTAGGTCAACCAAATTGCACTTCTCTACCAAGACTCCTAACTTTTCCTAATGAATAACACTAAGGGGAAGATTGAATCCCTCATCCTCTAGTGCCTCAGAAAGGTTTTCACCATTGGATATGTCCTTTGTTTTTACTATTTTCAAGTCAAAAAGTGCCACAGTGTGGTTTTCACTTAAAGACCTAGATAATACTCTTAAATTTTCAATTTTGTGACTGAAGAATTCAATCATTTCCCCATAGTAGGCATGGTGCTACCACATTAATGGGTTACACTTTCGAGGACATCCTAATTTTTTCCTGAAATCACATATTTTTGGAAAATATAATGATTTAAGACTTTAAAGGTTCCATTTAAATTATTTTAATTTAAGAGGGCTTGATCAAACCCCCTTAGATCAATCCCCCTTGGATATAACCCCGTTATTTTTAAACCATACCTATAATGGACTCTCCTCTACACCTATCGAAATGCTAATAAAAAACCACTTTTGATTTACATTTTGGGTGATCAAATGAATTCAATTAAAATTTATGTTTTGTAAGTATGTAGACCTTATTATAAGCTTCCCAAAAAGTATAGTTTTAAATATATTTAATTTTATTATTATAATTACTTTTATTTCTTTTGAATGTAGGTTTTTCAATGGACATCAATTTCTTTGTTTCACATATACGAAAAAATAGGAAAATAGAGAAAAAAAAATTTAAAAATACATGTGCACTAGGTATTGATGTCCTTATTCCAATAAAAAAAGAATAAGTTAATTCAAATGTATACAAAAAAAGTTATGTGGGACAAAGTACACCTATGTCCAAATTATAATTACTTTGACTTGGAAAATTAAGTAAAAAAAAAATGTAACAAAAAATTATGAAAAAATATCCACACACTAGATATTGGTGTGAAAAATCTATATTTTAAAAATTAGAATTGTATCCTTTCTATAAAAAAAGTTATGCAATTCGAAGTAAACATTACTTTTTAAAAATGTTGTTTAGTAGTAAAAATAAGTTATTACAAATTACATAAAAGGATTCACAATTTATTTTTTAATATTTTTTAAAAAATGTAATTAGAATCTATGAACAAAATCTCACAAATCACTAGTTTGATTCATCTTCAAATTTCTAATGGTTTAGCTACTATAGGTGTAAGAAAGTGAAGATCTGGTGAAAAATGTTGATTTCAATGTCAAGTTTGGCCAAAAAGTGTAACCCATTATTGTGGGATCACCTATCAACATCTAGCTCAATGTTGAATCCAACTTTATGATCACCACATGGTATTGTATCCCGCAGTCCCATGAATTTTGAGAGAGCCTCACTATTTTCAAACATGTCTAGAATCGGTGGTCCTCGTTGGTCATAATCGATGAGTTGGGGATAGACAAGTTTTAGCTCATTAATCTGGTCACTTGGTTTGAAAGATAGGGTACTAATCATGAGAAGGGAGGAATCCTTGAATAACATTGGTAGGTCGGTGAGGGGGTCCTCAAAAGGATAAGTAATCGATACAGGAACTGAGGGGGATGATTTGACTGTTTTAACTGGGGCACCTTTGCCACGTATGATTAAATTTGGAGGCGTACATCCAAGGCCAATATTTTTTATACGCTTCCCAGGAATAATGGGTTCCAAAAGGCCGTTATCATTTTTCACCAAATTTTCATTTTTTTTATAGCCCCATCCTTGCATTAACTACAATCCTTTGTTGTCATTGTCCATGGGAAGATCAAGTACGAGCCTTTCATCTTGATACAATAAGATTGATATATCCCTTTCATCTACCACTTCCTGACTTAGGTCCCCCCACCTTTTGAATTTGGAGGGATCTGCTTTGAAGGTTTGATCTGATGTTTTAATTGGTTGAGGTTTTCCATGAGACCAAGGAGATTTAGGTAACTCTCCTATTACAAAGGAACTCTTTTTCACTTTGTAGTCCCCACACCCATTATCTTGGATAATAACTTTAATATGAAAGATGTTTGGAATGGAGGGTGTCTTTTCTCAAAGGTGGAGGTGAGGGTAGATGGGTCTATATGTGGAGATGTGGGTCCTTCATCATTCTTTGGGACTTGAGGGGTCTTATAGTACTTGGCTTCCAGATTCTTGCAATAATAAAATGGTTCAGGATCTCCATGGACTATGACCTCTTGATTTTGATAAGGAAACTTGGCACATTGATGGAAGGTGGGTGTGACAGCTTGTATCCCATGAATCCATGGGCACCCCAAGAGAATATTATAAGGTAATTCCAAATCAAGGACTTGGCATGTGGTTTCCATGATAGCTTTCCCTACTTGGATAGGGAGTTGAATGGTGCCTTGAGACACCTATTCTTGATCATCATATGCCCTGATTGTAATGCCTTTACCTTTTTCAATGATGTCTTCAGAGAATCCAAAATTCTTTATTAGCTTGAGAGTACAAATATTTAACCTTGCACCTCCATCCACCAAGACTCTTTTGACTTTCTTCTTATGGACTAAGACTTCGAGTGGAGTGCATGGTTATGAGATGGTTGAGTTGGCAAGTCCTGATCAGAAAATGTTAGGAGATGTGGGGTGGTGATATGTTCGACCATAGCTTGGAATTGGTCTACATCAAGATTCGTGGGGATGGTGCATGAAGCCAATGCCTTTTCTGGGATTTCCCTATGTGTTGGTGATATTTTCAGTAATTTCATGATGGAGATTTGGGTAGGGGTCTTTTTCAATTGATCCAAGATATTATAACCACTAGGTACTAACTTTGGATTGGTGGCGGATGGCCTGGTTGGTTGAGACTATCCTGCAATGGTAATTTTTCCACCACATGTGGTGACTCCACAGTCGGCTTTGGATCTTGTGATATTGAAAATGGTAACCCACTCATCTAAGGGTGCCACAACATCTAAGGATGCAAAAACATGGTCATAAACATGGTTTACATTATTATAATTTTCCTTACCATTGTTGTTTCCCTTATTGTGATCTGGCATTAGATTCATGTATATTTTGAGATCTTGGTTTCCAAAAGGTTGTTCAATGGTTATGGTTTTGTCATCGATGAGGTCCCAAATTAGATTTTTGAGTCTCATGCAGCTAGCTGCTGTATGTCCCTTAATTTTATGAAAGTCACAAAGATGTTTCTCGTTATACCATGGTGGTTTAAATTGAGGCTCTTGATAATTTTCATAAATAGGGATTTTGATGATTTTTTCTTATATCAGCTGTTGTAGGACAAACTCATTTGGTTCCCCAAGTGGTGTGTATTTTCGCTTGGGGGGATATTTATTCCTTGTGGCTGGTCCCCCTTGATTATTCAGGTTATTGACAGCTTGATTGTTGGGTTGTTGTGATGTGTTGGCTTGTGTGTGGTTTTGGTTGTTGACTTGTAGTTGTTGATATGATTGTGTGTTTTTCCTTGGAGCATTGATAATAACTTTGGCGCCAAGTTAGTAACATTTTTGTTCTTTGCCCATGTGCGAGGTTTTTTGTTGTAACTAGTTGATGGATGGTTGTCTTGATAAGTAGGTGTCCCCCCTTGTGCAATAAGGGTTCTTTCGATGTTGAGCTCCTTGGGGATCAACTGGTCATATGTGGTGATGTATTGCATTTTCAGATGGAAGGACAAGGTTCCTTCAAGATTGGCAATGATAGTACCAATTTTTTGTTCCTTTGAAATAGTCCACTTGCTCCTGTTGGCCTTGGATCACCATCATTGTAAGAAGGATGCAAATGTTTCCCCCTTGGCTTGTTTTAGAGCAGATAGTTCCTCTGGACTCACATCCATGCCTATGTTGAATGAATAGTTCTGTATGAATAAGTCCACAATTTCTTGGAACATTTTTATTCTGGGAGGAAGGTGAGAGAACTATTCCATTGTTGGGCCAACCAAACTTCAAGGGAAGAGATACATTAGATATGAGTCATCATAGGCAACTTCTATACAGTGGACATGAAATTCCCTAATGTGATCTTCAGGATTGCCTGTCCCACGATATTTGTCGAATTTAGGTATCTTGAATCCTTGTGGAAATGGAATCATCACAATGCTTATGTCAAATGGATAAGGATAAATTCCCTTGTTTTTTTGTTGTTTCTTCATATTATAGGTCTAGCACTTGTTGTGAGAGCAATTTGATTTCTATAGACACATCATTTTGTAGATCAAGTGGTGTAATGAATGTTTTTTGGTGTGGTTTGTGTTGGAACTATTAAAATCATATGATTTTTGCATATTTTTCACCATATGAGTATTTCCTTGTGCATATTTCCTTCATTTCATAATTTGTTTGCTCATATTTTGGCTCATATCTGACCCCTAAATCATCTATCTTTGCATTTTCCACATTCTGGTTCATATCGGCATAGGTCTCCCATTGTCTCCCCGACCCACTGTGTTGTTCTGCTAATATCTTATGTTTCAGGTGTTCCCGTGTGACGACATTTGGGTCTCTCCAACTTGTTTTTCTGCTAGCAAACATCTGTTGCCTATCGGCAAGATGTTTATGTTGTTTTGGCGACCGTGGTGGCTTCTATCGACATTGGTCTTGGCAGTCGGGCTAGCATCTTACCGAATTATGGATGTCTCAACGACAAGTGCATGTGGGTTTCTTTTCGGCATGGCTATGGGTTATCGGTATCATGTCTTGGCGAGCTCAACATGTTATACCGACTGGCACATATGGAGGTGTTTTGGCCAAGCTATGGGTTTTCGGCACGAGGTCTTGGCGAGTGACCTCCAGTCTCGCCAATGGAAAACATGTAGATCCTTGTCAGCATAGGTGTTGCCTTGTCTCGGTGATGCAGGGATAATTGAAGACCTTCAGTGAAGCATTGGATAATCTACGAGAGGTCCCCCCGAAAGTTGAAAGCTATAGTGATATACGTGGGGCATAAGGACTCTATCGATGAGAAATCTATAGTGTTTTGGCAAACAAGTATGAGCTCAAGCCCTTCGGTGTAACAAGGGGAATTCTATGTAACGTCTCCCCGAGTTTGATATGTCTCGGCGAAGACAGGTGAAAGATGGCTTTCGATGGGAAATACATAATATCACAGCGACACTCAAGGATGGATGAGAGTTTTTGGTATAGCTTGAGTACTCTTTATAACTTCTCCCCAACATTGTTTTGTCTTGCCAATAGCTCGATGAGGTATCCTTTTCGGTGAGAAAGTCTAATGGTCTTGGCGATGATGAATGTAACAAAAGGTATTTCTCGGTATGAATTTTTGTTTCAGTGTGTGGTCTTGGCGAGGTGCCTGGGGTCTCACCGAATGAGGTGCAAAGGTGACTTTATCGACATAAAAATTGGAGTGTCTCAGCAACATTTATAGTGGATAAGGATATTTGGTAAACCAATGTGGAGTCTACGAGAGGTCTTCTCGATATCATAAAGCTATAGCGATACACAAAGGGAATTGGGGGATACTTCTTAGCTTCAGTGTGACCAACGAAATGTTATAGCGACATACAGAAGGTGACAATGCATATCGGTAAAACATAATGTGATCTACGGGACATCTCCCCGACTCGAATAGGTCACAGTGAAAGTGATACAAGGGCGGAGCGATTAACGTGTGAATTGCCTTCGGCATAGCTACTGCGTTGTCTCGCCAACTGTCTCACTGGTGAAAAATAGAATTTCAAAATGTAGGGCCAACATGTTTCTACTTGGATAACCGTTGCTGTCCGACTTGATTTGGAGCCCGATTTTTATGGATGGCCGACATGATTTTCAAATATGTTTTATTTTCTAAATGCTCGTGTATAAATAAGCATCTTGCAATTGTAATAGGAGCTTTTTTTTTAGTTATTTGATACAGTAGGCATTTTTCTGATGGATACAGTAATATAGATTCATCAGATCAGAGACTAAGTTGCATGTTTTCAAAGTGGAGGTATTTATGAAAGTCAATTGATGTTGTTGCACATTTTTGGTCTCAATTATCTGTTGAATTTGATGAAAGTATGGCTAAGTTGTCTCCAAGATGGATTCTTTTAGGTTGTTTAAATTGATATGACAAGTTTGTATTCGATTTATCAGTGCACATTTGTTGTACTCATGTGATTGATTGATTGGTTCTTTCAAGTAAAGACTAAATCCTTTTAGCTAATCATAGTAATCAGAGAGATTCAATTGGATTATTCAAGTAGAGCTTAGTAGTCATAGTTTTGCATGTTTATACAAGTTGTAAATAGAATATATGCCAGATAGTTTGAGTTTTCTCCATAAAGTGTTGCTCATTTGATTTCATTTGACTCTGCATACCCAATAAGGCACTGGTCTCTGCATTTTATCATTTATTGAATTCATTCATTTTCTTTACATCTTTTAAAATTGAGCATTTTAGAATCTAGACCAGAGTATTGTTACTGCTTTCAAGTTGAATTATAATTGTTCACTCCCATCTGCCTTTGTGAACAAGTTGTTATAAGAAGATTGATTACAAGTCAAGTCTGCATTATTCAGAGAGGTACACCCACCTAGGTTTTGCAGCACCTAAAGAGTAGAAGGTTGAATTCTTCCAACCTTGTCTATTACCCTGAAGCATGTCAAGAGATTGGCAGCCTCTTGAGGCATCTTGCCTACGTTTTTGAGAGCTAACAGTTTGATTGCTTGAGTGATGGGTTGGGTGTTTTGTCTATTTGTGGGAGGTTGTTGCAAATTCTTTTGTGCCATCAACACTTGTTGGTATGACTGCAATTGTTGCTATGCTAACAACGTTGGTTGTTGGTCTTGTTGTTGTTGTGCCAACAATGTTTGTTGTTGGGCTAGTAGTTGAGCTACTTGTTGTTGCACTTGGTATTGTTGCAAAGCTTGCTGCTGAATTGCTTGTTGTTGTGATTGGTATTGTGCTTGTGCTTGAGCTTGTTCTGGTTGATATTGAGCTTGTGCTTGAGCTTGAGCTTGTTGGGAAGCTTGTGTAGCTTGGGTAGCCTATATGGCTTGTGCTGCTTGCACAACTTGTGTGGCTTTTTGTTGTTGCAATAAAGCTTGAGCTTGTACTTGGACAGCCTATTGTGCTTGTGAAACTTGTGTGGATTGTGCAAATTTTTGTTGTAATAAAGCTTGTGCTTGCACTTGAGCAGCTTGTTGTGTGGCTTGCTATGCATGTGCATATTGATCAGCTTGTTGCACTACTTGGGTGGTTTGTTGAGCTTGAAACTACTGGAATGCCTTTTGATAGGCTTGTTGAGCTACTTGTAATGTAATGTTGTATTAGTTTTCCATGTTTGGATTTGGTGGTAGAGGTGGAGGATTTAAAATGGTATGAGATGTGATGAGATTTTGTTGAGGTGGTGGTGGAGGTGTTGTTGGATTGATGATAGAAGATTGTGTGATGGATGGTGTGGTTGATATGTTAAGCCCTTGGGAGACCACATTTTGAGATATTTGAGGTGTTGTAGATGGTGTAATGATTGATTGTTTTTTTTTGGATTGGTGCCACCTAGTGTTGCGATATTGGTGGAATGATCATAGGATTTGGTAGGTTGATTTGATTCACGATTGGAGGATTGCTTTGATTTGGTTGATTGAGGATTGGTAAAGGGGGTTTCCCTAAATCAAGGATTGATGTGGATGTTAATGGTAGAGGAGGAAACGATAGGAATATGGGTGGTGTGTTTCCTTGAGAAAGTGATGATGAGGGATAAAAGATTCCCCCTTGTCTGAATAGTCGCCCTTCTCCTTGTGAAGTCATGGGGAGAGAGACTTGTGTGTTAAGGGAATATGTCGGTGATGTGGAGAAAGTGGATGGATTATTGGTGTCATGAAAGATGAGTGGAATGTATGGATTTTTTGGGTTTTGAGGAACAGTATTTGGTTGACCCAAGATAGTGTTTGTATCCAAGTCTTGGTTGTTTACAAGGGGATGTGTTTGAAGAGCATGAAGCAATGAACTCCCCTTGGTAACCTAGGTTGACTTGGAGTATGAGATGATGTTGGTTGTGGGATAGGTTAAATGATGTTTCAAAAGGGAGGTGTAAATGAGACTAGTGGCATAATCCCAAGAGGTTTCTCCACAATACTACTTACATCAGAATCAGAAGGAAGTTTAGCCCCTTCCTTGGCTAATTCCAACATGTATTGTGAAGTTTTAAGTCTCATCATTGTGCTGACAGTTTTGTGATTTTCAGGATTTTGGACCATTTCCATGATTTTGTCTTGAGTCATTCCTAGGACATTGTTGGTGATATCCTCCACTTGGCAACCTCCCTCTTGAAGATCTTGTGGTAGTAGAGGAAGGTTGGGCAAGGGATTGTTAGATCCAATGGGGTTGATTTTGGGTGCAGTTTGACTCAAGTCACTTGAAGTGGATGTTTCTTTGTTTGTTTCCATGTTCTTCTTGTGTTGAGATCTAGTTTTGACCATAAAATAAGGATCAAATTTTAGGAATATGGGAGGTAAACCTCTAACTCCTTAGGTTGGTCTAAACTTTAATAGGTACAAAAAAGAAAATATAAGATGTTAAGGATCAAAGGATGGTGATGAGATATTGAAAGATGGGTGATGTGAATGATTGAACTCTTAAGAACCTTGGAGGGATACTATACTTTAGGACTTTTGGATTTTTTTGATCTTGGATTTGATAATGAACTTATAAACTCTAAGAGGTTAGATTTTGTCTTGGAATAAACTTGTCCACAAGGTGATAATTTAACTAAGTGTATGAAGAAGGATTCATCTACACACGCTTAGTCAAACAAGATGATTTTGATTTTGATTTAGAAGGATTTTCCAAAAGCCTAGCATGAAGGATTTTTTCCAAGATTCTAAGAGTTGTTTGTGAGATGGGATTTGATTGATGTTTGGAGGTGGATGAAAGTGTTGATTTTGATCCTAAGTGAGCTTAGAGAGACTTTTGTTTACAAGACCTAGGTATTGAAGAACATGCTATAACTCCTATGTGAGAAATTTAAAACATTGGAAAAGACTTGGATTTTGACAATAACAGAACGAATAAAAATTGGGATTGTCCTTTTAAGCACGTGATTTCCTGAGGATCGATGGATTTCCTTATGATTTTTACAAGGCCCTTTGGGATTGTGTTGGGAAAGATCTGTATCATGTTTACTTAGAGGCTTTTCAAGCTAATTCTCTAGGTAATTTAATAAACAAAGGAAATATTAAATTCATACCTAAGTCTAGAGATCCCAAGGATATTTGTAACCGGAGGCCCTTAATGTCTCCTACAAAATCATTTCCAAATCTTTGGCTCTGAAAATCCACCATCTTTTACCTCAGATTGTGCGCCCAGAGCAAACAAGATTTATCAAGTCCAAGTTCATTTTGGATAATATTATTGCCATGTGGGAAGGTATGGAGTGGGCTAGACGATCAAACCAGAAAGCTATTTTACTCAAAATTGATTTTTCTAAAGCCTATGACCACATTGAATGGCTTTTTATTCTTGCTATGCTGCAAGCTTTGGGATTTGAGCCCAATTTCATTCAGGTTGTTTGCATGCTCTTTGTGTATGCTTCTGCTTGTATCACCATTAATGGCCACCAATTATCTTCCTTTAGGCTCTTTCGTTCCATCTGACAATTATGCTCGCTTGCCCCCTCTTTGTACGTGCTCACCGCTGAAGGGTTTGGTTACCTTTTGGCCAATGCGATTTCTCAACAGTGTGTCAAGGGCATTTCATTGCCTAATTCTCAAGCCTAGCTGGTTAATGGCCATTTTGCTGATGACTCTTTCCTCACTCTTCTTGAGGATTATGATAATATCAAAGTGTCCCTGGAATGTCTCAATATTTTTTGCCTCACTTTTGGTTCTGCCATTCAATGGCACAAAAATTTGTGCTATAGACAATCTATTCTACCCACTCCACCCTAGTTTCAGCAGTATGGTTTGAAGTGGATTGGGTCAGGAGAATTTTTTTAGATTCTTGGGCATTCCCTTCACTTTCCAGGAATCTCTGACTGAGCTATGGCAAGCTGTTCTTTCCAAAGTTGAGCATAGGCTCGCTTACTAGATTAGTAAGCCCCTCTCTTTGGCAGGGAAATTTTAGGTGTGATCCAAAGTTCTCACAACCACTCATGTTTATTATTCTTCATGTTGGGCCCCTTCTAAATCCACCTATGGCAAGCTTGAAAAGCTTCTCTAGGACTTCCTTTGGGCTTTTGCTAAATCACATAGAGGGTTTCACCGTGTCGCCTAGAAATTTTGTTGCCTTCCCAGAGACTCTGGAGGACTTGGGATGCTCTCCACTCAATGACAAGGCACTACCTTGTGTGTGAAGTGGATAATCTGGGCCCTTATGGGAGATGAGGCCTGAAAAATTATCCTCAGGCATTGTATTCAATTAGGCTTTCCTACACACAGACCTGCCTAGAAGGGGATTGGCTTTCAAACCCTTCTAGTCATGGTGGAACTAGTTCAAATTGCGGGGACTTTTGTTGCTAAAAAAATTTGGAGAGCCTGGGAGGAAATTAAACCCTGGCTCCACTAGGTTGGTTATGGTTTCTATGATGGGCTTTCACTCAACCAACAAAATGTTTGGTGGTCTCCTCTTTTTTCTAGCAATGGTCAGCCTCTAGCTAAATCGCCTTGGCTTAAGGTGCTCAGATTCCACAAGAAAGGTATTAAGACCTTACAACAGATATTTCATAGACCCACAATGCATATTATGTTGTGGGAGGGCTTTCGTGCCTTGTACAGGCTTCAAAACCAGTATCGTGCAACTTATGATGGTCTAGTGAATGCTATTCCTACAAAACTGCTTCATAAGGTGGGTATTCGTGGGTCCAAGCCCTGGTGGAAGGACTGGAAGTGGTACCTAGACACTCCTTTCAGGAATTACAAGCCTAGGCTTGGCTATAGGTGGCTCTCACCACATTTTCCTATGATTCATGGTCTGAACTAGAGGTGGCTTCTTCAATCTCCCACTCATGTCTAACATAAAAGACTTGCTACCACTTGGTCTACAAGTATTCAGCCGAAACGTTCCCACTTTTCTTGGTGTATTCTTTTCCAAGGCTTGCCTGTGGGTTCTTGGCTTGTTCACCTAGGGGCCCAGGACCCTTGTTGCCCTTTTTGTGGGCAAGCCGAGTCTTTTAAGCATCTCTTTTGGTTTTTTTCCCAGAGCCCAATAGCTTTGTACTTGGATTCATGACTTCTTTCAACCTTTTTGACCAAATCCATTTTCCTAGAAAATGGTTAGACTCGCACAAACTTCTTGCTAAGTATACCCAACTTTGACACACTTTCAGAGTGGAAATCCTCTTCAATATTTGGAAAGATGGAAATGACTGCATATTTTCTCACACTCAAATGGATAAAAATGTTTCTTTATATTCTAAAGCTATTATTTGTTCTAATGTGCTCTTACATATTTAGGTGCAGGCAAATAAAGTTGCACTTGAAGCTACTCACCTACAAGTGCTTTTGGACCACTAGGGAAATGCCCTATGTATTGTTGCTCGAGTGTCTGCTTTTCCCACCTCCTCCCACAGCTGGTCACCCTCTTGGGGCCGGTAGTGGAGTGGCTCTACGCGCCCCTGCTCTCAACCTCATCTTTGGTGGAAATCTCACCCTCCTTGGCGGACCCACTCTACTCTACCTTGGGTTGGCCAGGGGTGGCTTTCTGGTGGTGCTTCAAGGAGCGATGGTGGTAGTTTTGGGTGGCCCTCTGATGACACTCCTACCTTTGGCTCTAGTTGGCTAGACTCTGGTAAAAGGTTTCCATGGCTTGTGCTTGTAATCTTGTCTGGTTGCGAGGAAGATAAAGATAGAGATAAAGATAAGAAGTTGATGATGGTTGGGGTCCTCCACTTGACATCACTCTAGACCCTGCTGATGTATGGGGGAATAAATTGGATGACAGAGACCCTCCTAGCTCTGTTGGCACTACTTTGGCCACTTAATGATTTTTTTATGTTATGTTTGTAATCATGGACTTCTTGGCTAGGCCCATGTGACTAGCTGATTTTTTTGGCTTTTCTGGGCATTGCCCATATGACTCTCGAGGTGTGCATTCTTGCCACCCACTTTTTTTTGTGAATATGTATTTTAATCTTTGAATTAATATAGATTAATGCCTATTCGTCAAAAAAAAAGTTATAGACCAATCTTTCTCTAACTTCGTAAAGCATAGACTGACGTTTCTGGAGATTTCTTGGACTAAGATGTTTGTGACGATTGATGAACTTTGGTTTTGGGACTTTGATCTTGCAGGAAATCATTTGAGAAAACACATGTGTGGGGTTCAATTTTTCTTTTATTTTTGCTTAATGGATTCTTTTTTACAACAAACACTTTCTTGCTTAGCTTTTCAACTAAATGTCTATGTCTCAATTTCTTTTCATCCCACAAGGTCCATTATGTGGAAATCAAGGAAAGTAAGGCAATAGTTCCCTAATGTTGACTTTAGAGAGAACAAATTTAGATATAAGTCCAAATATTTAGAAGCCACTAAGGATAAATCCCTAGGGACAAGCATCAATACTTGGACTTTTCAAAGGTATTTGCCTCTTCTAAAGGGTTTGAAATTTGGTGACCTTGTTAAATGTTTGTTTTCAAGATTTTGGATCCAAGCAATGTATTTAACTAACTCAAAGATTACACAATCCTAGGATGGAAAATAAAATATTTGTTGAATTCCCACTTGGATTTCTCCAGCTGCACTTATTCGGAGTGGATGATTATAATCTTGACCACGCTGGCTCCCATCCACGATACTCACTTCTACGGGTTGGCCAAGCTTTAGTTCTCATGAATCTCCCATGACGAACTTTTCATCTCTACAAAGAACCACAAATATGTGGGATGGCTCGAAAGGTCCAACCTCCTAATGCCAACAAATATTGGGATTTTGGATTCTAAAAAAAGGTTTGTAATAAATGCATCCAGTTCAAAGGAAACAATGATAAACTCCTCAAGAGGTCTCACAACCCTTAGAAAAAGGGCTTGATGCATCATAAAGATATTGGGGGAGAGCTATCATGCATTACTGAGTTGATTGCAAAATTTCCTTACAACCACAAATTTGCATAGTGGTTAGAAAGAGCCTGGCGTATGCTCGTTACCACTTGAGTCATTCTCTTGGGGTGAGTACATTTTCCCACCAAGGAAGGCCCTCTAAAGGTAAACAAAAGTGATTAAGTACATTCATAATTCGATCAATCTTTGTTTGCATGAACAAAGAGAGAACACACGCGATGCCTTTTCTCACACTAGCAAGATTTGTTCAATTTTAAAACCCAAATTTGAAATGTGGAGACAATCTTTTAGACAACCTAATGTCACTAAAATGCTTTTGATTCTCAAGATCAATGTGAAGCACGAGAGAACTACATATGCATTCAAATGACAAGAGTTTGTAAAAAAGATTACAAAACAAGAACAAGCACGAATTCTTTTTAGTCCTCAAAAGCAATAAATGAATCTTTTTTATAGCACCAAATTTGATTGTGAAAGTTGTTTGTTCAATTTTAATCCAAATAAAAATGCTAGTAAGTACCTAAGATTCAATTTTAACCAACTTGAAAAAGCTTGAGTTGTGGGTTAATTTAAGGTCCAAATTGAATCTAGTTGGTCCTAGGAATTGAAATGCAACAATTAAAGCCCAAATTGTCACAAAGAGCATTAAAAAATGCTTTTAAGACTTTAAACTCTGCCCCTCCCCTGCTTTCTGCAAATGTGGCGCTAGAAGAAAAATGCGGTGCTCTGTCAGTGATAAAAGCAGTGTTGAAATACAAATGCGACACTGTGGTGAAATCAAATGTGGTGCTCTATAGAAATAGAGAGTGTGAATGTGGCATGATAGCAAATGTGGCACTTTGCGATGAGAAAATTAGACAAAAGATAGAGGATGTGAATGTGGTGATGTATCAAAGGTGGCACAATAGAGGTGTGCATATGCAATGTGACATGGCGATTGTGGCACTGTGTGTCAAAAGTGACGCTCTGTAGTGTTGTATTTGCAAAAAGTTAGTGTTGCTCCCCTGTAGCTGCAAAAAATGGAGAAATTATGTGAAATTTGACATGCTAGATTGCTCGGCCCTCCTTCTAATGCCAAATTGTGAGAAAAAAACCTACAAAGACTAACAAAAGATCAACAAAACAATGTCAAACATGTTAGTAACACAAATCTAATGCTCCCTATGAGATTCTTCAACTAATTTAAGAGAAAACATGAAGTAAACAAGAAATTAACACAATGAAGCATGTAATCTAATTTAAACCAAAAAAACCTTCATCCCATAAGGGGAGTGGTGCTCCTTTGATGTGGAAAGAATCCATTTCTCAATCCCTTGATAAGCTTGATGAGTTGTTGATGATTCAAAGATGAAAAATGGCTATAATCTAGCTATGAAACTTAAAAATGATGGAAAACTAAGAACTCAAATGGCTATAGTGATAATGCATGAAGTTATGGATCCATATTATGAAAAGGATGCCTCTATAAATTATAGAAGCCAAGGGTTGAAGAATGAGAATATTTGATGAATGTGGGATAAATTGAGAGCTAACGAGAATGTGCCAAGTGTCACAATTCTATTGGAGGAGGGTGGAGCACATTTTGGGAAATGTGTGAGTGGAAGAGGATGGAAGAGAAGTAAATGTTGTTGGTTGAGAATTTGAATTTTTTGTAAGAGGAATTAAATGAAATTTGAGAGGATGTAAGAGGATTTGAAAGGTTGTAAGAGGAGTAAATGTGCAAATGTAAGAGGATGTGATAGGTTTTTGAAAACCTTTGGAGGGAAATTGAATTAGAGGTTGTGTTATCAATCAGATATGCACCCTTGTTAGATTTTAAAAAATCAAACTATCTGTTGAAACATGGAAACCCTTTTCAGATGTGGGTGATCTATGTGAAAAGGGAATCTCCAGAGTGAGCTGCTTCAAATAATGAATCCTATTCTAAATGATTTTCTAGGAAAAGGGAGAGAAAATATGACTAAAATGTAAAAATTATCTAATATGATTCCAAACTTAAAGGTGACTTTGATATTCTACCCACAAATAGTCTTTAGAAAACAACAATGAATTCACAATCTCTCATGAACACCCAATACATATTGCTTTGCATGTAGGTTTAGACTTAAACACAACATACAACCTATATTAAACAAAATTTTGTATCAATAATCTACAATATTAAGACATGAAAAGGATTTGTAAACATAATCACAATGTAGACATCATACTAAAAATACAAATAGAGACAGAAATTGGAGATAGGAATGTTGCTTTTATTGAATTGAAGGAGTATGTCAAAGTCTGAAACTGAGTACAAATGTTTACAAGCTCTCAGAATGTCTATTAGAGCAAGAAACAATAATCTCCACTTCTGAAAAACTCTAAGTTTTTCTTCAAGATATATCTCCAAAACCCTAATCCGAGCTCAAGAAGAAATTTCAAGGAAAAGTATCGAAAACTGCCCAAAAAGTTGACACAAAAGTGGAAAAATCACACTTTTTGCATGTACATACTGAAAAGCTCCTAAAAATAGGTCTGCTTTGGTTTAAAAGGAGAAAAAACACCTTATCTCTCCACCAAGAAGCTCAAATCCGACCAAGAGAAAAGATTACTAACAAATCTACTAAAAATAGCAAATAAATAAAGCAATTTATAAAATATTGCTTTATTCTTGCTTTACAATGATTTGCAGATTTAATACTCTCATAACTTGATTATTTTTGCAATTAAAGATATAGAAAAATCTTTTGAAAAACAACATAACCTATCTCTCCATTATAATATTAGATTTTCCTTAGAAAATCATAAAAAATATAGATACCATCCTTAATAATTGATTTCTATAAAATCAATATGAAAATAACACCCTAATTCATAAGCAAAATTTCATTTATAATTTTAATTGATTTCTCTCAAAATCAATTAAAATCTAAGGTATCTATCATCATCCATTTTAACTAAGGCAATATTGACATAAAACCCTAAAGCCCTAAGCCATAAAAATATTTCATTGGACAAGCCTAAAGACTTAGGAGAAATCATAATATGAAGGCCTCCCCATAAGGCTCGAGCTAAGGTATGCATAAGATATAACACTAAGGCATATATCCACTAAGTCAAATTAGGGTTGGGAAAAACCCTAAAGAACAAAACCAAGGGATCCCTATTATTTCGCTTCATTTTGAAAGTTAAGACTTTGGAAGAAAGTCTCTGCATGCCACCGCCATGTGAACTAGGGTTTTAGCTTTTGAGACTCCATTCAAGCCTCCAATCCTTCGAGTCTGATCATGCTTGGCCTCCATTATGTTCATGGTAAGTTTATTTTCTATCTTCTCTTCATTCCTTGGGTCTTTTGATGAGAAAATGGCCTCAGAGCCTGCGGCTTATGATATAGTTCTTTGATTACTTGTGGCTCCATGTCTCTTTCCTTTTGCCTCTGTATTTCTTGGTCACCATTGTGAGAGCTCGACCACTCCATCTTGAAGCTCTGTGAGAGCTTGCCAAAACCTTCTTTTCTCCTCTATGGTGTTCATTGTAAGCTCTATTGTTCCTTTGTATTTCTCTTGGCATTTTCTTTATCAAACAAAAGCTTATGAAAGATTTTCAACTCTACAAAAAATCATTTTTCATTAATGAATTTATGTCCATTACATAGGTCGCGCCATGCTCATACTCTCCAATGCATTTCACTAAACAATTTTGTATGATTCCATTGTTTTCTTCAGATCTTGGGGCCTAGACAGTGACCCCAAAAAAATTTCTATTTCAAAATGAAATCTGGGACTAAAAACCCCTCCTCTTGACCACAGCCATTCATGCACACAATGGGTGTTTTTTGTAATTTTTTGGGCTTGAACCAAGAGAGTATAGTGTGTATTCTGCATTTTTGAAATAACCCTCATGTGGGTATTTGTATTTCAAAGAAATAATGTTCATTTGATCTTTCCAAGGCTCGAACCTGAGCTTGACCCACCATGATATTTCTCTCCTTTGTAATTTTTGTCAAAAGCCTTACATGGGTATTTGTTATTTTGAAGAAAAAATGTGTTTCTGAGACAAAACTCATCTTTTTCAAAAACCCAATGTGGGTATTCTGGAAATTGCAAGAAAATCTCTCTGTTAACCTGTAGCAACATTGCACTTGTGGATAATAATTATTCTAAAATGAAAACACCTTTGATTTCACTTAGCATTCTGTGTTGATGTTTATACTGGGCCTCTGTCTGCATTCTCATCAATAACCAAGTTTATAAAACCCACACTATAACAAAACAAGCATTCTCCAATGAACATTTAAATTGTTTTGCAATGTATTTCAATTATGTGGAGTGTCTTTAAAAGACACAACCCTAAAGTGGGTTTAACACTATGAATGGCCTTTGCACTTCACTCTTTTGAGAATACCATACTCCTCCTTTAATGATGTTGTGCTCCTGTGTCTCATAAATTGTCCTTCAAATGCATAGGCAGAATGGAAATAAATCTATAACTTATTTCCCTATTACAGTAGGTAATCACAATGTTATACTTTTATTTCTTGATGATATCCACTTGCACATACCCAAAAATGCTCTCCTCATTTTGTACTCTCCTTACATATTCTTGGTGGGTTAATGTCTTCTATCTGGCACTCTTCATGCATTTTTATGGTCCATTATGAAAATACTACTCTATGTACTTGTTCTCCTTTAAATCCTTCAATATTGCTATAACATCTTCACTTAATGCAATACTTGCATTCAAACACTGATTATAGTGAATTACCTGATGCTTGTCATCCTCCATTCAAATGAAAATCTGAAGCTTTTCGCATGTTTCCTTTATTGAACAGTGTTCTTGTTAATGAGGTATTATGTATTCCTGTTCACTATCACTATCCTGAGTACAAACATTGTTGTAATATCATGAAACAAGATGCATAAACGATACTCATGGCAGCAGAATGTAAACTGTATAGCAACATTTTAGATTTGCAATTATGAAACTGATATTCTTAGTTGAATTGATTAAACTCATTAAGTCTATTGTTCACCTGTAGCTTTCAAAACAACATATCACTTGATTGTTATGAATGAACAATAGGCTTAATGGCTTTGATGAATGAAACACTACTTTACTCCTTCAGAATAGTTCAAATAAACATAAGGATTGCATTCCTTCACTTAGCCCCATCTGTAATGTTTAAGGGGTAGCATGTCGAGCTCTACCCTTGTGGGAGCCTATTTTTCTCCAAATGCTTGGTCTTCATGAAATGATCAACTACATGACTTCTCCTATACCTGCATAAGGAAACAAACAATGTTAGCAAAAAAATATATATATGATGATGATGCTTCCCTTCTTTCAGCTCATGTTTCTACAGTTTTCTTTTAGTTGATTCTATGCAATCCAAGGATTGAACTATATTTTTGTTAGTAGGGCATGTAGTATAGTTCATATCTCGATCTCTTAATTGACACCCTTCTCAATCTTTTGTAGATATAGTCAGGAGCGGAAGCAGGATGGAGCAAGCTACAAGACATCAACTGAAGATCTACTCAGGCAATGACGGATATGTACTATGTTATTTGCTTCTTTCTTTCAATTGTATATTTCCTTTCTTGTAATGAATAGAACCAGCTAAAACCATGGCTTGTGTGGATCTTTTAATTTCTTCTTTATTTCCATTCTAAAAGAAATGCATCAAAATGCAAAGTTGTACCATCATTTGTATTCTTGGAATCAAATGAAAACATGTAATGTGAATAACTTCATGAAATAAATGAAAGAAATTTGTTATGCTTAATCATTTTTATACTCAGTTTTGTACTCCATTTGATTTGTAAAGCATTTGAGCAATACTTTTGAAACTCGGTTTTCTCAAAACACTTGCACAATTGGTACCTGGTTTTTGATAAATGCAATGCAAATAGCACTTTAGCACGTGCAGAAATAATTGTACTTTCACTTCAAATATAACAAAATTTAATCAACTCCACCAATTGAGTTGTAGTGAAAAATTGGTAACAAGTTGTTGAGAGGAATATTCCTCAAAATATGCCTTTGTGAGGAAAAAAAGATGAACAAAATAATTAATTGAAATTATTTTCATGTGCAACCTGGTTAGTTGACCATGATTGATTTAACTCTTGAGGAGTTAAAAGCTGAAGGATTTGATAATGATGATTAGAAAGCTAATTTAGGATTAATTAATTGGAGTGAATTAGGATATGTGACATTTGATTTGATTTATTTTTAATCAAATGAGAGGATTAAGAGAGGATTTAATTAAATGATTTGATTTAATTAAATAAGATGAATAATTAGTTAGAAGGGTGAATTAATCAATAAATTTAATTATTTGATTAATAGTTGATTTTTTTGATTTTAATTAAATAATGTTGATTATTCAATTAATTGATGAATTTGAAATGATTTCAGAAGAACCAGTGTTAGTTGATCAGAATTAGATGCATAGTATCAATCAGGACATTTTCAGTGTCTACAACTTGCAACATTGTTGAAGTAGATTTCCTTCTTGATTGTATGACTTGTAGACAATCTAATGTCCAAATATTATTTTAGACTCACATATTCCATCTTTCTTTGTCCCTTGCTTGAAGAAAGTGAATAGAGAGAAGATTGAGACCATTCAATAGGTTTAATAATGTTCTCTTCTTGTGGAGAGCAATTAGACCCCCACTAATAACATCTCTCTTCATACTAACCTCTTATAAAATCCTCACACTAGAACCGAGAACATTATGTAGGAACTTTTTCAAAGCTAATCTCAAACATTGAAGGGAAATCTTAAACTCCCATACTCATGGAAAAAAGAAACTCTTCACTGACTTAAGGAAGGCTAGAAGCTTTCTCCTAGTGAACCTATTATTAATAGAAAAATGGCTATACTTGTGGCACTTTTCAAAAATGACCACAAATTCTTCATATTTAATTTGCTACAACCATACATCAAATTTTGAGGATAATGTAACCAAACTAGGGAGATCCTTATCTATAATCACATTCACATAGAGTATAGCAAACAATAGATGTTTCCTAAATTTGGTAAATACATTAAAGACTAAGAGTTGATCAAAACAATTAATTACTCCCATTATAACAAATGCCATATTTTCAAAATTATATACTATCTTTAGAAATAAGTAAATAAATATGTTTCTAAGAATTATATTATTTCTTTTAAAATTTATAATTTTTTAAAAATATAATTAAATATTTATATATGTTCATTTTTTGTTTTCTATCTTAATGGTAATTATAAAATACGATCTAATTATTACTAGCAATCGCACCTGTGGGGTGCAATGGGTACGCCGAAGACAATATAGTGAATTTTGTGTCAATTTTGTTAATTAGAAAGTGGGAAAACTCATTTACAGTTGTAAAGTAGAAATATTTTGTTTTTACTTGATTTCAAAAAAAATTGAAGTCCTGAGTTGAGTAGAGCAAGTTGATCTTAAACCCACTTATTAATATGTGGTAATTATATGGAGATCAATATTTTAATTTTTGGTATTGTATTTTAATTTATCAAGTACAAGGAACAGTATATTGGAAAAAAACTGAGAATGTATTAAGTTTGATATAGGTATCCTCTTAGAACAAATACCAACAATGTACTATGATAATCAGAGTTTTGAAGATGGTGAAAAATCCTATTATGCAAGAGTGATCCAAACACATAGTTTTAGATTACCAAAAGTAGAGTGAAATTGAGGCAATATTAAATGCTCAAGTCATCAAAAAGACAAAAGCAAAAGAATATATAGAATACCCTTCAATATTATTGACCTCATCTACTTCAATATTGAATACCTATAAACAATTCGTAAAAAAAAAGGAAAAAAAAATTGTTCACCTTACTAATATGGTGTGAATAGAACCTCCAATGAATATCCACTTGACATAGATGTCGTCAAGCTGAGTGAGCCACTGAATATAATATTTTGAAATAGAAAACATTTATAGTTATGAAATTTTATTGCATCATTTCTCAAAATTTGGCTATAAATCCAGGGCAGACAAATTGTATAAATGTATTCGAGGATTGAGAGCATTGTTATGCTCAAGGCATTAAGTCAAAATAGGTAAGCAATGCTTCAAAATTGATAAGCTATGCACACAGTGACAATCAAAAGTTTTATTTAAAACAGGACACCCATTAAGTGCTTATGATTTTAAGCAGGTTCACTTTAGTAGCTACAATTTAGAGCAGCAAGTAAGATGGATTGTTTGCTCTCAAAACAACAGCGATATTGAACCCACCAGCATAAACTCATAACTTTTCCAGGTCCTGCCATGGAAACAAAATTCTTATCAATATATCCCAAGAGAATATAGGGAATTCTGATATGGATGAGGAATACAGAGACCAATTTATGAGTGGGGCTACAAAATATAACTACCACATATATATTGTATGTTATTACATGAGATATTTAAAGAGTACCTGAAAATATGTCATTGTGTTTGCTGGAAATGTACAAAATGGATTTGTTGAAAAGGCTTTACAAACTTTCAAGCAAATGCAATTGGCAAGTGTAAAGTCAAACTCCACAACCTTGGCCAGTATCCTCCCTGCCTGTGTCAAAATGGTAGCTTTGGAACTGGGTATGGACATCCATCAAAGAATCAGGGAAGGTGGATTTTGGTAGACATATATGCAAAATGTGGAAGCATAGAAAAGAATGCCTCAAAGAGAGGTTGAGGTTATCTCATGGAATGCAATGATTGTAGGATATGCACAAAGTGGATTTTTTAAAAGCTTTAAAAAATTTCAAGCAAATGTAATTGGGACGTGTAAATACAAATTGCACAACTAAAATGGGAACTTTCAAAGAGGGTACAAACATCCATCAAATTTTAATGGAAAGGGGATTTTTGTCTGATGTTAAAGTGTACCGTAAACTACTTGAACCTTATATTTTTAATTAAAATTCTGACTGTTCTATCATTGTAAAAATTACTCCTAGTCTAGTTTATCTACGGGATGATTCTAGTCCAACTTTGGTCCATAGGTGGAAGCTTTATGCAAGTGAACCTTGGGGATGTCTGGGTGGCAGATTATGTAAAACCTTACATATTTTTAGCAAATTCTTGTGACTACCCTTCAAGAACAGATTTTGTCACTGGAAAACTTTCTATTCCTATCTTGTGTTGGAAAACTTTCCATTCCAATGTTGTTAATGCTTTTTGATTTTTACTCAGTACCATATTATAGTACTGTGAAAACTATTGAATATGAAACTAAAATTGGCATAATTTTTAACCATAAAAATGCAGAGGTTTCCATAAATTTCCAACTATTTATCACATGCCAAGTGTTTTTTTTTCCATTACAGTTACTAAAAAAATATTGCAATAGCATAAAGTAGAAACTAACAAAACTTGTGGTATTAGATCCCTTTTCCTGGAGAATAAAACTGTCATGTTGGTTCTTGCTCATTTTCACACGTACCATTATTGATGTTGGATTAGTTCCATTGGAGCTTTATTTGCTCGATAGTTCTATTCTGAGTTGGATGGTTCAAAAGAATCAAAACACTAGTGTTTGTATGAATCTTTTGGTATTATTCTTGGTTCCTCCACCTGCAAGGGAATCAATGAGGAGAATGCCATGTATTTTGCACAATTCTTCAATAGAGACACCTGAAATACTTTCAATTCTACTGCGCTTTATACTTTAAGTTCTCAAATGGACCACAACACTTGTTATCCATTAAATTTTTTTGGGAGCATATTTTTTAGGGTCAGTTTGTAGGACCATAGTCCCTCCTTGAAGGCTTCCTCTTCTACCTACAAATGGAAAATATAGAATGATTGTGTATTCATATTTATGCACATATTTGCAGCAAAATGAACAGCATTTATGAAAAGTAATTCCATCATAAACGATCTAATCATAATAGAAAAATTTAAGTGAAAAGACACCCTCAAAGTAGTGGTCAGATAGATCCTCTGATGCCACATTTGTGAGATAATTTAGAATAATGTGAAGGGCTGATGAATATAATTTTACAAACCAATCAACATAATGCAACAATCACCTCACAACTTTGCAGAAATAATGTAGAGAACGGGAAAAATATAATCATGGATGATTAAAAGCAGGTAGCATTCTATTAACCAGTTGGGAATGTCTAGAAAATAATTGTAAGGAAATCAATTAAAATCAAACAATTAACAGGTAAAACAGAGCCTTTTCTGGAGAAAAAAAGAACATTTAAAACATAAAGGCAGATTTTACTTCAAGAAAGCAATCGTTGGGAGAATTTACATAAACCTTGAAAACTTAAAATGTTGGGAAAATGATTATTGGGGAGCCAATTATAATTTGCATCTTGATTATTGGAGAGCCAATTATAATTTGCATCTTAAGTTTTCTGGAGAACAAAAGAACATTTAAAACATAAAGGCAGATTTTACTTCAAGAAAGCAATCGTTGGGAGAATTTACATAAACCTTGAAAACTTAAAATGTTGGGAAAATGATTATTGGAGAGCCAATTATAATTTGCATCTTGATTGCCCACTTTCCACCATATACTATTGCAGTTCCTCTTCAACAGATATGAAGAAATCATATTGCTGTACACACATGGTTCTGCTTCATACAAACTGTTTAGTAAACTGAAAACCCATTAAACTCATTGCAATAAATTTATACAAACAAAGTTCAAACTTCAGAGATCCTTGCTCTAAGAAAATCAATAAGGAAAAGTGCACCCAAAAAATTTTGACCCCCTCTCCACTCATTCAATGAATCTTATTAGAATTGTAAGTTGGCTATTCTAATGTGATTGGTAAGGTTTTAAGCTTGACGGTGCCCACCTCTGTTATTCGATTTTTACACTAGCAGTGATAGAGTGGGTACAGGCACTACTTATTCATTCTACTCAATGGGAATATCTAGAAAATGATTGGAAGGGCAGAATGCACAAATTAATATATTTTCTGTTCCAGTTCTCATATATTCTTCTATTCCTTCATCTAATTATCATTCAGGATTTTTGATATATTGTTAGTATTGCTTCCACGTGCATATCACATCTAAAATTAAGGAAAATATTGTTAGTATTATACAGAGACAGACAACTGTAGCCCTTAGTGCCATGGAATCTTTAAAAGGCAATGAAAGTGAAAACAAATTTTTGGGTAACAACTGTAGTAATTATCATGTTCCCATGTTCCCCAAGGTATTTCTTGTGTTACTTTGCATTTAAATGGTCCTTTTAAATTAATACTTTCTGCAGGTCTTAGAAAATTAAAACAGAGTTGCAGACAAAAGCCACTTGGGTGATGATAATGGGAATTTTCTATTTACCAGTTCTTAGAAAATTAATACAGTGCAACAGAGTTTGCATTTAAACAACCCTTTTAAATTAATATTGTCCACATAACATTGAAGTTAGGAAGTTCTTAAAAAATTAATACAAAGTTATAGAAAAAATAGAGTTGGGTAATGATAATGGGAATTGACTTTAAGCAGTTCTTAGAAAATTAATAGACAGTTACAGAGAATACACACCTAGGTGATGATAATGGGTCCTCCTTGGGAAGCAAAAAGACTATCCGCTTTCATGATGTTTACAATCATTGTTGTGAATCTCTCCATCTCCCTCTGCACTCACCAATACAGTAGCAATTCATGCATCATAAAACAAGCTATTTGAAAATCTCATAAATTCAAGGGCCTCTGTAAAAGAGGAAAAAAGGCAGTCTGTACCTTGAGTGGCTCATTATTTGTTCTAAAAATGATGTCTGTAATATCATGAAGCCAGTAGGGAAATCCCCTGCAAACACAGGCAAAATACTCGATTAGAGAAACATACATTCAATGTGGTAGTAAAACACACGCAAAATGTACCATCAGAGAAACATATATTCAATGTGGTAGTAAAGTATCTATATTGTTATAGATTGAGAATGTGAGGCATACCCATAATTCCACTTCGACTCAATGTATGGCCAAATTCTCAGACTCACATACAGTCCTTTTGAGTGTATTATCTTTACAAATGAAACCCAATCGAACCTCCCATCAAAATTAAACTGCAATCACAAATACTAATATAGCATTAGACTTATGAACATAATCTTATAAATATGATTGAAGTTAAAATTAATTACCTTTACTTGCTCTGGCTCATGCATATTCCAGAACACATGTCTGAATGCAATCCAATCCTCCCTCTTTTGTTGTGTCTATCAGCCCAGGCCACATCTGTAAAAACCATTGAATATCCAACCTCAATTAACAAACACAAAATGCACAATGTATATGCATATATATTTTTACTGATCCAGAAAAGAGTTGTATTCTTTGACCATTTAATAATGAGAGAAGTACCATCATATGTAACTTCATCTCCATTCAAGCCTTGTACCATAAAAATGAATACCCACAAACAAAATCCTACAGTGGCAGCTGCACTTGACATTGCTCTTGGACTCTCAATTCCAACTGCCTGAGGAATCTATTTTTTTGGGTGGCCGAGGATATTAATAGCACACGTCCTAATAATCTGAAAATTTCCTTTCTGTACACCTAAATATTTTGTGTGTGTGTCATCATTGCCCCCATACAGAAGAAGTACATGAAAAATTGCTCAACTCATGCTGCTCCATAAAATTCTTCACATTGAAAAACTTCCTGTCCTCAACAGGCTCCACTTTGATCTCTCCCTTCTATACATAAATCAAAAGAAAAAAACTGATATTCAATAACAAAACTCATGGAAAAAGAACGATTGCCAAAAATAAAGAAATATTGAAAAAATGCCCTGTCACTTATGTAGAGTTCCCTGTATAATATATAAATATTTCAGCAGACAAGTGTGTTATGGACATACCTGCTTGAAGAGAAGAAAAATCTAACGGTGGGAACCTAGAGGAGGGTCTGGAGTTGGACCTATGTATGGCACTACCTCTTTTCCTGTATCCCACATCTCTGCACATCATAACATTCACATCAAGAGTTATAACTACAATACCCAATGAAATATTTAATAAAACATTTTTCCCAGAAATTTGTATTCTGATCAGTGGCACAAACCTATTTTATAAACCCATCTCTGTTTTGAAAAATGTTAAGTCTGATTAGTTAAGCCCTTCCAAATAGTCCTAATGACCATGAAACAGAACAATGGGGATTACCTGTTGTGGGAGGTGTTTCACCAGGAATATTGACAACAAGCCAATGCAAGTAGCACCTGAAGGCAGGGTGCTTGGGAGTAGGGACATCTGGGTCCACCATGATGATGCTATACAGATCTTCTGATGTCCCAAAGGGATGGCCCCTCATTTCTACGCTTGGTTTTTGGTGGGTCTGTTGCACTCTCATGACCTCACCACTTGAAACCTCTATATGATCTATGTAGAGGACTCTCAGATCCAAAAATGGTTCCCCCACTTCGTCAACAACATCTAGGATGATCTTAGCTACCTTGAGAAGCTCTGCATTTAAAGAAGCACCACTGCTTGTTGCCATCTTGCTTCTTTGTTCCCAATTTCAACTCAGGCTTAGCATTCACAGAGATGGACTTAAAAATATGCAAGTCCCTCGTGCTATCAGTTATGTCGGGGGCTCAACAGTAGCCATTTCATGCATTTCCTATTCCTGCAAGTCGAATGTTTGAATCTGAGGCATCCGAGGCGTTCATCAGTGCCCGTAAGCTAGGAGAGATAGATAGTCGATCAGACACATGCTTCAACCAACCATCATAGACTCTGCTCTTGTTTGCAATGCAAAGACCGAATGTGCTACAGACTAGCCATGTCTCCTCTGCTAATCGCCAACTGTCAGGGAAATTTTGATAAGGTGGAGCTCTACTCATGAATGAATGAATGAATGGTTTTTAATGACGTCCACGAGACCATCAGTCTATGGGACCAAGCACCGAAACTTTAACCATTTTCAAGTTCTTTTCCATGTCAGCCCTTCTATTGTAGATCTTGATCAGAAAGCTAGCAATCTTGAGGAGCTTAGCTTCCCTAAAAAGTTCATTTAGATTATCCACCTTCAAAATGTCTTCATATTGGATACGGATATCATCATAAGCAGCACACTCAATCATGCCTTCTTCCTGGAACTATCCTAGCTCGTCATTTCTGGCAGTGGAGAATCGAACCGAGACCTCCGAAAACATGTAGTGGAATATGAAGAGTGACAGAGTGTCCCGTGAGGCATAAAGCAGCGGTGTCAAATTTTGTTTTAGGCATGACAGAATGTTCCAATTTCTCAGGCGTGAGAGAGGGGGCAACGAGAGTAAATGCAGCAATAAAATATCACACGCAGGTGGCATGGCTCTCCAACCGTAACTGCAAGTGGAATGTACTCTCTGCAACAGACACAAGTGGAGACCATCGATAGACAAAGGAAAGCGTGAAAACGTCACTGAGGGATGCAAGTGGAGAAGTAAAAGGTCCGTAAACAGCCGGGAAAATGACCAAAAAATATGAACGGATGAGATTCCATCAATCGTAGGCTCTTGCAATCTGCACCGTTCGGTGTGAAAAGAGGTTGGAGAAGTTCAGCATAGGGACGCCTTCGGCGTAATTAAAAAAAATTATACAATTTAATTTATAAATACTTTAATATTCATAAGTCCTTTAATTTTAATATATAAAATTTATTGCATAAATAAATAAAATAGATGTTAAATTTGGAGGCATTGATGTTTAGGTATTTATATAAACTTTTGACTAGGGATAGAAGAAGATTGGGTGATTGGAGTTAAAAGTGGTGGAGAAGACGTAGTTTCCGTACGAGGAAAGATAATTGATTATATGTGTGAAAGGAATTTTCATTTATAGAACATATTTGAAAATCATTTCTTAGTGTTCGACATCACAAAACTTATTGGTAGGTAAGCTCTTCATTTTCAATGGTACTTCTAAAAACTCATCTTTATGTCCCTTTCAATTAATTACATATAGAGTGTTAAATCTACTTATTATATTTAAATCAAAAGATTTATCACAAATTCAAAAAGTTAAGTAAAACCTAAAAAGATTCATTTTGTTTAGTGTTTGTTATATCAAGGGTTTTCTTTTAAGAAGGAACGACACAATTATATAGAACTTACCATCTAGATGGTGGTAATTTTGAGTATCTAATAGTTGTTATTGGTACATTGATATTAAATTATATGACAAAGAATAATTCTCTTGATGATGTAATTTGCTAATATTTTTTAGTCTTTGTGTTATCTATTTTTTCTCTCTTAGATCTATTAGTGTATTGATGTACCATAATCTTTGTGCTATTTGATCCATGCTCATTTTAATTGGGCTCCAATGATCTATTTCTCAACCTTTATATAAAAGAGTTAGGACCCTTTCAAAAATTCACTTTTACTCATATAAAAAAATACTATTATGTAAACCAAATAATCTTCAAACTTCACATGGTTGATTATGTTAGGAGATCAATAAAAAATTTAAAAATAATAAGAAACTCATAATGTAACTTAATCCTTATTTCAATGTGATTCCTTAGATTGTAATCAATGATCTCTCATCATGTCAAGAGGCATTCTATAATAGTAGTAGGAAACAAAGTCTCATATCATGATCATGCACATAAAAAATAAAACATAATTGACATATATGTTTTTTTTTTAAATAAAAAATATAAGTCACATAACTGATATAGAAATAAAATATGTAAATGTTAAATGCACAATCTTTGCTAAGGGTGATGCAATATTTTTTATTAGTCTGATAAATGTGATGGTAGTTTATTTAGGTCAACCAATATCTATCTATGTATGTATGTCTACATAAAAATTCCTTAACTTAATGTTGATAGCCATTTACATGTCAAATAATTAATAACAATATTTTTTCAAAAAAATATCTATATCCTTCATACAACAATGTGGGAATACAAAGGGTAATTGAATTCTATATGTTGCAATCTTACAAATAAATTCAAAGTCATTTTTAATAAATTGATGGTGGGGTAAGATGTGATAGTAAGAATAACATTAATGTTAAACATTTTATTTTAGTAGAGGATTTTATTTTAAATGCAAAGATAGAGGTGGATTATGGGTGAAATGCGAATGCATAAAAATTAAGATAAATTAAATCAAAATTTTAGTGTAGAATTTGATGTTAATTATGCTAGAATTACAATGGTAATAGGAAGTGACAGAAAAATTGTTTAGAGTCAACATCTAATTTTTAGATACAAAAAAATCAAAATTTCAAAATATATATGAATACAAAATTATTAAAATGTAAACATATAATATTTACTACACTTTTTAAAGTAAAATAAAAATGAAAGAATTATCAAAATCAAATTAATGGTGGTTTTTTCAAACAAGTGCATTACAAAAAAATATTGTAGATAAAAAAATCAAAATTCATGTGTTCATGTATTTATGTGATAAATAAAATAAAATAATTGATAAATAAATAAAATATTTCAAGGCTACATCTCTTAATAATTTTAGATAGATGTATTTAAGATATCTATACTAGTTTATAATGTTGAGAGACATTCCATATATATTTAATTGTCTATACTAGTTTATTACATTAAGAGGAATTCTATATTGACATCAATAAAATGTCATATCATGATCATATACATAAAAACTAAAAAATAGCTAACATATTATTTTTGATGATAAGTCATCTACCATACTTTATTAACTAAAAACTCAATAATAACAAAATATTCAAAAAAGGAAGTGGGTGGTAAAAAGGCAGTCTTATATTGCAAGAGATACCAAATCTAAACAAAAGATAAAAACATAAAAAGCACAAAGCTTTACAATTAGTGAAAATTAGTTCAATTACCAAGTAGTGAAAACAACATCAATAAGGGGTCATAGTCATTAGGTTTTCCATATACTTCAATGGGGATAGAACCAAATCATAAATAGGCTCCCAACCAATAAGAGAACCCTCCTCCTAGTCTCCAATAACCCATTGGAGGGGAGCCTACAAGAGTACAAGTACAATGATGGGATTATTATGGGGTCATATATATTCATGTATATTTTTAAGCATTTGCATGGCATGATAATGTATGCAATTGTTAGGATTATGCTATGGTATGTGATTGATTTGTGATTACAAGTAGTGGTGTGGTTCAGTTTTAGGAGGTTGTTCTTATCCCCTAGATGCTTATTTGGTTTCTTGGCCCTATACTTACTCATTTGTGGATTTGGTTAGTAAATAAATTTTGGGATGATCTAGTGTTCGAGTTTGGATATCTATAGGCCATCTTATTTGTTATCTTAGTTTACAAGTTACTAGTGTAATTTAGCGAGTTTGCATGTTGGTTTGATATGTTTTGCATGTTATGATTTGCAAGATCACAAAATAAAAACCATAAAGTTCCAAAAAAATACTTGCACACTAATAAGCCTAATTGCTATTATCAAAGAGTTTATAAAAGATTTTAGTTGAATGTACAATATATTTTTTCTTATATAGGAAAGGTGGTGAAGGTAAGAAAGTCAAACACAATGACTGAATACCCCTCCAATGATAGAACACTTATTAACTCACATGAAAAGTGTTCTAGCGAGCGAAAAGTGACCATGCAAGAGGTATCTCACAAAGTGAGGACACTTGTCTCAACCACATGAGGTGAAATAAAACTATAGAATCCCCAAGTGGAGACTTAAGCAATGTGAATAAGACTCTCTCTAGGTATGAAAAAGCTAACTAATTTGATAAAGTCCCTATTTACACCAATAGTTGTGTTGGTTGGTACCACCAATTGGTTGTAGTAGGATGAATTAGATGTGGATTGTATAGATAAGACATATTTTAGTGTTGATGTAAATATGGTTAGTTTTCTTTATTTAAATGATTATTTGTGTATTGGTATGAGAGGATGGATGATTAGAGTGCCTAGATAGTTAGTTTTTGGGACTTGTAGCATGTATTTTATCTTCTTGTCTTGGAGACATTAGTTCTACATTATTCTTTGAATCTACTATTATTGTAGCTAAGTGTGTCTTGATCACGGTTCATGTTGATTTAGGAGATGGATATCTTGATGCAATAGATAGTTAAATATCACAATTAAGTGGGAGATTTGGTAGTGATGTGGATTCAACACTTCTTGATTGACGATATTTTGTAGTACTTGTGGGTGTCATGGAAAAACTATTGGATCATGATTATTGTATATAGTTAGAGTACTTTTGCATCTTGAGTTTCATTGATAGTTGATGTTGACATTTTGGTTTACCATGGAGGACTCTCGAGGTATTTATTGATATTTTAATTTATGTCTTATCAATTTTGATAATGGATCATTGGTTGAAAGGATTTTTGGTATTATATTTCAGCTTACTCTAGATGCTAGTTATAATTTTTGACATATAAGTACTCTCAAGAAAGATATGCTCATCAAAGTGTATGATCTCCTCAGAGGAGATGTTAGATCATGATGTCATGATGCATTATTTGATTCTATAGTTGTGTAGTGGGAGCTTTAATATTGGTCTAGTTAATTCTCTTAGTATTGGAAGGGTCTTGAGAGTGTAGTATTGCACTTATATTTTGGTATGGATTGTTTGGTTGTAGGTGCTCATGGATACTTAGAGACTAAGGTGAGGCCAGAAATGACACTCAAGTGTTTATATCAAGTCATGATATTCAACTCGATATTTTTCCCCTTTCTTAACTGTTACTCTTTTTTAATGGAGCCCTTGTCAAAAATTATCCTTTCAAATAATTTTTAATTTAATATTTTGTATTGAGTGTAAATTTTCCAAACCAAAGGCTATAAAGACTCATTTTTTAAACATATCATTTATCAATCATAATGGAACATTAGCTCATGTTTTGAAACATGTTTAGAATTTAGAACCACATCCCATACACGAGACTAGATTGATAACTTGGTGGAATGATGTCATCACTTGTAATTCCTATTTACTCCATATCTTTGGGCATCAATTGACCCATTTCCATCATTGTTTATATAAAATCACCACCTTGAAGATCCACCAATCCACCATCAATTTGAAAATAAAACATTTTTATTTAGTTTGTCACCTTTGGGTGGGTCTACTCTGCCAACAAATTCAAGTTGTAGATGCACATACTAAATATGGATCCTGATAAGTTGGGAAAGTCACATCCTAGGAATAAACTCACGATTTCAAGGTGCTTTTCCAACATTTTGTTTATCATTAAAATTTGAGATTGGCTAGGATATGAGATTGACCTACAACCTAAAGGTGAGTCAATCAACCATAGGATCAGAATTAGGATGCTTTTGGAATAGATTTTGTATGAAATGCAATGATGCAACTAACTAACAATGAAAATGCACTACTCATATGTAAAAATAATAAATCTAGAAATTCATAGACAAATTTGGAATTCATAAACGAACTAAGTAGACTTGTGTTCATCTGCCATATAAATTTGGAGCTAAATTTGTAGGACTAAGTCACCTAGGGAACCTATGTCCTAATAATTGAATTTGAAATCTTTCTTTGCAGTCCTCGGGTGTCTAATTAGAGGCTTCTTCCTTTCGGATCTCATTATCAGATCTTTCTTAGATGTTGAGATAATTGAGTTTCCATATATTCTTGAGTTATAGAGTTTAACAGTAACAATGGATAAATGATCTTCAATATTCCTCCAATATTCTTCAGATTTGTAGCATGCACATTCAAAGAGAGAGGAAGGGTTGTGCCATATAGGGGCTTGCCTCGGTCAAACCCCATGTTGGTGTTTCCACCTCCACAATGGAAAAATTGACGATAGAGAGCTCATCCTTCTAAGAGATAGAGGCTAAATGAAAAAATGAATGATGAGCCAACAATGGGCTGCAACTCACCACTCAAATTTGATTTCCTTAAAGGAATGAAGTCATACACAACCCCTCAAGGCTCAATTACAATTTTTTTTGGACTTTCTTTGAATACCTACAACTGTTAGTCCTCACAAACAGAATGTATGCGTTGATGACAAAAAATGACAAGGTAACAGCCTTATGGCAAACTCAGTTAATGGGGGGGCCAATTGTGCTAAACTAAGTGACCTCTAGGTTTTTAAAGAAGTTGACTTCTTTTGTATTTGGGGTTTTGGAATGGGAAAATGAAGCAAATATAAAAAATAAAGATCTAACTAAGGCGATGCGCCAAGATGTAGATATAGGCATGGTAAATCTATCTTTTGGATGCGATTTAAGGGCCCATTCAACAATCTGCTAAGTCCCAGAATAGCAAAAATCAAAGATGAAGACCTAAATAATTTATTCAATAACATAAAATAACTCCCATACACATTTATTGAAAAGAAGATTCAAAGACATGGTCTAAATCAACAAACTTATATTGAAATCATAGAAGTTTTTGCAAATAAACAACTCAATGCAGTAATGGCATAGTATAATGTTTTGTCAAATAGCTAAGAAAAAAGAAAGGTCAAACAATGACATAGTTTGAGAGTCTTATACAATAATCTAAAAATAGTACAAAAGGCCTGGTGTCTTTCACAAAATTTTTTGTATCTTCCAAACTCATTTTCAGAAGGAAGAAGCAGTATATATAGAAAATAATCCCACCGCTTAGCAAGCCAGTAACAAAAAAGATTCCCTCATCACAAGCAATGATTTCCTAAGGCTATTGAAACAAAAAAAGATTCAAGTCATAGAACGTAGTCACCTTAGATGCATCTTCTTCAAATGATGGTGGTGGTCCCAACATAGAAGCAACAAAACCTCATGCAGATATGTGTCTGTCAATCATGAAGTCAATTAGGACACATGGCGATAGGTCGGGACCTATGGTTCATTCCTCCCTCCTTGCAATGAAAATCCACATGGGGAAGACACATGGAGAAGCCCTTGCTACTGACACCAACTATGGGGTCCACCAAAAAGTGTACATGGATCGTTGCAACATGGCATGTAGGTGGAGCTTGTTTGAGAAGTGAAGGAAGCAAGCTTTTAAATTCCCATGCTGCTAACATGTGGAAGCATGGCAGGGCATGCCAAAGAAATAGAGGGAATCCTTGTGAAGAGCGCTTGATGAACACATGGCAACAATGGGCGAAGTTGTTCAAAAAGGGTCCAGAGGATATTCAAATATGTAAGGCACGATCCATACTTAACAAAATAAAAACATCCCAAAGGGAGCTCGAGGAATTTTATGTCCACAGCTTTTGGCGACTACTAAGGGAATTTCGCCTGTAGAACGAGGATCCCAAAAAATTTTGGTTCGAAGACTAAAGCCTTATCCATTGGGTGATGTAATTAGAGCTTGGAGAGAGCAATCTGCAGAGGCAGTCAATCAGCTTCGAATGGCGTCGATATGTCACACAAATTCTCTTGTTCTTTGTGCAGATCATTCACTTCTTTGTATGGTAACATCATGGATATATCGACCTCGAACTCGAGTTGGAAGAGCAGTTGCGCTATTTGATGAGTGATGCCCACAATATCCTTTACAGTAGGGGGTTGACTAAAGCTCTGAAAAGTGGATATGTCCTACTATTTCTGTTTAATCTTTGTTGTTATCTACTCCGTTGTGGCCACCGAGTCATTGAAAATAAACGGGGAGGGCAGGGCCATCTGAGTTAATTGGGAGAATTTCTCCCGCATGTTGTTCATAGTTTGGCCTAGTGTGGCAGCACACTCACTAGCATGGGGGATGGCTGTGTGGTAGTGAATGAACTCCTTTGTTGTTTTGGCAGCTGACTTGCGGTCCCTGATCCCCATGCTCTCTAAGTCCTGATTTAGTACTATGTATAGCTTATTCAACAAATTTTCCACCTCAAGAACCTTCTCCATGATGAATTGTGGGAATCACTCAATTGTTTCGTGAACCTCCCTGCCTAAACTTGTTGCCTCTGCCATGAACTAGAGCATCGGCTGAAGAGTCAGGCAGTAGGTCTTGACCTTTTCCCAGTATGAGATATATAGTCGTTGGGCTACTTGAAGGAGGTTTGTCTAGGAAATAGGGGGTTGGGGAGTATTCTTCAAAAAGGAAATTTTTCCATCCTTTGAACCAACATCCTGTGTCAGTTCCACAACCCTCTTGTCTGTAGTGAAGAGTTGTTCCTACAGGGTTCTCAAATTGGCAAGCCATCTTTCTTCAGCATGGCTACTATTTGTTGATTCCCTTTCAAGGGAAAGATTCACCTCTTGGATTTCTTTCTCAAATTCAACCTATTGGCCCTAGAAATCAGTTTCCCTCTACTACATTATTTTCTCTAATTGAGCGTGTTGATGCTGAAACTCCTCATTATTTTGTTGCATCTTCTCTTTCGCCCGAGCCAACTGGTCATGTAATTCTTGGTTTTTCTACTACAACTCGTTGACCAGGTTGGAATCTTGGGCTTGGAACTTTGCAAGTTCCTTCTGGAGTTTGGCCTACTCTTTCTACGCTTGCTATGAAAAGCACTCAATTTTTGCATCTCTCACCTTGTCCTTTGCCAGTAGGACTTCAATTCTCTCCTTCATAGTTTTAAGCTCTTCTTCCTTCTTTTTCATCTAGCAACTGGACTTAAGGAAATCAATGGTCACCACTCGTTCTGTCTCCTCCATAAGCTCAACTTTATCTTGTGACTGGGCTATGCTTAGATTGAGTCCCATAGCATAGATGTTGTAATCATTGGGTTGAATCTCTCCCTGTGGTTTGATGATAGCTGGATGCATAGTTTCAAAAAGCAACGATTGTTGGGCCTCATTGAAAAGTGTCTGCACCTTTGGCTCAACTGGCCTTTTAGCATCCTTAGCCTTTTTCTTTTGGATCATGAGAGCCCATGCTTCTTTTCTTTATCGCCTTCCAAAAAAAAATTTGTTGGCGACCTAATGAGTTTTCCAGCGAAGGGTGCAACGGGAGGAAGAGCAAAAGGGAATGAGAGGGTAGTGGTTTTGGCCGATTTCTTCCTTGGAAGAGAGACTATTAGTGGGGAGAACGGGGGAATATGCCAAGGCCTAGTCTATAAACTAGTGGGAGGACTCATTAGGTGTAGTGGTGGTAGCAGAGTCATGGCGGATTCCATCTATTGAGCAAGCTAGGTTGGAGTTGACGTGGTAGATGCAAAAGGTGAAGTGATATCGGATATAGACTGGGCTCCAGCGAAAGGTGAAATAACTTGTGGAGGAGTAAAAGCAAATGGTCTCACCTGGGAGAACTAGGAGAAACCTCCCACGACTATTGCAGTAATAGCAAAAAAAGAAAGGCCAACACCAGAAGTGACAGGCGACGCAGAGACAACAGACAAAACTAGAGACTGCAAATCAAGAAGAGGGAGAGAAAAAGATACCTGGGTTGCGAAGGCCTTTGATCCTTGGCTCGTTGCGGGGTCTAGTGAACCTTCTCCTAGAGCTGCATCTATGCACTGATTTTTGGTTGGTGGGGAATTTTCCACCTCTATGACCTCTGATGGTCATTGTTGGGAAACTATGGGTTTTTTCACAGCCCATGTGCATGTCTTCGAGGATCCCGAACATGATATATTCACCCATAACTTCGAAGTAGTTGTGCTAGGTTGCATCACTACTTGTTTAATTTCCCGCACTTAGGCCATCTACACCTCCTTTTCCTTCTCCTTCTCCTTCCATGTATATTTTCTAGCCTCCCTCGGGTCCACATCCTCATCACCACTTGCGTCGATATCTTCATGCTCATCATTCCACAACTTATCAAATATTTCATCTGTCTCTACGTCTTGATAAGGGGTATCAAGGCATTGGATCTCTTGTCGGTAAATCTAGAAAACCCTAATCCTTTCCTCGCTGTTGTTAAAATTCCTTACCAAATCATTATGAAGGGTGGTCCCCATTTGGTGCTTCTCATTATAATTCACCAAAGGGAAATAGAACTTAAGCCATGGCGGCCTACTATCCTCTATGGGAATGTGAACCAGGTCTACCAATAGATCATCTTGATCCTTCAATGGGTTTTGGTGCTTTTCCTAGTAAGGTCAGGGGTTGTGCATTACCTTGAAAAATGTGTTTGGTAAGTCATTGTCGGGGTTTTATTTCCATTTTTCATAAATCCATACTAGCCCCAGATGAGCTAGCTTCATATCTAGTAGCTTGTGTGTTTGCTTCTTGGCCATCACCACTATCTTGAAAGTCAAAGGGAAAAAGAAGAATCCCTTCTTACCCCTTCCTCCACAAAAATTATTTTCAATAATTGACACTTGTCGGAACATTTCAGGGGCCAACATCCTATCTGTGACGTATGTCAAAAGCTGAAAAGGTTCCTCAGTAAAGCCACACATCTAAATGAATGTGAAATCCTCTTTGAGAAATCAGTCGCACTTTGGAGTGAAACTCTACATCCACCTTGTCTAGTCGATAGAAAGTCGATAAAGACCGCCATCCTTGCTCAAGTCTTATAGAATCAGAGTCAAGAAATAATATGAGAATGCATAATATTCATAAGTTGCAGAGAGGAGAGGAGTCCATATAGAAACCAACCTTCTTATTCCCTTTTCATCAAACATAGCCAACCTCACATGTTTTTTGAAGAAGTCAGGGTTCTGATGGAAAAACATGTGGGCAAGGAGAGAACGAAATATGAACTTTTGTTGTGTTCTATAGTCCTGTATTTGGCTCAACATCTCCCCAACGATGACTTGTGTGAAGTCATACTAGAATAAGGAATGTTTCCAACGCAATTGAAATCCCAGACCCAGTTGAAACTCCTAAAAATACCAGTCGGTGTCTAGGCCACAAACAAAGGCCACTATTGAGAAGGTATCCTGCATGTCTATGAGGAAACCATTGTGCACTACTAGAATTTGTGGTGGCTTTTTATGATCTTCCCTAGACCTTTTGGTTTCTTTGTTATAAAAATCTAGAACAAGATCTCTGGTTCTCCATATTTTCTCCCCCTTTTCTGGAGTGAATGACTCCATCTTGTCCACTTTAAAGGTTTTTAAAGGGATGCATAGCATGCTCTAGATATCTTCTACACTGATGTTGACTCTCATCTCCCAGCGCTCGATGGTGTTGGTACTTGGGTTAAAATGCTTAATGCCCTTGTCAACTAGTTCCATGTAGTAGTGCACAAAAGGGACCATATATTGTGGAAGCCCGCTAAACCATTGCTTTTGTTCCAAAGAATCTGGGGCACTATTCTTCTTCATTCTCTCACAAACCACCTCCCTAAGAGTCTTAGGGTTGTTTCTGAGGACGAGATCATGAATGTTATCCCATTCTTCTTTTAATTGGCTCTAGTCCCTGTGAGTTTTTTTCTTTTCAGCAACCTTCCTGTGAATCCACTGTGGCTTCTTTGGCATCCTAGGCGAAGTGTAAGAGGTATCACCCAAAATATTGGCCATGGGTTCCACATGCATGGCGTCAAACAAGCTTTGCATTGCCTCTCCTTGTGTTTCAATCTGAGGATTTTGGGCCATTTTCCTTCTGCTGTGGATTTCTACTATGCTCACACTTGCTGCAATTCACTTGTGTTCCTTAGCAATTCTGCTCTTGAAACTCCTTGCATTGGATAATGTACTCAGGAAGCCTTTTTAACAATGTTAGCCTTTCGTATGCAATACTTAGCTATTTCTTGGCTTAGAGTGGTAGATGACGGTTGCCTTTCTGCATTAAATTCAGCATGTACTGCCAACTCCTTTGCTTGTGTGAAATGAATTTCTTGCCATTTTGAAAAGACAAGAATTCTTAATGACATTTAGTAATGATATCTTACAGCATGATTTTCTTGGGAAATTGAGCTAGCAATTTGAAGGAATTTTAAAGTTTTTGCATGCTTTGGCAATTAATATCTCAAAGAGAATAATTAAGCCAAAAGTGCAACGATTACTTGAAAAGATTCAATTTCATCCTTGGAGTTTGAAAAATGCCTGCAAAGTGACACATCAGCATCTGTTCATGTAGACTACCACCAAAGACTGTCACCAATTTGTGTTACTTAATTACCTCTTCCTAAATTTGCACGCTGCAATTTGTACATGGCAAGTTCAACTGGGTGGGAAATTTGAGCCAACTCTTGGTGGGATTTTTGAGTTAGCAATTGATTAGCATCATGCTTATGGCACATAGATACCTTAAATATTTCTATAAATAGGCCCTTAGGCAACAACAAAATCACACTTAGCAATTGGGAAGAATTGGCATTTGGCAGTTACGTAGAATTAGCATTAGGTAGTTGGGTAGAACTAGCATCATGAATACTCCAATTAGGTTGGTTAGCAACAAGTAGCATACGACCTTCTTAGGTAAAATCTCGAATAGGTGCTTGAAAAGAATGACAAAGTACAAGTATTCATTGGCTATTATAGCAATGAAGTGGGTGTTAGGCCGAGACTGTGTAGAGTATGAGGATAAATATAGGGTCAATATTGATGTCTACTCTCACTTTGTCACATCTTTGCTTGATACCCAAGTTCCTAAGTAGATGATTCTTTGCCTGACGCTGGAAATCTTCCCAAAGTGGTACCTTGGCATCCTTGGCGAGATTATGGAAAATGTGGTATATGGCATCGTCATTCTGACAATGAGCGACCTTCGTAAGCATATTGAAGAGGATGCAGTGGCATCGTGGGTTTTGTTTCTGAGCGGGTTCTACATTCTTACACATGAAGAGCACAGCCAGAGAGTCACTTGTGCTTGTCACTTCCTGTTGTGCTGCTATAATGTGGTGCTCTTCTATGGCGTAGAGTGGTACACTGACTTCAGGGACTTGGTATATCCCCCACCACTGGTCATTGTTCCTGCTAACACTCATGTTGCTCCTAATGCTCCTATTGTCGTTCCTAATGCTCCTATTGTTGTTATGCCTGATGTTGTTGATGATGCTCTCGTTCCTGCTACTTAAGACTCAAAACTTTTCAAATGCTTTAAGAATCAACCTATTTTTTGTATATAAGCCTTAAAAGGGATTTCAACATATATACATATGAAAAAAAATTGCACAGTATATAGATATACTTTAAAAGTATGGCCTCAGATCCATTTTGGAAGTGTATTATCAAAGCATATAATTTCATATATAATGAATATACAACTTTTACTAAATTGCTTGTCTCTTTTGATTCTTACAATTATGCAATATGCGTTCCTTTTTCTTCATTTCTTTGAGTACTTTTTCAATTTCGCACATGGGTTCATTTTCATTTTTTCGCATATGGGTTCATTTTCAATTTCATGGGTTGCTTGGAAAGACCGGCCGATAAAAACACGAAAGAAAAATAATTACAATACTTACATATTTGCACAGGCAGAATAATAATGAAGCTTAATTAAACAATTTGAGGTGGATTATGTTAACCGGAATCACCAATGCTTCCTTCTCCATATTTTCTAATTCAAATGCATTGTGTTTCTTGCATTGAATTATTCTAAAAGGGCCTTCTCACAGACTATCGAATTTTCCATGTTGGCCAAGCTTCATAGCCCTTTCGTTGAATTTTAATACTAGGTCTCCACATTTTAGACCCTAGTCTGAGGCTTTCTTATCGAACCATCTTTTAACCACCTATTGGCAGTTATACATGGCTATTAGGGCCTTTTCTCTTTTTCCTATACTTCCAGTAACTCAACCAATCGAACATCCATAGCTTCATTTTCTTCAACATCTAGCAATTTGAGCAGTTGTAGTGCTAGAATCTCCATAGAGATGGGTGATAGCAATTCTTTCCCATACACTAGCTCATATGGTGAAGTCTTGAGGACTTGATTAGGAGTTATGTTGTCTACCCAGAGCATTGTCTGAAGGTTCTTGTTTCAGTCCTTCTAATGTTCTGACCTGATTCTTTTAATGATTCAGACTAAATTTTTATTAGTCGACTCGGCCAGGCCATTCCCCTGCGGGTAATAATTTGATGATTTTTTAAGAATATGCCATACATGAGTGTGAATTGACATACCTTAAAACCCAGTAAAACCTTAGCATTTTTGAAGATTATGGTCTTTGGTGGGCCAAATCTCATTACTAGCTCCTCGAGGAAGTTCACAATCTCTGCCTCTATTGCATTCTTCAGGGGCATGGACTTGGTCCATCTGGTGAAGTAGTCCGTGGCCGTGAGGATCCATTTGTGTCCAACACTAGAGGTGGGATTGACCATCCCAATAAAATCAAGGCCCCATTGTGCAGAGGGCTCATCAACCACTATTGGATTGAGAGGCATTGTGGAATTTTTTCTTCTTCCTACAAAGAATTGGCATTCTTTGCAAGCTTTCACCAAAGAGTATGAGTCATTGAATCGCGTAGGCTAGAATTATCTGACGCTCATAATTTTGATAGTGGTGGTTTTTGCAGAGAAATTTCTACCTATAGGACTATTGTGGAAAGTTTCAAGAATTCTCTTCACTTGCTCTGTGTTGACACACCACAGTAGAACTCAATTTAATTTCCTTTTGAAAAGGACTCCTTCAATGAGTGTATATCTATTGTTCTGCAATCTGTATAATCTTCTCTTATGAGAAGGAAGTCCCAATGGATATTTTCTGGTATGCATGAATCTCACTCTCTGCTAGCTAGCAGCCTTCGGACTTGGACTCATTTGTTAGAACCAACTCTAGTTGTTCCTCTTTAGCTGTCATTTCCTCGCCGCATGCCAAATATTCTCACAGTCCTCTCCCTTAGATGATTTTTGTAGGCTTGACCTCAATATCATATTTGAGGATCTTAGTGATCCAATTGGCCCTCTTCTTGGTGATTTTTCCTTCCATGATGTACTCACACACACTGGAATGTGCAACATATACAATCACCTTGCTACAAGATATGAGGTGCCAAAACTTCTTGAGTCTCTTAACAATGGTCAATGCTTGCCTCTTGATGAAGTTGTAGTTAGTCTCATAATCCTTTAAGGTCTAGGAATGAAATTCTATTGGATTTTCTCCCTTTCCTTCATCATCCTTTTGAGTTAGCACAGTAGCAATGCTAAATTTTCTACTGAATACATATATTATAAATTCCTTTGATAGGTCTAGATTGACCAGCACAAGAGCTTAAGAAATAACATCCTTAGCCTTCTCAAAGGCTTCTCTAGCTTCTTTTGTCCATTTGAATAATTATTCTTTTTTTAGCATCAGGGTGATAGGTCTAATTAGTCCTGCAAAATTAGAAATGAATTTTCTTACAAAGTTAACCTTCCCCAAAGAAGACTGGACTCTTTCTTGTTGACTAGTATGGGAAGTTCCCTGATTTCCTTCACCCGCTCAAGATTGATTGAAATGCCTTCTTTGGACACTACATGTCCCAATAATTTTCCTTGTGGCACTTTGAAGACACATTTTTTTGGGTTCAGGGATACCCCAAACTCCTAGAATATTTTGACAACCATTTATAGGTGATCAAAGTGATCATCCTTAGATTAAGAGAATACAGTTAGATCCTCCAAATAGATTCAAAAAATCTTGTTGATCAATTCTCTGAAAGCAATATCTATTTCCCACTCGAAAGTGGCTCCCGCATTGGAGAGGATGAAAGGAATTTTAGCATAGGCGAATGTTCCCCACTTGGTAGTGAACGTTGTTTTGTGTTGGTCCTCCTCTTTGACCCAGATCTGGGTATAATTGGAGAAACCATCTGGCAGAGAAAACATTTTTTTATCTTGCCACTGTTTGAAAGATGGACTCCATGGAAGGCAAGGGGTAGTGGTCCTTTAGGGATGCTCTATTCAGATCCCAAAAGTTAACACATAGGTGGATTTCTCGATTCTTCTTTTGGACTAGAACCAGGTTGGATACCCAAATGTTGTGATTGATCAAGAAGATGATCTGGGATTGAATTGTCTTTGTCATCTCTTGCACCATTAGTGCCTCAATCTTCAGATTTACTGGCCTTTGTTTTTGGCAGACTAGTTTTGCTCCTTTCGTCAACTCTATAGTATGCTAGATGATTTACGGATTGTATCCCTTGAGGTCATCATATGACCAGGCCACTACTCCTTCATACTTCTCACATAAATGGATGATCCTTTCTTTATCATGATGTGGAACATCTTTTCTGACCTTGAGTTTTCTTCTGTTTCCAACCTGAAGGTCTACATAGTCACTTTTTTCTACTACAAACTTCCTCTTATTATTCCTTGCATCATCACAATTGAACAAGTTTTCAAGAGTGACCAGTCCCTTTGGAAGCTTGTTGGACTTCAACCAAATGATTTATTCATCGTACGCTTCAGAAATCTTTAGTTGGAGTTGCTCAGAAAACTCTCCCAACTGTTGGATGAATGAGGTGATGTGTTCATCTCTTTCGAACACTTGCCAACTCTGATCATTATCTGGAATTTTCAGTTGGACTATCACTTGCATAGAGTGTATATTATGAATTAGGTCGGAAGCAGGATCAAATTGAGATCTGATTGCTACCATGTGATCCGCATTTGTATTTTTCTCTCTGGGCACTATTAGAATATTGAAGGCTTCAAAACCCTCGATTAGGTCCCAGACTCTATGTCTATAGGATCTCATGTGGATAGTCTTGGCTATGGAAATCCCTTAGACTTGATTGACCACTAGTTTAGAGTCTCTGAACACCATTATTTACTTGATGCCTATATGCTCTACAAGGCTTAGACCTTGCACTAGGCCTTCATATTCAGCTTCATTGTTCAAACAAGTGAACTGGAAGAGGAAGGACCAAAGTGTCTTTTCATTTAATGGGGATGTCAAACATATCCTGGCTCCTGTGCCAACCTTGTATCTTGCTCCATCAAAGTGCAGCATCCATAGCTCTCAAGCTTGACCTCTCTCGGGTTCCTTCATGACCTTTGGAAGCACTTGATCTTCATCATAGATGACATAGGTCCCCAACCCAGTAGCATGATAGTTTTCAAAAAGATCAGTGTCTATATATTCACTCAAGAGGACCTCCTCTGAATTTGTCTGGTCTCCAGTCACTTTTTCATCCTCTAGTAACCCAGTACAATATGTTTCCTCTTTGGTGAAAGAGGTATGAGGGGCTTCAAAGTTGATCATGGCTTCATCGGTCACATGTTTCAAATGTAGAGGTTCAAATATTATTTTCATTTTAGCTCCATGCTTGGTCTTGAGGATCAATTGTGACCAGTTTAGGGAAAGATATCTGCCTATCTTTGAAGTGAATTCCCAGGATAAAGAGGTTGAACATGGGGGGAACATCTATGATTATAGTATCTTGTAGAAGTGTGATGCTAGGGAAGAATAGAGTTAAGGGAAGGTCCTTAATGACACCAATGATTTTGATCTTATTCCCATCAAGCTACATAGCTCCCTTTTTTTCAAAGTTCATAGCTAAGTCCTAAGGCTTTAGCTATCTTCTTGGGCATGACTGTGGTGCTAGCACCAGAGTCGATCATAGAATTATGCAATAGTTTCTTCCCCACAATAAGAGTTAGGAAAAAGGGTATTGGTTTCTGCTTATCTCTAACCTTGGTAGAGGCTTCCTCTGTACTATTTGTGAGAACTTTGGTAGGAGGTGATGGATCAATGGCCTTTTCCTTGAGTGATTTCTCTATTGGTTCAATGATTGTATCTTCCCGGAGGGCCTTCTATAACAATGACTTCTACTCCATAATAGCTAAGATATCCCAAAGGGACACATTAGCTAAGGATTTTTTCAGTTGTTCCACCAGATTGAATGGTCACAGATTTAAAGGCTTCTATTCCTTATCCCTGGTTATAACAATTTCCTTTCATGGCTGAAATTTTTATGCAACTGCGGAGGTACTAGGAGTCTGGTCAGAGGCACTTTTGAGTTGTGAGACGACTGGTTCACTCGTAAATCTCCTCTTTGAGTGACTATTATAATCAGACTACATTTGTGGGGCATTCGACATGGATGCATCATTTGAAAACACCGCTTCTTCTTCTTCCATCCATGAGAAGAGCATGTGATTGGGAGGTATATCCATTTTTTTCTCTAGGGACATCCCTTGCATTTGTGTGGTGAGTACCATGTTTTCCACATGCGGAGATGCATATACATAACCTCCATGATCTGACACCGCACCTTGGCTGCATTACTCCACCACCTTTTGTTCAAGGTTGTCATGTGGGAAATTTTGAGGCATATGTGCATCACCACAGGGCAAGCACCAGGGATTGATGTCATCAGTGATATTGTTTTTCCTTGCTATCAGCTCTTTGCTCGAGCTTGGGTGAGCACCTTGCAGCGAAGTAGGCACTTGCACTATTTGATTAGTTGTTGAGCATGCAGACTTGTGCGTGAGCCTCCTTGGAACTAATTTTTCTAGTAAGAAGATTGTTCACCCTAATAATTTTGGTAGGTTGGCTTCAGAGGCATGGACTAGTTTCGCTTGATGGTAGTTATTTCGTTGGTGATGGTCTGCAACATCTCCTTGACATCACTCATCTCATCCTTTGAAGAGCCAAATGTAGAAGAAACATTTTGTGGTGCATTCAGATATGTTTACATAGATTGGGGAGGAGCGTACACACTGTAGATGTCATCTCCTGGGCAAGAACTGATATTTCAAGAAATATAGGCATAATGGGATAAGGTGGCAACTTCCCGACGTCTATTAGATTATTCTCTACCTTGACAACAATGTTGTATGCATCCGGTAGAGTGGTTTTTCCAAGGGACTGTATCATCATCAAGATGTCGGCATTGATGGATTTCAAGTAGAACATGAATGCTAATTTAGCCAGTGGGTGAATAGCAGCCTAGATCCTCTGCTAAGTTGTATGGAACTAGGTGTGGAAATCAGTCATGGCTTCATGTGGGGCCCACTTTATGGTCGCCAATTGATAATATAGCAAGGACCTATCTCCATCATTCGAGAATATTTCGTGGAAAGGATCTCCGAGCTGATCCCAGGTACCAATAGTGTTAGCTTGCAAAGTGTAGTACCAATCTAATGCCTTACCCTTGAAAGAGGTTCTGAGAAATCTTAGCGCTATATTTTGGTCAGTAACCCCATGCACCAAGCACATGTCTGCCACATCTTGCAGGTGTTCAGATGGTGTTTTTGTGCCATCCCCGGTGAATTTTGGTATAGCTTTTAAAGTAGAAGTTGAGATTGGGGCCCAAACGGTGGGTGCTACTAGTGCTACAAGGGGCTTCCGGCATCCCACACCACGTAATTTTTGTTAGCAATTGACAACATGGCTGGTGGAGGGATCAAAACGTTCACTATATGGGTTATAGTTTGTACTGTTCCTAGTGGCAGTACTAGCAAGCTAAGGTTATTAGCTATTTGGGACCTAGTAATAGGTCAATGGCTCATACACCCACTTTAGGTTTAGGTACATGTAAGTGGTCCCACTGGGTGTGCTAGAAAAAGAAACTGTTGATGCCAAAAAATGACAAGGTAACAACCTTATGGGAAACTCAGTTAATGGGGGGACAAATTGTGCTAAATTGAGTGACCTCTAGGTTTTTAAAGAAGTCGACTTCTTCTGTATTTGGAGTTTTGGAATGGGAAAAAGAAGCAAATATAAAAAATAAATATCTAACTAAGGCGATGTGCCAAGATGTAGATATAGGCATGGTAAATCTATCTTTTGGATGCGATTTAAGGGCTCGTTCAACAATCTGCTAAGTCCCAAAATAACAAAAATCAAAGATGAAAACTTGAAAAAAATTATTCAATAACATAAAAATAACTCTCATACACATTTACTGAAAAGAAGAGTCAAAGAAATGGTCTAAATCAACAAACTTATATTGAAATCATATAAGTTCTTGCAAATAAACAACTCAATATAGTAATGGCACAGTATAATGTTTTGTCAAATAGCTAAGAAAAAAGAAAGGCCAAACACTAGCACAATCTGAGAGTCTTATACAATAATCTAAAAATAGTACAAAAGGCCTGGTGTCTTTCAAAAAAATTGATGTATCTTTCGAACTCATTTTCAGAAGAAAGAAGTATATATAGAAAATAATACCACCGCTTGGCAGGCCAGTAACAGAAAAGATTTCCTCATCATGAGCAATGATTTTGTAAGGTTGTTGCAATAGAAAAAGATTCGAGCCATAAAACGTAGTCACCTTCGAGCCAGATGCATCTCCTCCAAATGATGGTAGTGGTCCCAGTGTAGAAGCAGCAAAACCTCGTGTAGACATGTGTTGCTCAATCATGAAGTCAATTAGGACACATGGCGATAGGTCAGGGCCTGTGGTTCATTCCTCCCTCCTTCAGATGAAAACCCATGCAAGGAAGACACCTGGAGAATTCCTTGCTATTGGTGCATACTGTGGGATCCACCAAAAAGTGTATGTGGACTGATGCAATGTGGCATGCAGGCAAAGCTTGTTTAAGAAGCAAAGGAAGAAAGATTTTAAATTCCCACACTGTTGACACGTGGAAGCATGGCGGGTGCCACTGAAGAAACAAAGGAGTGAATCCTTGCAAATAGCGCTTGGTGGACACGTGACGGAAGTAGGAAAAGTTATTCAAAAAGGGGCCCAAGGATATTCAAATATATAAGGCACAAGCAGGACTTAGCAAAATAAAAATAACCCAAAGGGAGCTCAGGGAATTTTATGTCCACAGTATGCATAAATATGAACAAACTCACATAAAACATTACATGATGCTTTAATATTGAAATGTTCTTTCATTCCCCGAAGGTGAGGTATTGCAAAACAATGTCAGAACCCATTCTCCCTAGGTGGTGAGGGGGCCCTCCCTTAATGAGGACCCCCTTTTTGAATTTCATTATGGTAGGAATTTAATAATGTATGTTTCTAGATCTAGTGTTGGCTTGAATTGTTTGAATTTTGGGGTCAGTCTCTTGATTTAATATAAATAACGGGTTAATTCACATCATTTTCAGCTAGAAAATTTTATGAAGCAATCTAGCAACTGTACAAGAGAATTATAGAGCACTTCAAGAGTATTTTCAAAGGCATTTCAAGGTAGATTATCAAGATTTTATTACAGAAATTCAAGATCATTTCATCATGTCAAGGGTTTAATGCATCCATGCATGTTGTTGAGCTAAGAAAGTTGATGTAGCATCAAGTATCTACTTGAAAGCATTGTTCACATCTATTCAAGGATCAAGATCTACATTCTTCATGGCTACTACATGTTAGTTTACAGATTTGCATTACAAGACATTTTCTAAGGTATCATCAATTACATATTTCATGTTGCATGCTTCAATTTTCTTATTTCATCATTTGGTTTAATTACTTACAGGGGGTTTGACTTAGGTAAACCCCTATTCACTAACAATCAACAATTTTTTCTTCCCTTGAGTGTGTGTTTGTACATTTACAGGTTGAAGATCAAGTGGAGAAGAAGTTTGGAGCACAATTGTCAAATTTGTCAAGTTGCAAGATTGACCTTCAAAGTGCAAGAACAAAGAAGTGAAGCTACAAAATTAAGTACAGGTTTTTTGAGAGCTGATAATTAGGAATCTAAGAGTCTAGACATTAAGGAAAATAACCTAGATCTTTGTTTCAAAAACCCTAGCATGGACCCATTCACCACTAAAGGTGAATGAGTCCTTTGTGCCCTAAAAACAGGCTTCTTGCAACAAGGTACCCACCTCTTTGAGCTCTAAAAACTCCCTTCATAGTTGCTATAATAGTTAGGGTCAATTTATGGTGTTATTAGCATGTTTTGGACCTCATAATTGCGTAAATTGTAGTGATTTTAGTGTGAAGAATTCTAGTGGTTTATCTTGATCTTGGTAAACCCTAATTTCTTCACCTAATCATAATCTAATTACCCAGAAATTATATCTCGATAGCTGACATTTGATATTTGAAATTCAAAATAATAAAATGTCAACTCTGACATATTAAAAATTGGAGACAAAATAGGGGGACTAAGTCACCCAAGGTTCCATTTTCCAAGCCCTATTTTGCAAGGTGTAAAGTTTCAGGAGCAAAATATTAAATGTTTACCTCAGTTTTGTACATGATATTTTTTGATAAATGTCCAAATGGGCCACAAAATGCATAATTTAGGACATTAGATGTACAATTAGGTCCATGCACATATGAGGGATCAAAATCTAGTGTGAAATTGAACATTAAGGGTGACAATTTATGATGCTACATCTAGCCCCCACTCTAGTGAGAGTATGAACTTAAGCTTAGACTCACACTAAAGTATAAAATATGTCAAGATGGGTCTGATTATCCAAATGTTGAAGAGATAGGATGACAATGAATCTAGGGGGAGTGCACAAGCCCCTAAGATTTGAGATCCCATGTCAAAACAACATAAGAACAAAGGAATGCACATGCATGAAATGCAACAAGACAACACAAAACATATATGACAAAAAAAATACAAATGCAAAAAGGAGGCATTCATGACTCACAGGATAAAAAAGTCTAATATTTGTTAGGTGAACGATGAATGAAATTCACCATAGGCTAGTGAAGTTCAATATTCACTAGGTGAGCCTTTCAAAGATAATAGCAAAATGAGAAACAAACAAGGGCTAGTGAGGACTAGTTTTCACTAGGTGTGTACCCATGTCAACCATACCAAGAGTTATAGTCCCAATATTGATAAGGTGCTACCAAAATGATCAAAATGCTTAAGCGGTATGTGCAGGATCATCATGGAAAAAATAGGCTCTTAAGTGGCAAAAAAATTAGAAAAATCAGTGTTAGGCAACTTGACGTAAAAAATTTGAATAAGTTATCTATATTATTTCAAAAATATGTAAGAATAGAATCTATAGAAAATTGAATGTAGTTTCTAAACTACTAGGTTTATTTAAAAATAAATAAAATCTATTTGGTGAAAATTTGAAATTTCAATCAGTAGTACTTAAATTTTAGGGAAAAATAAGAAGTAGGTGTTTGTCCGACCACCCTAACCATAATAAAATGATAATATTTTTTATAATATTTTATATATAAGTAGAGAACTCATGTCCAGGGTGTGATGCATATTTTTTTGTAATTTTTTAAGTAAATAATTAATTATGAATTTTTTATTACAACTTTTTAAAATATAAAAAATTGTATGTCGACCACCTTAACTTGGTCAAAACTTCATGAAATTAATTTTTTTTTTTTAATCCTATAGTATGTGAAGCATAGAATGTGGCATGTTTGATTCAAAAATGTGATACCGTTTGAAAGTTATAGATGTTTTTCAGTAACCATTTTAGAACTTTAGTTGTTCTAATAGAAAATAAATAATAATTATTTATTAAAATCAAATTAAAGCATAATTTATATTGGTGGAAAGCTGAGAATCTCCTCTAAAAACCCTTTTCGTTTCATCAATTTTGGGTAAAAAAAAAGTCGTCAGCCACATACCCTACAAATACCCATAATATTGCCACTTTTTGGCCCATCATGATCCTGCACATACCCTAAGACAATGCATCACTAAGTTTAGTAGGTGTGAACAAAGTGAAACACATAATGGAATGTATGCCCCCACCTTAAATTAATTTCCAAAAACCATGTTGTGAGAAATTTCTTTAAGGTAGAAAAGTGATAAATGCCATGTGATAAGGTCATGAGAGCTTATTCGGAAATCCATATGCCAATTATATGTTTCTAATAAAGGTAGCTCATAATGAGGGGTTTCCCCCAATGTGATACCATAAACAACACATAAATGATCACATAATGGATCCACAAATTTGGGATCAATATATATCTTTGCTACAATATAAGTGAGCTCAAAATTGACATCATTCCCCTAAATAATTGTGGAACTAAATATATAACAAAAGAATGCAACATAAAGAAAGAAAACAAAATGTTGGGTCAACATGGAAGAGACCTAAATTTCTCGATACCTTGCACCATATCTTAAAGGAAAACATAAGACAACAAAATGTCCACAACATAAAGAAGAATGGAGATACAAATAGATGAATTTCACAACAAATTCATTTCCTTCGTATCCTTGTGCCAATGGAGCAACGAGGGTCATCCAAAGAAAAATCTCAAGCATAAAGACACATCAAGCAACACAACACAAGGGATCACATTACGTGTAAGCAAACAAAAAACACAAAGTAAACAAAGGGTACTTCACATGCAATCAAATCTAAAGAAAATTATCTACATCCCAATCTTACTGACTTACTCATTGTATATGGAAGGTAGACAACTAGCCAAAGGACCACAACAAGTTTCATACTAGGAGCATCACCAGGTTCAACACATGGTGAATCACTCATGTCAGGAGTATCATGATGGTTCCCCCCATCTAAATCTGTAGACTTTGAAAAAAACAAAGATAGTTCATTATGTACTTGTTCATCAATCTTAGCATCTTCATCCTCATCATCTAGATTTATCACAATAGGTGGTTTAATGACAGTGTCAGATATATTTTCTTGTTTTATTTTCTATTTTGGTTGGGACATTTTTTGGTGAAGGTTGTAATATATCTTGATTTGTTTGAATATGTGTTTGATCATTAGGTAATATTTTATCCTCTTCACCCAATTGATGAGCAATAGCATGACATCTATGCCTACGCTCTTTAGCATTTTTGTTTCTTCTTGTTTTGTTTTCAATTTGTGAAGGGGTAATGGATTGAAGATTGCTTGAATACTAAGCTCAATGATAAAAATATTGTATGTTCAAAACTTGAAGAAGAGGTTGTTTCCTTAAGAAAAGAACTGAAAAAGGTAAAATTAACAAAGGAGGTTTTGAAATTATTGAAGGATTGATTATATCTCAAAAGCCATCAAAATAAAAATCTAGTCTTGTGTTTGAAAAAGGGAAAAGTCCTATAACCAATGCATTTGCAAACTTATATGATAACCTCAAAGCATAAGGAAAGTCTGATATAAAGGAGGAGAAAGCTTGCACTGGAGATTCTAAGAAGAATGCCTTCGTAGATGCAAAAAAAATCAAGATAGAAAGAAAGAAGGTGGATTCACTCCTATCCAGAGACAAAGAAGTTTCAAGGTCCTCCACCTACTAGATAGCATGAACTTACCAAGTCCAATCAATCCTTTCAAAGTTATTATTTTTCTTGCAATATATTTGGGCATAAGGATATTTATTGTAGATCTAAACAAAGAAGGAATGATAGCATGAGTAGAAGATCATTTGTGCCCAAAGATACAATTATGTTTCATTTCATGGATATTTCTATGCATGCTACAATTTTGGGCATATGTTTGTTGAGTGCAGAACTAAGGTGAAGAGGAAATTTTTTTTCTAGAGCACAACATTGTGTGCTACAAATGCAACAAGATGGGACATAAATAAAATTGTTGTAGAAGTGTTGAAGCCACCAGTTCAGAACCAAGAAAAATTGAAACCCTTAATCAAGAAAGGAAGGTTAATTAAAAGATTTGGAAGGAAAAACAAGTTCAAGAGAATGAGAAGAAGAATGATTCTACATTTGTGCATTTTGCACAATACCCTACAACAAACTAAGATATAGCATGATCTCAACGGGAGATTTCATTTGCAAAGCTTTTAGCCCCCTAAAAAGGATAATAAGTTGAAGATTGCAACATGAAAGAAGAAATGGATCATATCCTTTGGTGAGAAGATTTGTTGTACAAGAAAGAAACTTTTGATGAATGTTTTGGTGTAAATAGATATTTCAAGGAGAGTCATGATATTTTGGTCTGCATCCTTTCATTGAGAAAAAAATCATCTTGTGATCTAGAAGATAAGTTGGTTGAGTTGTGAAGGTGTCATATCCAAGATTTCAAGTCTTTACACCTTCTCAAGTGAAATTTATAAGTGATAGAGTTCTAGTCTATGCTCTGGTAGGGTAAAGTAATGATGAAGGCTTGTTGGAATTCTCTGTATTCCTCAAGAAATGAATATTTTTCCATGCAATTTTGTGGACACATTCAAGGATAATCAATATATACTTTTTTGCAGTATCAGGTGATTTGGTGGTCCACAAGTGTAGCTTTCAAATGAAATAGTGCTATAGATTGTTTTGGATGCCTACATAACATATGTTTGGGAACTTGCACTAGTTGGAGTATGTAAAGATCAGTTATATAGGTTTATAAAACCATTCTACATATCTTAGATTATTTAAAGTTTTATGGATGACTAGAGAAGCACCGGTGGAATTGTATTTTTCTTGGAAGATATATTGGTATCCTTGTTCAATAAAAATCAGGACTTGGTGTCCTTATCCATAGTAAAAGATGAGTATATTGTTGTAGCATCTTGTTGCATCTAGGTTCTTTGGATGAAGCATACCTTGAAGGATATAAAGGTGGTTTAATATGATGAACCTATTCCTATATTGTGTGATAATACCAGTGCAATTAACATTTCTAATGGTGATGCATTCAAGAACCAAACACATTTGAAATCAATATCACTTTCTAAGGGAGCAGGTTGTAGAGCAAGAAGTTAAAATGGAGTATGTGCCTACTAAGGATCACATTGTAGATATCTTCACTAAGGAACTTTCAAAGGATACTTTTGAGTATCTCTAGTAGAAGTTAGGGGTAATTTCCCCTCCTCCTTACTAGATGCATAATTGGTACATTTTTCTAGGGGAGTAGTTCAATATATATCCTTATGCTTGGATTGATGGTGGCTTCCTCTCATGGGGAGCTCATAATGGTTGTTAATGTTAGCGGGAGCCTATTAGTTGCTTCAAGAAGGAGCATATGTACATCAAAGGGGGATAAGCTTGAAAAGGAGAAAGAATGTCTCCTTAGGGGGATCTTGAAGAAAATGTGCAATTGTTGAGTATGTATCTAGTTGTTTGAAGAAGTGTTGTTGGTCAAAGGGGGAGAATGTGGTAATGTTTCAAATGAATATATTTTTTCCTTTTTTCCTTGATGTCAAAGGGGGAGAATGTGTAGGTGTGTGTTGCCATCAATGCCAAAGGGGGAGATTGTTGGCATTGGGTGTTATTAATGTCAACACTTGAGTATATTGTTGTACACTTGGTGAATTGGTGTCATTGATGTTGAAACACTTGAGGAGATTGTTGTGATGTCAACATTTGGTGAGTTTTTTGGCATTGGTTATCAACTCTTGGGGAGACTGTTGAACATGTTTTTGAGATTGTTGTTTGGAATTAATTGTAATTGATGTTGTTGTCATTGGTGCTCATAGTTGTATGTTGTTGATACTTTATGATGATAAGTTCATGGTTGGATGTCTTTGGTTGGTTGTCATGCCTTAGTTGATATCAAGTAAAGATGAACTAAGTATGGTTATTATCAGTACAAATAATAGCATGAATATATTAAGATGAGGATTAGAAGTAATTCTGAAGGTGGAGAGGTGTTGTTGATGGTCTCTAGTATGTTGTTGTAGACACTTAAAAATTTCTTGAATGATATACACACTTAAATTTGATATATTAACATCATTTTGTCCTAAAATCCATCTTTTTTTTGCCTATTTGATTAAATTATCCTAGCTATTTAATTAAATTCCTCATTTTTCACCTATTAAACTAATTGACCTAATTGGGTTAATTCACCCCCTCTCGCACTAACCCTTCGTCCTGTTAAATTGGATAAATCAACTTGTCTAATTTAAATCCATAAGTCATCTTATTTAATTAAATAACCCTAACTTATTTAATCAAATATCATATCACTTCCCCTTTTTTATTAAATAAATTAATTATTTAATGAATATCCTACTTCCCCTAGTTTGCATAATTAAAACTTTATTTAATTATCAAATTACTAATTAAATCTAATCCTCCCACTTACAAGGGAATATTCCTCCTTTGCACATTACTCCAACAGGAATATTCTCAAGGAATATTCCTTCTCCTTTGCACAATTTAATTTGGTTTTAATTAACGAAATACCTAATTTCCCTCACCCATGAGAATATTATCTTTCTTCACTCATTTGAAAAAGGGAATATTCCTTTTTTGCAACAAACTTTTAACAAAGCTTCTTGTGCAAGTTTTGAAAGTGTGTTTGTTTGGATGAATGTGAGCCCTTGATTAAATATCAACTTCCATTATTAACCCTTGATGGGAATACATGATCCATGCCTCCATCTTCCTCCTATTCTGACCGCTGATTGATCCTTTTGATCTTGACCATCAGTTTCATTTTTCCTATTCTATTGAATAGGGATCCATCTTTTAAGAGAAAACTTAAATGTTAAAAATAATTTCATCTTCCACTCACATTTTATGCTTAAAAAGGAATTTTAGGTTAATTTCTTGCATCATATTAGCTTAGCTTCCATTAATGGCTTCCATGATAACATCTAGGTGCATCCATTTAGAATACTTTGTAATTAGGGTTTTAATCTTTTGAGCTCAAAATCCATTTAGAATAGGTTTGCATACACCCATATTGATAATCTTAGCATAAATCATGTTAAAATAGCTTTCATCATGTTTTATCACACATCTTTCATCGGTTTCGTTGATTCTCTTCAATAGAATCAATCGAAACAAGATCATTATCCATTAGATTGGGAAAGGGTCACCATTCCACATCAATGCGACACCACTCCTCCAATAGGATAAGTTTCAATGGATTAGAATAGGTGTTTTTGAAGCTTTCATATTTTAATATGTTAGTTTTAATGGCTTCTTAGCTTATTTTACATTGAATGATTTTATTGGGACTAATGCATAGTGGCTCAATTATACTTTGAATCCTCATGGATCAAGTGTAGTTAGCCCATACTACGTTCGTTGGTCACAAATGTATACTCTCTCCTATTTTTCTTGAGGAAGAATGTGTTGATGTAAAGAAGTTTTGGTCTCTGCAAGTTAGTGACAATCCCTGTTTCAAGAAGATGCTTTGAAGAATGTTTGGGAGAATTATCTGTTTTACTTTGTTGTTGAAGATATGGTCTTACAGTTTGGGATTCAATGTTTGTGATCTGTGGATGTTGCACTCCTATATTTTCAAGTCACCTATGTTGTTGAGGAGGTTTTTGGTATTTGCAATGTATTGGCAATTTTGTTGGTTGTCTGGATTGGTCCAAAAAATGCTCCGCATTTCTCCACGTTGACGTTTCTACTCCTATGACTTGGTGGACATTCTTTCAATTCTTTTGCAATGTCTTAGTTTATTTTTCATATGATGGTGTATACCATAAGTTGATTTGTTAATGTTTTATCCCATGGTTGTGTATTTTGTGCTTCTGAGATGAAGTGTTCGACTTTTGTTTGGGTTGAAGTGACTATTTGTGGCATGACAGTGCGAGTCAAGTTTTTGTAAATGTTCTTGGATGTTCATGGAACATCTCTTTATGGTCTGAACATCAATGATTGATCTCTTTGGTGTTGCATATTATGTTGAATTGGTTTTTTTGGAAAATAATGGATATTTGGTTGACAAGGCTTGTTATCTTGCTTGTGTTGTGTGCTTGGGGGTTTGTGCTAGCATATGAAGTTGTGTTAAGATGTATTTGGGTCTTGACCTATCTTATTGAGAGCCACATTGAGTAAATTCAATTGGATGTATGTTTTTGGGCTGATTGGTTATGTGTTACACACTTCATCTAGATGTGTCCTTGTTGTCGACTTGGGTTGTTGTGCAATAGCATGTGAGTTGTTTCGAATCATATTGCAAGATGTAGTAATATTGGTTTTGGTCCTCTCTATCTTTTGGATAGTACCACATTAAGTTTTTATGGCTGAATTGTGGAAATAATTGATTGTATTCTTTTCGACTAACCTAATTGATGTTTTGAGATCTTGCAAAGGATATAAATGCAAGAAAATTTCAGTTGCAAGATGAGAGAGTGTGTGGGGATGTGAAAATATGAATTAAAGTTGTGAGTTGTCAAAAAGACAAGAGAAATGATCTTTAACGCCTCAGTCAGTAGCATGTATTGTTGACAAATGTTGACATAATTCTTAAATCTTTATGTATCATTCTCTAATAGAGTGAATCTCATTAGGTCCTTGTAACTTGTATCTTTCCCTGGAATTGTGTGCCTCAGTATTGCAAGTCCCTTGTATCTTTCCCTATGGTTGTGTCCCTTACTCTACAATTCCATAGGTAGTGAGCCTTAAACAACATTGCAATTTTTGTAAGCATTGAGCTTCATATATTGTGAGTTAACTCACTGTGGTTTTTCCCTTCTTGGGTTTTCCATGTAAATTTGGTGTTATCTTTTCCATGTGTGCACTTTATCTTATCCTTCATTGTTCTTGATTTGAATAAGTGTTGTAGATCTAGTTAAGGGTTTATGACCTTAATAATAGTTTGATTTTTCATATTGTTGAGGGTTTAAGGTTTGAAAGGGTTTAAGTTTTTGTAGATACTAATTCATCCCCCTCTCAGTATCTGAGTGTGTTCAACAATTTCTCCACAAATCTTAGGTTAAACACTAAGGTTGGAAAAAATTTCTAAGTTATGTTACTCAAATAACTTTGCTAAGCTAAGCTACATTTTTTTTTAAAAGGTAACCATATTTAAATAGAGGATTTATATCCATATAGGATAATGAGAATGCTATGGATCTTCATGGTAGAACTCAAAGTTCCAAGCTTAAAGATAACATATTTTTCCACATATCACCCCATGTCCCAAAGATGAATGCCCTTGCAATCTTTAACTAGTTCCAAAGTTAAGGAGTCCTAAGACTGTTTGGAGTATAACTTATTTATAATTGCTTCAAACTACCTAGATTCCCACCCACTTATGGTTCCTAGCATCGCAAGATCTATAGACTCCACAAAAATATTGCAAAGAGCATCCTCTATTGACTCTAGATGTTTGTAATGACGGAAAAGAGTCCCCCTTTTTTTTGGCTTAATTTGGGAATAATTAATGATAAAATGGACTTAATGTCACCTTGATCTAGTGTTTTAATGTTTTTAACACATTCACATTAGGTCTTGGGCCCTTGTGAATTAATGAACTTAAAATGGTACCTTGCTAAAGTGTTGTGAAGTGTTGTAACACACTTTCACACTTTTTTGAGGTTTTATTAATTAACTGAACCTAATAAATCTATTTTTAACCTTAATCATGCCTTATTTAAAGTGTTTTAAAGTGTTGTAACACACTTTCACACTTTTCTAGGGTTTTCATAAATAATTAGGCTTTATTATGCTTTAATTGGCCCTAAATTGCATCCACAAGCCTTAATTAATGTAAAATTTCAAGGACAATCCCGACATTAATCATCACCCAATCATAATTCATGTGTTTTTGGCTTGTGTGCCCTAGATTTAGTGATTTCGGACTCATTTTCCACCTTGGGTGAATGAGTCCCACCTAGATTTTTGGGTCTCGAACCTAGTTTCACACCTTTCCAAGCATTTTTGAATTTTGGTCCCATACATTATGCCTAATGGGACTCATTTGCCACCTTGGGAAAATGAGTCTCATTTAGCTCAAAATTAAAATTAATTTAAATTTTTGGTAGGATTTTATCCTCCTAGATCCGATGTCGGCTTGTAGTGTTGTAATTTTGAGAATTCTTGATTTTAATTAACTATAAATACAAGGTTATTTCACTGATTTTCACCCCATGTTTTCAAGTATTCATGCATTATATCAAATTTGTGATCAAGGATGCATTCAAGAGTTTACAAGACCTCACAAGAGCATTCAAGAGTACATTATTCATGCATCATGTTCATTTTTGATCTAAAAATTGTGATGTAGGGTTTCATGATTCAAGCTAGCATTTCATTCAAGATCAAAATCATTCGAGCAAGAGTCAAGATCTACATCCATTGTAGCAATCTCAAGCATATTTTCAGCACTTTATTGTAGGTGAGTTGCAACATTGTCATTTTTTCATTCATCATTCCTTTATCTTATTTGATTTCATTTCAAGGTTTTGTTCAGAATTAGTGCCTCAAATGTACTGGCATTTGGGTGACGTTTCATCGGCCTAATAGTTCAGTTTCGAAGGGACCTTATTCATATTCCCTCCAATGGTTTGATAAAGTCTTCATAGGTTGATGTTATGTGTTACGTCGACGAGATAGCATGTTATCGAATGGACTCAGAGTCATGTCTCCTCGACAACTTGATATGATGTCTTGGGTCCTCTTCAGTGTGACAATGTGTTATCAGTGGGACTATGTCTTGAGTCTCTTCAATAGACCAATGGGTTCCTATAGTGTTCGTCAATGTGTAAAGTGAACATCGGTGGGACTTCCTTGTATTGGTGGGAGGCGATTTGTGGTCTCTTCGATATGGTGATGGTTGACTCAGTAACTCATGAAGAACATTGTGGTGGGACCCAACTATGTCAAGCTAGAGAATGATGATTGGTTGTTGACTATTGATGGTTGAATGATGATTACTTAGCAAATGAATTAGACATCGGAGAGACTTGATGTTATCGAAGAGAGTCTCTTTGATGGTCCAATGTAGTTATGCCCTAGTTACCTGTTATGTTATGGTTTTTTGTATAGTTGTGTACAAAAAATGAATAAGTTGGTTTCCTAGTTGGTTTGGAATGCAAAACGAATGTTGGATTAATATGGAGTGTTCTGGGTATATTAAAAAATGAGACTCTCTCTCTCTCTCTCAGTATTTCATTTGGATGAAATCTATCCCTCAGTGTGAATTTGTGTTGTATATTGTAAGAGTATTGTAATAGTGTGGAGATTTTAATCGACTGAGAGGTTGATCAAAGAAATGTAGAGAGAGGGAGAGGGAGACGTATTATAGAGGAGGTTATGCTGTCGAGTTCCTCTAGATAGAACAAGATGTTAAACTCTATAAAGGCTTAGAGCCTTAATTGTATTTGTAACTGTATTCTATTGCTAAATAATACAATGGTGATCTGGGCTTTTGGAGTGTGGGGGTTTTTACTCAAAAGGGTTTTCCCCACGTAAATATTTTATGTTCATGTTGTATGTTTCATCTTTCATGGTAGTTGGTTCTGTTTGCTGAATTTGTTAATGGTGTTGTTGGAACTGGTTTAATTAGCATTAATTTTTCTCTAAGGTTCAATGTGTGAAATGAATTATGTTTGATTCCACTTTGTGGCATAGTAGTACATGTCTTTCAGACAATCTAAGAAAATAAAAGCTACTGAAGGAACTACTGATCTTGGATTTTTTTCTGAGATGACCAAAACTTTTGCTACAAGTGGTATCAGAGCTTGCTTCTAGAAGTGTGAGTTCCTGACATTGTTGGTTCTAGGTATTCCTTTTGTGAATATTTCTTAGTGTGGCATGCTTGAGGAAATATGAAGGAATCGACTGATGGATTGATCCTTTGGTGAGTAGAAATTATTGCTCTTTTGTTTGAGTTTCAAGAGACAACACGCAATATGATATGGAGAAGCTTGGGTTGCTTTTCAATCATGGAGAAATGTGCTTATGTTGGGTGTTTTTCCTAGTATTGGAAGGCATAGTTTTAAGGTACACCCTAATTGTAAGTAGGTTATAGAGTTGATCATTGGATGATCTAGAAGCTTCTAAAATAGCCTCTCTCTCAGATGCATGTGCATGTTGGTGGTTGTGGAGTTTTGGAGTTCCTAAACTACTTCTTCCTTTAATGGATGTTTTGTACTTGTATGGCTCTGTGGTTTTACAAGTTTTACACACTCAAGAAAGCTTGTTGTTTTGTGGAGCTTCTATTAAACTATTTTCTAGATCCTAGCTTTTGGGGTGTTGTTGGATGAGATAGTTGCAGTTTTGCATGAATGATTGAGAAGGTTTGATTCTTTCTCTTCATGAGAGTTTTGGTAAGTGATTTATCACTCAACATTTATGTGGTGGTGCTTGTTGGTTCCTTGACTATGATGCTCATTGTGGAAATGATTGGAAAATTGGATTCAAACTCTATCTGGTGTTTGAGTCATGTTTTCTATGTGGTTATTCTTTTTGAGATCTCAGTTTTGCAATTTTTAGTGCAATGATGGGTTTGCATGTTACATTGATTGGATCTACGGGTTGTGTAATTTTGTGGGCTGTCTTTACCTACATGTTTTTTGTGGGATAACTAAGAAGTGGACTATCTATATCCACAAGGTTTTTGATTTTTTGTTGGTGCAGACTTGTTAGCTGGCCTTGTCTGTGGTCACTTATGCATTGGTGCGGTTGTTTTGAGATGAGAGAATGGATGGTTTTTGAGTACCTAAATAGTCAGTTATGGGGACCTGTACCATGATTATCATGATGTCATGGATAGCTTGGGTACATAGGTTTGTGTAAGCTTTTGACAATGATGGTAATTTCTGCTTGGGTTTGGAGATCTTGGTGTTGCTTGGTATTATTGTTAGATGGATATGTTAATGAGTGGACCTCGAAGATTTTTAGTATAGCAGATGTTTAGTCATGTGCTTGGAAAGCTCAGTTATCATGGTTCAGTGGGAGCTTTAACAGTGACTCCGTATTCATCATTATGTGGTGAATGATCTTCTTTAGTGTTGTAGATGTTATTGGGAGGAGCTCTTAGATCCCATTGCTACAGAAGGGATCTTTTGAATTTGCATGCATGCTATTTGGAGATGGCTCATCTTCGTGATATTGAAGATGTGAAACATCATGGATCCATGGAGGATTCTTGGAGTCTTTGGTCAAGGTGTTGGTGACGCTTGACAAGTGATGTTAGTTTAAGGCTTGTTTGTTTTATGTCATGGTATACTCTTGATTGCACATTAGATTTTTAGCATAATTTTTTTCTCTTGAGACCATGTTATGTTCACCTAGAGCATGGGATCTTGTAAGGTGGATGGTAATATCATGATGTCATAAGTTCTTGGTACAGTTGATTGGAGCTTTGAGAGTGGTCTGGTGTTCTCTATGTTTTTGGTACATTGCTTATATGCTTGAGAACTTCATGGTAGTACAATGATGTAATTTGGATTTTAGAATGGAGTGATTGTTTGCAAGTGCTCATGGATACATTGAGAATAAGGTGAGGTTGTAACTCTCTTGAGATGAGAAAAGTATACTAGGATGGTTACTCTTAGTGAGATTTTAGCAGAAAGTTGAGGATCCTACACCTTGGTTGGACATGAGTTCAACAAAGACCATTAAGGAAATTTCTCTTGGAGAAGTCATGAGGACTCAATTACCCTAGAGGAGCATTCTCATTCCCACTCTTGGTCTACTCAGAAAATTATCATTTGAAAGGTATTGCCCATTATTGCTTTCAGATGTGTTATGTTCATGCTTTGATTCTCATGAAATGAGTTGATTTGTGATTATTGGTTCTGGATACTCATTTGAGGATTGGTTTAGCATGTGTATATATGTTGTATCTTTCATAGATATGGATCTTGAGCTCTATAGTTAGATCTAAAAGATTCATTTGAAGGATGTTTGGCATGGTCATCTCCTTATATATTTGTCATGCATTTTTGAAGGGCTGATAAGGAGATGGTTTTATGGATTGTTTTCCTAAGGTGGAAAATGGGAGAGTTTGATCTTCTTAGAGAAGTTTACATCCATATAAGTATGTATATATATGTTGTGTTTGATCTTGAAGGATTGGGTGTGGTTCTGTTGTTCTCTTTGGGGTATTGTGGAGGAGATCGTACTTGACAAAGTTGGCATTTAGAGGTGTATGTAGGAGGATTTTCTATAGGTACATGTTGTGAAGTGGCTACTCTCATTGGTCTTGGTTACCTTCCTAGATGTTTGGTTTCACATTACATTGGTTTGAGGTCTGGTTGGAGATATAGTGATCACTAGCTTGTGGTCATGTGTTTTCACTCATGTTCTTCGGTGATGTCATGAAGGTTCTTTATCTCTTTCCTTTGTTGGGTGTGGAGAACTTGGGAGAGTTGTGAAGAATTGTGGTGAGAGTTGTTCATATAGGTTGTCAGTTTACACATTGTGCATATCATTGTGGATGATTTCTTGGTACTACATGATGTTTTTTTTTACACTTCTATATGATGCTATTGGTAGACTCGTTATTCCTTTGATCTTTCATATTTGGCATTACTCATGCAGTGGGAGTTCCTAGATGTGTTTTGTCTTCTTCAACTAGTTGGCACATTGAGCTTGTATTTTTTTGTTGTTGGGTTGGTTATGGGGTGGAATGAGTTTGTTGATGCCTTGGAGGTATGTGTGATTGGATGGATTAGCACTTGTGTGTGATATTTCTAGTCGTGTGGGTTGATTAGTTGGATGGGAGTAGTCATTTTTCCAGTTGATATTCTAGCTGATGTTCTATCTTGTTTTCTGGAGGATACTTTTCATGGTTGTTTTTAGGATCTAGATTTGAAGTTGATGATTTTGATACTTTTGTATAAGCTATGAGTATAGTGGAATGGTGACAGTATGTTGTAGCCTTTGTTATTAGTTGGATCTGGTGCTTGTGTTCTTTAGACTGATGCATATTCACCGGGGCTCATTCCTTTCCTTTGGAAGTTGGCAGGAATTTTTTCTTGAGATGGTTGACATCTTGGATGTTGGTGCAGGTGTCTTAGTTGGAGCATGGAAGCATTGGTTGAGGATCTTGTTGGTTGCACAGATGGATGTTAGAGTGACTTCGATTGTTCATTGGTAGCCAATACATTCTTTGTCAAGTGGGAGAATGTTGAGAATTAATGCCTCAAATGTACTAGCATTCAAATGATGTTTTGTCAGCCTGATAGTTTAGTTTCAAAGGGACTTTATTCATATTCCCTTCGATGGTCCAATAAAGTCTTCATAGGTTGATGCTATGTGTTACGTCGGTGAGACAACATCTTATCAAATGGACTTGGAGTCATGTCTCCTCGACAGCCCAATACGAAGTCGTGGGTCTTCTTCAGTGTGACAATGTGTTATCAATGGTACTTTGTCTTGAGTCTCCTTGATAGACTGATGGGTTCCTACAGTGTTCGTTGGTGTGTAAAGTGAACATCGGCAAGACTTCCTTGTATCGGTGGGAGGTGATTTGTGGTCTCTCTGATATGGCAATGGTTGACTCGATAACTCATGAAGAACGTCATGGTGGGACCCAATCGTGTCAAGCTGGAGAATGATGATTTGTTGTTGAATTTTGGCGGTTGAGTGATGATTACTTGGCAGATGAATCAAACATTAGAGATAATTGATGTTATTGAAGAGAGTTGAAGAGAGTCTCTTCGATGGTGCAACATAGTTATGTCAGTTACCTGTTATGTGAAGGTTTTGTGTACAGTTTTGTTTGAGAAACTAATTGGTCTGGAATGCAAAATGAATTTTGGATTAATATGGAACATTTTGGTTACATTCAAAAATGAGACTCTCTCTTAGTAGTTTGTTGGACAAAATCTCTCCCTCGATGTGAATCTACATTGTATACTATAAGAGTATTGTAACAGTACAGAGATTGTAGTCAATTGAGAGGTTGATCAAAGAAATGTAGAGAGAGAGAGAGGGAGACGTATTTGAAAGGAGGTTATGCTATCAAGTTCCTCCAGATAGAACAAGATGTTAAACTCTGTAAAGGCTTAGAGACTGAAATGTATTTGTAACTGTATTTTGTTGTTGAAAAATACAATGGTGATCTAGGCTTTTGGAGTGTGGGATTTTTTACCTGAAAGGGTTTTCCCCACGTAAATCTTCTATGTTCATGTTGTTTGTTTCATCTTTCATGGTAGTTGGTTCTATTTTCTAATTTTTTTAATGGTGTTGTTGGAATTGGTTTAATTATCATTAATTTTTCTCTAAGGTTCAATGTGGGAAATGAACTATGTCTAATTCTGCTTTGTGGCATAGTAGTACATGTCTTTGAGGCAGTCTAAGAAAATAAAATCTACTAAAGGCACTACTGATGGGTATGTGCAGGACCATCATGGAAAAAATAGACCCTTAAGTGGCAAAAAATTCAAAAAAATCAAAGTTAGGCAACTTGACGTAAAAATTTGAATAAGTAGAGGACTCATGTCTTGATGTGATGCATTTTTTTGTAATTTTTTTCCAAGTAAATAATTAATTATGATTTTTATTACAACTTTTTAAAAATATAAAACTTTAAATCTAACCACCCTAACTTGGTCAAAACTTCATGAAATTCTTTTTTAATCCTCTAGTATCTGAAGCATAAATGGTATGTTTTGGATTCAAAAATGTGATACGTTTGAAAGATATAGATGTTTTCAATCAGCCTATCAATCCGGGACTTTAATTAAGTAATTCAAATTGAAAATGAATAATAATTATTTATTAAATTCAAAGTAAATCATAATTTATATTGGTGGAAAGCTTAGAATCTCCTTTAAAAACCCTTTTCGTTTCTTAATTTTGGGTAAGAAAAAGTTGTTAGCCACATACCCTATAAATACCCATCATATCACCACTTTTTGGCCCATCATGATCCTACACATACCCTGATCTTGGATGTTTCTTTCTAAGATGACCAAAATTTTCCTTACAGGTTTGATTACCAAAATGGGCTTTGACCAAGGTGAACCCCTTTCTACTAAGCCCCCAACATTTTAACCTCTCCTTTGTGTGTGATTTACAGGTCTAGGTTGTAAATTTCCTAAAGAGCAAGATTGGAGAAATTTTTTCAAGAGATCAAAGTTGTCAAAGTTTTCATCAAGCATTGGAGATACTTAGAGATCACCTACAGGTTACAAATTAGGGTTTCATATATGGAAATCAATCAGGAAGGATAGAGCGGACATAAACGAGTAGATTCAAACTTTGAATTCTTGAAAAAGTGGAATGGGACTGATTCACCACAAGTGGAAATGATTCCCACTATAGGTGTTTTTTAGAGCCTTTTATAGATTCAGATACCCTTTTTCCCAATACCTTCTCTTGTGCAAAAATCTAGAACTGGGACTGATTCACCTAGAATGGAAAATGAGTCCCACTAGGTCAAAAAGTTAGAATTTATAGCATTTCAGGACTCCTTCTAGTCATCTTTAGGTTTTCATGTGCACACATTTCATCTTGTTTCTTTCTTTTTTGTTTTACTTCCATTTCTAGGTCATATAAATCAAGTTTGCATTAAACTAGGGTTTTGCATTTCATCTTACATTTCATTGTCTTTTCCAAGTCTAAACTTGGTGGTGAACCCCTCATTAGTTTGTACAATCAGCCCCCAAGACAGATCTTAATAGATCTGTTTCCCCTTTGCATTGAGATCTCTAGGGTATCCTTGAATGTAAAGCATAGAAAAGGTTGTTGCCTTAGGTCCTAAAACCCCTAAGTGGCAATACTTTTCTATACTACATTTTGGTAAACTTGCATTTAGAATACCTCCTTTACTGATTTGGAGTCCATCATCATCCTATATCTAGCTTGCATTAACTTTGCATTGCATTTTTCATTAGTTAATTGACTGTATAGTCGTAAAATTGCACCCCTTGCAATTTCACACACATTCTGGCACCTACTTTAGTGTCCATTCCCTTAGCACTTGTGTAAGCTCATTTTAGCCCCTGCATCAACCTGCTTCCCTCTCAGGATGCTCAAAAACAACTTTTTAGCAACTACCCTTCGTGCATCATCTTTACATCAAACTTTGGGCTTTTCCCGTTCTCGTCGTTTTGAAGCGTGACATGTCGCCATGTTAGCATCTTGTGACATTTCAACGCTCAAATAGTTGTCTCTGAGCATGCTTGTGACTTGTCTTCACCTTTTGTCGGTGGTAACAACCCAGGATGCCTTGTAACAGCTAGAGAAGCTTCTTTTCCCTTATTATAACCTATCCTTTCTATTCAGTTTGCTCTCTAACTTCCTCTAGCTCTATTCCTCTGAGCTTCTAACTTCTCTCCAACTTTGGCTTTAGCCTTCTACTCTCCAACTTTTTCTTGCACAACTCCCTTATTTTTCACAACAACTTTAAGCTCTCACATTCTCACAACACTCTTTTGTCTTCCTCAAGCCTTGCAACTCTATCCCCCTCTCCTTATGTTTGTGAGCATCGTAGGATTCCATATCCCTTATCTGTTGCATACTTACTTCGTGATACAAGTTCTCCTCAAGCGGGGATTTATTTTATCACCTCTTTTGTGATATAGGTTCTCCTCCTCGAGCGGGGATTTCTTTTATCACTCCTACTTGGTGGTGAAGGTTCTACTCTTGAGTAGGTTTTTCTTTCACCACATTCTTTATCCATTTTGGTTTATCTCTCTTTCTATCTAGTTGACTATGGAGGTGGGAACACCAAAATGGGGGTTTGATTGAGGAAAACCCCTATACAGCCCCAACACTTTCTCCAGATCTTATGACATAGGTATTGAATATATCTACTAGCTAGAGACTTCATTACTTGAATTATTGTGAGTATATTCTTCCTTTCTATCTCTTATTCTCTTACTTTATCATTTATTCTTTACTTTGCTTCAGTTCTATCACATCCCATAATTTCCCTATGCTTTAGAAGTTCTCAGCAATCGGAGTAGAAGTAGTCATTTAGCTATTTTCGAAAATAACTTTACTTTTTGGTCTATACGAGACGCTAGAGCGCCTCTGGGACGTCAGCGCGTCGTTTTGTCATTTGTATCCTGCGCTGTCATCCTTTGGCCAAGAGCTTGTCAGCTTGTCCAAAAAATCTCTGTGACCTACTCTTTTAGATTCTATAACTCTTGTTGTTGTTCCTTGAGGTACTTTAGGGTAGTTCTCCCTATGAGGCTCTCTGAATGAAGAGAACTAATGAGTAGCAAATCCCCCTTCTCTACATTGACATTCTAGGGTTTCAAAATTTTGCATTAGTGAAAGTGCATATAGGTTGCATCTTTGCATCTCAAATCATTGAAAATAATCTGAAAACTACATTTTCATTTAGGATACACATCATACAACATAAAAAGCATCAAAATCAGTCCCAGTGCACATCTAAAATTGCATTTTACAACATTAAAAACCTTGTTTCTACACTTATGTTTGCTGCCATTGGTTATCTGTTTCATTGGGTTGACTTTCTGTTACATGCACTTCATTAAATCTAGCTTAAATTGGTCCATTTCATGCATTGGTCAATTCCAAATTTGCATCTACAACATTTCATCTTTCAGATCATTGCATAGTGTAATGAGCAAATTACCTTGTTTGAAATCTAAAAATTTTATTTCATTCTAGGTCTTAATATTGCATTTTAAGTTTGCATAGATTATTGTTCAAAAAAGTTAGTTTCGGTCTTTTCCAAGTTTGCAATGAAAAAGTTAGTCAATAAGAATGTTAGTCATTCATTCAATGCATTCCCTAGTTATGAGAGTCTCTTAGTGCAAGAGAGTGAAAATGTTGACAATTTCCTTAAACCTATACCCCCCTTATCTCTCCTATTTGTGGGAATGATGTGATAGAAGAAGATGAAAATATAGACAATCCTGATGATCACAGTTGCTCTTCTCCTAATACCTCTCCTACATGTGATGAAGGTATTTCGGTGTTAGAATATGCACTCATTGAGAATCATGACTTTGTTGAAAGCTCCTCTTCTATAAACTCTCCTACATTGGAAGATATTTTAGCACGAGAGAATGACATCATAGACACATTTCTAAACATCACCTTACCTAATTTCCGTTCTCCCTTTGCTTGTGAGAATGATTTAGTAGAAGAGGATAAGATTACAAATCAAATATTTAAGGTCTATAACAATCCTCTTTATGATCCTTCCCCTACCTTAGAAGGAATTAGGGAACAAAGGAATGAAGTCACAAATGATCATGATAATCATACTTTTTCTTCTCCTATTATCTCTCATAGCTATGAAGAAGATACTTTGATGATATAAAATACAATAGATGAAGGTCATGAGAATCATAGTTGTCCCTCTTCACCTAGGAAAACCCTTATTGAGCAAGAAAATTCAACCATTGATCATTCCCCTACTTTCAATGAAGCCATTTTGGAAGAACCAATTCTTGAATGTCAAGAACATTTGGTTTGTAGTTTTCCTAAAAACTCTCCTCCTAGGGAGGATATCATGGCGAAAGAAAATAACAAAAATAGTAATGTGACTTCCTTAGATGATGGTAAAAAGGTGATTCTAGATTTCTTTTTATTAAAAATACATCAAACCAAGACCGTTGAGGCTATGAATGCACAAGTGTCCATTAGATCCCCCTTGACTATTGGACCTCCTACATACCTCATGGGACATCCTAAGAATCCTCTAATTCTTTACCCACCATAACACAAACAACAAACTCAAAAGAAACCTAAACTTACCCTTTACCCACCTAAGAATAAGGTTTTGCAGCAACCAAGTTCTAATACTATTGCTCATAAATATAACATTAGGAACAATATGCAACCAAGACAAACACCTTCAACAATCTTACCTTTGCCTAATCCCATCTTGCCTAGTGCTCCTCGTTTAACTTTGCATAATGGGAAGGAGTATGATCTTGTTGAACAACTTAATAATACTCTTGCAAAGATATCCCTATGGGACCTAATTCAAAATTCACCTAATTATCACACTATGCTTCAAGCAGCCTTGCAACAAGTTGTGGTCCCCTCTAGTGCAAACCCAAATGACATAGAAACCATGATTCAAGGAATAAATGCTGACATTGTTTAGCACCAAAGTGAACTCTTCCCTTTATATGTGCAAAAACAAAATAATGATTTCATGGTAATAGTTCACTACAAGGGAAGAGGTATTAGGCAAACCCTTTTTGACAATGGCTCAACCCTTAATGTGTGTAGTGTGACCCTTTTGGATAGGCTTGGTGTGAATAGCTCAAAAATTCAACCTGCCTCTATATCCATTAGTGGATTTGATAATGTGGGAAAGTGACCGCTTGGTGTGATCACTTTACCTATTACAACTAGAAATGCCACATTAGAAACACTGATCCATGTTATTCCTGACAATCTTTCAAATAACCTCCTTTTAGGGAGACCATGGATTCACAAAATGAATGGTGTGCATTATACTTTGCATCATATCATGAAATATGTCTACAACAACAAAGAGCACATACTCGAAGTCGATCTTGAACCAAACAATTGCTTGAACATTGAGAAAAACAAAGAGAATCCTTTGAAAACATTAACAACTACAAAAGTGGAACCCATGAAAGACAAAGAAAAACATATTGAGGAAGTCACAAAGATAGAAGAAGATGATTGGGGTTCCTTAAATTTCACACCAACATTCATGGGAGAATACAAGATCATAAACAAAGACTCTGAAAAGGGAAAAAAAAAAGTGGTAATGTCAACACAAAATTTAGAAGACCCTTCCAAAGCATCTACCTCAACCTTTAGAACAAAAGAAAAAAAATTACACAAGCAGCTTTGACAAAATTGATTATCAACAACCTATGAATCCTAAAGAAATGACAATTCTTTATGGAAAAGGTAACAAACTCATGAAACAACTTGGTTATAGTGGAAAAGGATATGGTGCTAGAGAACAAGGTATCTATGTCCCTATAGAGCCTCACACACAAGAAAAGACTAGTGGTCTTGGTTATTGTCCCTCGAAAGAAACAAACAAGCCCTTTCTCAATATCAACACTATCACAAAACATTCATCTAAGCCAACTTTAACAGTAGTGACCATCCTAAACTGATAGACACTAGTGGTCTTGATTGTTATCCTTTGCGAGAAATAAAACAAACAAAGAAATCTTTGCTTAATGTCAATGTCATCACACAAAACACCAATGATTTGAATTCATTAGATTTTACATACTCCATTCAAGGAGAGAACAAAATATCACAATCTAAAGAGTCTTGTGTAGGTATGACACCTTGTACTAAGCAAGAGATATCTTTTCTGTAAAACAAAGGAACATCTTCTACCATTGATCAAGAGAGTATCTTGTTGAGACTCCTCCAAGATCTTTTGATATCCCTCCCTCCAAGAACACAAAAGAAATTTTACTACAATAATTTATTTTGCACATACCATAGAGGGGTGATCCCACAATAGTGGTTTACAATTTTTGGCCAAACTGGACACTCAAATTATTTTTTTAATTAAATGCTCACATTTGGGCACCTATAGCGGCTAAACCATGAGGAATTTGAAGATGATGCAAACTAGAGTCTCGTCACATTTTTTCTATAGATTCTAAAAATGTTTTTTTCAATTTTTTTGAAATCATATTGCACTTCTTTTTCCATCTTCCACGAAAACTAGCTTTTTTCATAAAACAACATTTTAAAAAAGTGACACACACCGTATAACACATAATTTTTTTTCCATGAAGGATAAAATTCTAATTCTTTCGAATTTAGATTTGTAACTCCGATATCTAGTGCTTCCACTTGGTTAGATAGTTTTTTATTGAATATTTTCCTTAATCAAGTTTCAAAGTCAAACCAATTACAATTCAGACATAGCACGACTGTATAACTCATAACTTTTACTGTATGTATCAAAACTATTTTTTTTTTGTTGGATCAAGGACTCCAATATCTAGTGCACTCATATTTTTCAAAAAAAAAAATTGATAATCTTCTATTTTTCCACATGTGCAGAACAAAGAGTTTCATTTTCAGTGAAAAACCTATATTTAATAAAATTTAAAAAACAAATAGATAATAAAATCAAAACATATTAAAATTATATTCATTAGATAGCTCATTCTGAGGGCTACTTGATACCAATTGGGTTTGTGAAGTATCCTCCATTTTCATTCTCAAATCAAGCTTCGAAGTGCAAAATTCTGAACAATTTTGGTGCCTAAGAGGGTGGAGGTGAAAATAAGGGGGTTCGGTCGAACAAAAAAAATATGTTTGGTTGAATCAGGGTTCGAACGAACTATGGTTCGACTGAACCACCTTAAAATATAATTAAAAAATAGATTTTGAGGGGGTTCGGTCAAACCTCCTGACATGAATCTATTTTACTGTATTTGTTTTTTGTTTTCCCCATTTTTTAATACTTGTATTTTATAATATTTAATATTAATATAAATCTAAATTATATTATTTTTAAATTATAATATATAATATACTTATTATTACAATATATTATAATAATTATATATTATTATTATTATTATTATTATATATTGTAATATATAATCATTATTAAAGTATTAAAAGTATATAATTAAAAAGTATATAAATAAAAAGTATATAATTGAAAACTATATAAATTAGAAATGGTTGAAAAGTATTTTGGGATGAGTTTTGGATTGGGTAGTTTACTTGGGTTTGCTACAAGCTTTTTAAAGAATGCCCTCACCCATATGAGAAGCAAAGGAAGCTTCTGAGTAAACAATTGGGGCTTGCACCACGCCATATTAAGTTCTAGTTCCAGAATCAGCGAACCCAGATGAAAGTATGTCCAAGGATTAAGAAATTGACCAAAAATTTGTAGTAATCTTAAAAAATTGATGAACTTTAGGGTTTCATGCTTTATTACTTAATTTTTTCTAATCATGGCTTTTCAAATCTTGGATTTTCAAGCTCAACATGAGTGTTGACCATGAAAACACTCTCCTCAGCCATGATCTAATGAGAAGCTTCGCTTGGAGAACATGGAAATTAAAGAAGCCATGAGAAATCCCATATGCACCAACTACGCGGAGGACCTGTTGTTATTGCAGAAGTTAGTCTTCAAGAGCAGCAACACGTATTGAGAATATTCAGTTGAAAGATGAGGTTCTTTTGCATAGCCTAACTAATTTGATGATGCATATTCCATATTTTTGTATTCTCAAATGCAAACTGTGGTTAAAAGGATTATGAGCCACTCCTTTTTTAGTTGTACCTATTCTAATTCTAATGTATTTGCAACCCTATGAACCTCCTGGATTTTATTCTCTCTAGAAATCTTTTTAGTGCAGTGATTTTCCCACCATGATGAAATTGCTTCATATCATATACTGTATAAGATTTAGAGACCCAGAAGGTTATTTTATTCTCATGCTTTAAATCACTGAGAAATGAAGTTGAAGATTCATTAGCTTTGTTCTTATGGGTATTATTTAACTATTATTATGTTTTTATTAATGGGCCTACATGGATATTTTCAGCTAGAGAGAATGGTAGGTATGGCTGGAAAATTTTACGGAAGGCCCATATCATTAAGTTGAGAGAGAGATATGGAGGGAGTGGGAGAGAAAGGGAGCGCGGGGGTAGGAGGGAGAGACTTGAGA
>VDFB02000015.1:206998538-207032830 GCA_007258455.2 Sequoia sempervirens | reverse complement strand
TATAATATTATATAAGATTCTTGAACTTAAGAATTCCATGAAACAAATATAAGTTGTATATAATTGTAATTTAGGCAAAAATGATTTTAAAAAACTTCACTAGGTTTCAAATTAGTATTGAAAGCATATATATGGCTTTACATGCAACCAAAAAAAGTGAGATGATGCTATCAAAGATTCTTAAACTTAATAATTTTCCATGGAACAAATATGTACATATAATTGTAATTTACAAAAAATGATTTACAACTATGTACAAGCTACTATAAGTTCTCACTTGAACATGTATATGGTTACAAGTGAACTTGAAAATCATGGATATAATCTAAGTCAAAGATTCTGGTTCAACCCGCTCTTCAATAACATGTAGAATTTCTTGATGATCATCACTATCTAGTCTCCATTTTCTTCAGCCACATGCATGTGGAACTGCATGAAGATGTAGGGCTGTAGCAATTATTAAGTGACTATATTGATATACCTTGTTATCATGTTGATAGTAACAAAATGAATCCCATGCTGAACAACTTTGACTTGTTTTAGATATGTCCCTTGCACTACAACAAAACCTGCATGGTAAACATGAACCTAAGGTAAGACATATAAATGTGTACAACATTTCCGTGCTCAAGGTTTGTACAATATATATTTAATGTTTATAATGTAATGTGCACATGTCAACACAATGTATATATAATTTTAAATTCAAACTCACCTGTGGAAAATTACATTCCATCACTTGTTTTAGGTTGTGTTAGCTTATTCCTCTCTTCTGTGCAACACAATAAATAATAGCTAACATCTTTGATGTTTCCAGGCTCTGCTATGACTGCAAAAACATCTCTTGTACACCAAATTTACACAAAAAAAATCTTAAAAAATTAGATTTATGTCTCTAAAGATCATTAACTAGATATATATAATATTTAAATTATTGAAAACTTACACATGTACCTTTTCTACTATTATCTTTGTGTGTACATGACTCTCCCACCTCACCCTCCCAAATAAGACCACATGCATCTACAATAGTTTGTAGTCTGATTTTAATACTTCTATGTAAGAATTTTTTATTCTAACCAATCTTGAAATATGGTCATAATCAATTGAAATCAAAGGAATGTCTTCAAATCTTTCTTCCTCATTTTCATCATATGTTTTTGAAACAACTAGTGGCACTATATCCCATTTACCAACATATTCAAGCTCTTGGTTGTTGCATGCATGATCAGAGTTTCCTGCAATGCACTCAGTGCAAAAACAAGAGTAATCCCTTGTGTCTAATGTACATCCATGGCGACTATCTGAACTCCTAACACAATGCAAAGATCTTGTTTTTTCTACCCTCTTGCATCCATGCATCGATCTTTTGTCCACACCTAGATACATGTACAACAAAAAACTTATGTGAACAAACATGTGTATATATATATATATATAAATTTTAAATTTAAATAAATTCAAATTTTTGAAAATGTAATTTATACGTACCCGATATCTCCTAAAACACTCTATGTGAAATGTGTCGGTTTGTTCTCGAAGATGTGTCGACCACATTTGATGCAAAGTGTTTCTTGCACCATTCAACAACTTCATGTGCATTTTCTATACGATCTTCTGGATAACTCATTTGATTTTTTATTAAAGCTTGTTTGATGCAAGCTCCTGCTCCATCATGCTCACCCTTTCCATGCCCACTCTAAAAAAAACTCCAAACATGTGGTATTTTGTATATTTTATGATATCTAAAAAGTGCATAGAATGCACGTGAAGATTTTAATTGTGCCGCACATCCATCTGATCATACAAAATGCTTTTCAAATTTTATACCTCTGCTTCTCAAATTCTCAAAAAATATTGTAAAGCAATGTTGGACAAAAAGTGTGTCATGCTCTTTATCATCACTAATATAAAAGTGGTATTCTTTCTTTATGGCTCGTTCTTCATATGTACTCTCAACACCATCCAATTCTGATTGTGAATGTTGATAACATACATGAACCATAATAGTGATCTACTTTGAAAAGTAATACTCTGATTGAATCTCCTTTTGATGTATGAAGGAGTAATTTTCTACAAAGTCGACTATTGATAAAACTGTTCCAAGTGGGAAAGTATCTCTCAATGTTTGGAATTGTTGTGCTTGCCACTTAGCAAAAAAGGAATGTTGTATGTATGGTTGTATCAATTTTCAAAATTCTTCCATAAATTTTCCAATAGGAATCTCCTCTTCTACATAGTTCAACCTTGCAGATTCTTTCCCAAAATTTGTTTGCAACTTTACATACTTGTACCTGTGTGAGTAAAATATGTGAATAAGTAATAAACCACACAATGAATGAAACATTACATTAGAGAATTCAAAAAATAATCTAATGAAATTGAAACAAATAAACTCTCTAAAAATAGTACTTACCTCTTGCAATTTATTGTCTTTGTTAGGTCATTATCCTCATTTCTTGAAGGAAATTTAGCCAAATTTCCACATGTCTCACACATTCCTTTTGTGCAGTTTATTTGAGGTCCATTTTCATGATCACATAAAATAACCTTTATGAACAAACTTGCCTATTTAGGAGGTGTATTTTGAAACCCACAACTTTCTTCTCTCATCTTTCGAAACACCTTATAGTAGAGATCAAATTCAATATGATAACGACAACAACAAGTTTCAAAAAACTTGTTTATCTTCACATTATGGATTTAATCTTTCAAATATTATTTTCCCAATCTTTATATGATGATATGTATTACAAAAGTTCATATACATCTCAAATTGTGTTACGTCTAGCCAATGTTTGATATGATTTTCATAAATACCAGGCCCAATCATGTGTCTCATAACATATCTGGTATTTGATGATGGACGAGTCTGATCATGCCAAAAACTTGAGATCAAGTTCCTAACAACATCTTCAATCCTGTTAGAATGGGGAGCTCTACACATAATTTCCCAATTTCCTTCTGAACTCTCATCCAAAAAAAAAAAAATTTCTCATATTTTATTAATGTGGTTCTACTATAACCAATTTTAGTCGAAAGTGTAGACAATTTTCTTTTTCTTGCTATATCTTGATGTACAATAGATGTCAACATCACCCTTCTTGTAGTGGCCTTATCCACTGATCAAGATCCTTTCCCAATGGAATCTAAACCCTTTTTAACATTTTGAGCAATATCCTTTTTTAATCCCATGTGTTTCTTTTTATTTGATGCCGAATGTACACCCAACAATTGTAATGACTCTTTTAGCTCATTAGAAAGAAGTAAACATGATAACAATTGCGTTTTTTCAAGTGTATCAAGATGACTAAAATGATGATTGATTATTACATTTACAAATTTAGTCATTGACCTCTTTCTCTTATTATAAGGTTGGTTGGCATAACATTTTAGCTTCTCCATATCTATTTCAAGTAAATGATCTAAATTTCTATAAGAAATTTGTTTCATCACCTTTTCAGCTAGTTTTGTATGCTCATGCATAGTAGTAGAAGGAAGTGATCCTAACCCCTCTCCAACATGCATTGTTTGAACTTGGTCCTCCTCCCTATCTTCAAGGTCCATGTGTTCTTCAGTGGATTCATTTGATCCAATATCTAGATTTGGCTTGACTTCAGCATGAGAACTTCCTACTTGTTGAGCCCTTTCTACATGTCAAAAAATATTTTGCAAAGAAAAGTGAGAGATGATTCCATATAAGTGAAGTTTATGTATGGAAGAAAACAAAGTGATAAGACATGATGCTATAAGTGACAAAAGTTTTGAACAACTAGTTTTATATGCTCATCCATACCAGTAGAAGGAAGTGATCCCGACCCCTCTCCAACAAGCATTGTTTGAACTTGGGTCTCCTTCCTAACTTCAAGGTCCATGTGTTCTTCAACAGATTTGTTTGATCCAATATCTAGATTTGGCTTGACTTCTACTTGAGAATTTCCTGCTTGTTTGAATTTGCATGCAAGCAAAGAAAGTGAGAGACTATGAGTTATTTAAGTGGAGTTGAAACAAATAAAATCAAATAATCTTAAACCTAAGAATTCCATGGAACAAAAACAATTGGAAATAGATGATAAGCAATTTAGGTAATGTCTATGCAAGATGACTATTTTTTAGTATTAAAGTTTCCAAGTTAAATCTAACATGGTTTTCATAAAAGGCATGCATATTTATAAGCAAAACAAGTTGAGGTGTTAATAAAAGTCCTAAACACACACTAGAGAGAGAGAGAGAGAGAAGAAACAAGCATGTGTACCTTGTTTCTTTCTATGATAATTTTCCAAGTTTTGTTCATGCCTCTTTTGTTCTTCTTCTTTTGACAATTTTTGTTGAGACGCATTTTTTCTTTTTCTTTGTTGTCCCATTTTATTCTTCAAGTTAAAGATGTCTCAAAACAAATCCTCTAGCAACTTAGTTAAATTCTCCTCCAAATTTTTCCTTGATTAATAAAAATGAAAATTCGTCTTCTCCAATATTTGCCTCCATGATAAATGTACAAAAACCTTTTCTCCAAAATCTGCGAGCTCCAAGTGATATAAATGCGAATTAATCTTGCAATTTGATATGGAATAATGAAAAACAAGCTCAAGTATCTATATGCATATGGGAAAAAAATTATTCTAGTTTATGGAATAACTACATCCTAGATCATTAAATGAATCAAGTGGTAATCAAACAAGTTATTTCATTATGGAGTTTGTTATTTTTTAATGTATAGATATGTAACATATATTTTAGAGTAATTTTAGAATTTTGTTACTTGTCAAAAAGACAATAAAGGTATAATTTGAATTGAATTTTATTAATGTTTCACAAATTGTAGATTAAGAGATTATTTATGAAATAATTTAACATAAAAAATTTATAACTTAGAGGGAAAGTGTTTGAAGGATGGTATATAATTATAAAAGGAATGTTCCTACCTTTTCTTTATAATTATATTTTATAACTCATTTATAAAATATCATTAGTCTACTTTCAAGCTTGAGAATCATTTATTTAATAATTTTTGACTTCTTACTATAAAATTCAATGGGTGTGCATGCAAATTATTTATTGTGGTCAACATGAATGAACTTAATTATAAAGTGGCATATTCATTTCCTAAAATTCTACTAGAGATCAAATGTATATCATATAAGGAAATGTAAGTTCTAAGAGATCATCAAATAAGAAAATGTACATGTATATTGAATATAAGCAAATGTATACATATATCATATAGACATGTAAACATAAGCAAACACATACATACATATAAATAGATTTAATGTATAAACATGTAACATGTTATAAGCAAAGAGCCAAATGTATGTATATAAGAAAATAGCCAAATGTTTGTATATAAGGAAAGATCATCAAATGTCGAATACTAAAGATCATCATATAAGAAAATAGCCAAATGTATGTATATAAGCAAAGAGCCAAATGTATGTATATAAGCAAAGATCATCAAATGTTGAATACTAAAGATCATCATATAAGAAAATAAATGTAGTAAAGATCATAGATCTAGTGGAGGGTCTAATATGAATGTCGAATCCTAGTCGAATGACCATCTGAATGAGAACGGTCCTACTCTGATGGATGTGCTAAGCCCTGCAAATAAAAATGTGTACAAAATGTGTTAAATACATATAATTTATATTAAATAAATTTTAAATGAAAGTTATTTTTAAGAATGTACTTGTATATTTTTAAATATCTATCTAGATCTATGTGCATACATATGCTTGTACATATACGCGTGTATATATAAAAATTTAAAACTCACATGTCCACTGGCAACAGATTCATCCACATAGTCACGTCGATGTACACGATCTGGAGGAACAAGGCTAGGAGTGACATGAGGTATGTCCACCTACAATATATATACATATATATCAGTACATGAATATCTAGTTAAAACTAAAATTTAAAAATAATTAAAAAGGAATTGAAACATGCACATGCACATCATCTGATATTGGATGACCTAAGTCCTCTGAAATGCCTGTCTCCACCATATCAACTATACGGTCAAGCAACGAACCAACATCTGCATCCATCTGATCTATCACATGTTGTGCCAGAAATGATGAGTGAAGAGGACTATGTAGGTGAGATGGCATCGGCGATGACGAACCAGAAGCAATCAACATCTCAGTAAAACCCATAGTTCATGCAGCTACCGAATGATCTATAGGTGGATCCTGACGTGCACTAGTGCTATGTTGAGAGTGATGGGATCCTGGAACTGAACAATCTCTGCATCTCAAATGATCTCTAACATGCTCTATATCGATCCCATAGTCTGATGCAATGGAGGATTATGCCTCCAAGAGGTCCTCAACTAAACAATTCAGAGTCATGTGTGCCATATCTCATGTAAGTGTGTCAAGTTGTGTGGGAGTAGGGATGTTCACCACCATATAAGGTTTTATGGTGGTCCACTGTGCTGAAAATGGCATGGATTGAGAACCTCTGGACATTAAATATTGACCTACATGATCAATAGATATCCTACTAGTAGAAACTGCAATGTCACCTACAGTGTCAATTGCTTCCTTTTGGGAAGCAATGACAACCTCATCTGCTACGAGGGCTAGAGTTGGGGTGAGAGCAGGAGACCTCTTGCTAACCAATACACTAAACACTAGGGTTGGTCTATCTACTTGATGATAGGTGGGCCTATCAACAATCCTACCATGCCCCTGACCATCATATGGTGGAATGTCTAGGTAGTTGACTTTGAGGCCCAAATGGACCTCAACATACAACTGTTGAACAAAATACAATGGAATCTGGTCATTTTTTGGGTATAGACCATGTGTTGCGAGAAACCATGGGTAGATCAATGAGGCCATAACATGATCGACACATCTAGTGACTTGGTATCCCCTAACCTACACACATTTTGATAAAATGGAAAACAAGTGGTTTTATCATTTCTTTGGTCACACTATCTTGTATGTGTTTAAGGGGAACATCACCATGTACTTCTTCCCACATGCGGGAAAGAATAGCAGCTACTCTATCTGGGGAATATGCACTAGTCCTCTCAAGTTCATCTTTTAGTTTTTCTAGACTATGTAATATTGACATGCATGGTTCAATATATATCCCTGGGTTTGCACCCTATGCTAATGAATCTCTCAATTTGTTAATCTCATTAGTGGTATTTGCAAAAAAAATTATGGAGGTGGAACATCTTCATTTTCCATGTGTATATATATGTATGTACACCTAAAGGAGCAATGAGACCTTAGTAAATAATATATCTAGATATACATAATAGATTTATCTAAAATAGTTCTAATAATTCATCTACTCATCAATAATATTTTCATACCATTAACAAAAAAAAATTCAACGTCTATCTAGTTTTTAATAATCAAAACATTCAAATTACTAGATCGCACACAAAACATAATCTAAAACAGTTCTAAATTTTAAATTTACAAGTGTGCACTCTAGTACAAAATGTACCATTAAAGACTTAAAAAATATTGATAAAGGTTGCATCTAAGATTTATTTCCTACAGCTATTAATAAAGGGAAAGCATGTCATTACTTAATATTTGTGGTCATGTAAAATCAATTTAGTCATTATTGAAGGTATAAATAAGAGAAGAAAATGAGAGAGATGATATAAGCTTGTAAATATGATTTCTAAATTATTGAAGCAATATTTTGATAAAATTTCTACCGTCAAACTATTTATACTATAGAAGCTTGTAAATATTTTGATAAAGTTTCTACCATCACACATTTATCATATTTTTATATGTATAAAGTTTCTACCATCAAACTATTTATACTTATAGATTGCATAAAGCTATAAATTCAATCGTTATTCCTAATTTCTTAACAATCAATCTAATAAAGTTTGACTTCATATTGTATACTTGTTATAACATCTCACTAATCCAACCATACATTTTATATATTATAAAAAATATATAATAGTTCAAAATACAACTTCTAAATATGATAGTAAATCTAATCAAACATGACCCAAATGTAGGATAACGACAAGAATCTTAATCTATACCATTATTTTGAGTTTGGTTTAATAGAAATTGTAAAAAAATTATAATCCTGAAAAAAATAATGAATAAACTTTAAAGGATCATTTTAACAATGGTGAATTAGTGCCTAAAGATTGGCCTAAAAAATTATAATATTCAGCATTCTCATCACAAATGATATATGAAAACAATTCTAAAATTTAAATTACTAGATTGCACATAAAGCATCATTACTTAACATTGGTGGTCATGTTACAAAATCAATTTAGTCATTATTGAAGGTACAAATAAGAGAAGAAAATGAGAGAGATGATAAGCTTGTAAATATAATTTCTAATGACTCTATTGATTATATTATTTTACAAGAAGTAAAATTGGTAACATGTAACCATAATTGAGCACTTTAATTTATTTAGAAGGATTCTTTTATTTGGAAGCTAGTCATTAGAATAATAGACATGATATGAAATTTGATTGATAAGTATATGATAGATTATGTGATTGACTCTAGTGTTTACCCATGATGTTATAAATTATTTTAAGTTATTTATAAAATTAACCTGTCTATTGTTTGACATTATTTGTCTTTATGCATTAGATGATTACCAATGAAGATCTCCCTTATAAAGATGAAAAGTATTGAGGACCTATATTTTATTTTAATGGCATAATAAGATAACCCTCTACTAGCAAATGAAAAATCATATGAGCTTCATTGTGTAATTATTGAAATTGACACCCTATGATTTGATAGAAATTAGGATATATGGATTGATCTAAATGGAGCTATATCAAATAATTGTAGATCTATTATAAGTGGCATAAAGCCTCAATGTGTCATTTTTATTAAAATATGGGGATGATGGAGCTTTTAAGAAATAGTTCCACAAAATTAGAGGGTTCCAACCATGCTTTCAATTAATTTAAAACTATTGTTTTAGGATTTTTTAATTTTTAAATTTATATAAATTTCTTACATTATTTTGAATTAAAATGATAATAGTGCTCCATAAATTACACAAAATTGAATGTTATTAAAATTTTGGTTAAAAAGTAAGAAGGTTAACCTTTAAATCCATTGAGGAAGGTATTGAGCTACTACAAGTGGTTTATCCATGAAGGGCTTGAAGTCTCATAAATAAAGTAAATACAAGAGGAAGGAACATATAGATGATTTCCTCACAAGTATATAAATGTTTCTACTTGATTATTTATTTCATCCTAGAAGGAAACTATAAATGTTGTTTATCCTATAACTTTTATCTTATAAATAATCTTAGATGCATGTGACTTGTTAGCTTCCCTTTTCATTTACTCATGTAATTTAAGAAATCTATTATTAGAGTTGCACATGGGAAAAAAATGAGCTCCCCTCCACTAAGGGCTTATTTTTTTCTTATACCAATTTGAGAATTTTATTATTTCAATTCTTAATCCTAATCAAAATGTGGTGAAGGGGAAATAATACCCATCCAATAAGTGTTCCCCAATCCCTTCAAAAGGAAAACTTGTGTATTATCCAACTTGGCTATCATTGTTAGGATTCTAGCTTCTAGTTCTACTATTTCTAGAATAGTACTAGAGCCTAGATTGATGGCTCCCTTCTCTCTCCTATGGATGAGGATCCCTCTAAGATTGGTTGTTCCACCTCTTCAAATGAGATTAGTAACAAGGTTTATGAGTGTGTTAAATAGGGGAAGAGGTTGGGTATATAATGTACTTTAGACATGGTTGTTGAATGTAAAATTATTTAGACCATGAGAGGGTTGAACAATTTAAAAAGAATTGGAAGACAACTATAATCTATAACATAGCATCCTTAAATGGTTCAAATTTTAAATGAAACAATGAAAGAAAGAATAAGAAAACAAAGATTAGTGTAAAATTATTTGAAAATAATTGGGGATAAAAATATCTTTAAATTTAATAGTTGTTAACATAAATGAACTTCAAAATAGGATTATGTAAGTGAAAAAAAAGTTCTATTGCCTTCATTGAACCTAAATTTATCTAGTTAAGATATGTCTAAAATTAAGAATTCACACTAGAATATCAATATTCCATAAGAATCTCATAAAGAGGATGAATTTAATGGAAGATAATATAAAAACCTCCATATGAGGATGAATTTTATCATTACATTATGAGTGAATCATCTCAATTATATAGCCAAGAACATCAAAAAATTATAGATTGGAAAGCAAAATAATCACACATTTATCATATTTTTATATGTATAAAGTTTAGATACCATCAAACTATTTAAACTTATAGATTGCATAAAGCTATAAATTTAATCATTAAAACTAATTTATTAAGAATCAAATCTAATAAAGTTTGACTTCATATTGCATACTTGTTTTAAATATCTCACTAATCCAACCATACATTTTATATATGTTAAAAAATATATAATATAACAATTTATACAACTTCTAATTGTGATAGTAAATCTAATCAAACATGACCCAAATGTAGGATAAAGACAAGAATCTTAATCTATACCATTATTTGTTTGAGTGTTTAAAATTAGTTAAAAAATTTCTTTGAGGGATTTATGCAAATATGACATCTTAGAAAGATAATTTCATGTCATTTTGGTGAAGGTCATAACTTAACTTTTAATTTATCATTTATGGGAATGACACCTTCGAGAAGTTTATAGAAGGCCATAGATGGCCCACTTTTTGAATTAAATTTAGTTATGAATTTGTATTTTTTGGATGCGCATTTAGATTTAAATTTACATGCCAAAGTCACAATGTCCTACTCTTGATTAAATTCCTACAAGAAATTAAGGAACTTGGGATAGCCACCTCCCAATGGTCTTGGAAAGGATGAATTTAGATGGAGAAGGATTTCAAAAGGCTCATGGTACTTGTGGACCCCTCAAAGGCATGATATATAACACATGAACTTTATTTATGAAATTTGGTCTTTAGTTGTTGGCTTCTAGTATGAATGTGATATATAAGGTGGAATTCTTAGTTGAGACTCTCAATCTTCCATTGTTGGTTTCTAGTGTGATTATACAATATGAGCCAAGTATTAATTTCTAATTTGTTAATTATTGAAAGAAGGTATATAAATTATTTTCATCTTAATTCTCACACAGAGTTGTCTTAGTCAATTTCTCATATGAGTTCCATATATTTGTAAAATTTTCTTAATATAAAAACATATTTTATTTCATTAATTAACCTATCTATTCTATGTTACAAAGGATGATGTTATTTTTAATTATAAGTATATAATTCAAAATTAATTAGTAATTCAAGATAGAGTACACAATTTATTTAGTTAAAATAAAATAATATTCTTATTTCCATGAGAGTTATGTAGAATGGTAGCTTGATGTCTCGGAAATATTTCTTTGATACGTACTAAATTTTTATCATTACATTATGAGTGAATCATCTCAATTATATAGCCAAGCACATCAAAAAGTTATAGATTGGAAAGAAAAATAATCACACATTTATCATATTGTTATATGTATAAAGTTTCTACCATCAAACTATTTATACATATAGATTAAATTATTTTTGAATTTGGTTATTTGGGTTCAACATGTCATGCTATAGGATTTTCTTGTGTTTTCACCATTGTCATGTTTCTAGCTATGTATTTTATAGGTGTAGGATATTTAGAGGAAGGCAAGGTTGAACAAAATTCTTAAGGATGAGATGGAGCCTTGTTTACCTTGGGATTTGGTTGAGGCTCCTTTTGGGCATAATCGAGGGGTGGTTGGTCCTCTTCTAGACATGACTAATTTAGAAGGTCTTGTCAAGAGAAATTTAGAGGAGATTGGTAGAGACAAGAATCATTTTAGAGATGGATTAGTGGAGTTCATTTCCTCTACCATTCTCTTGAATTGCAACATTCACCTCTTGGTATTCCTTCGAATAATTTAAAAATATGAAGAGGGTTCAAGTTTAGAAGGTTATAGGAACCCTTTATATTTCCTTTGGTCTCAAGTTTGGAAACTAAAGATGGAAACTCCATTAGAAAGGAACTAGGTTCATTCATGGAAAAGGATAAGGTTGACAATAAGATATAGTTCCTTGAAGAATTTTGGATTCAAGTTGTTGTGAAATGATAGATCTACTAATGTTTTTGGGAAAACGGCCCTGTTTATTAGATACATTGCCACTATTGGTGGAGTATTTCTAATTGGATGTTATTTTTCTAACTTACAACTATATTTTTCTTGTTTTTGTTCCATGCCAATATGATTGATCCTTTTTTGTCTCTTTATTGGTCTTTGTAAAAGGGTGGGGGCCTTTCAAAAAATATATTTCTAATTCATAAATCCAACCAAAAGTATTTACCCTTAATTAAAATATAAATTTAAACTTTAAAATAGTCTTTTTTGATATTATATAATAGCCTTATGTATTAATATAAATCCTATTATTCTTTATGTTTAATTTCAAAATTTTAATGCTCTTGTATAGGTGACAAGTGCATTCTTTGCATTTTTTCTCTTTCTTTTGTACTATTTTGTATGGGTGTCTTATATGCATTGCCTCACAACATATAATGTTGATTTCAATTTAGCTTTCTTGCAAAATTTAAACTTAAGCTTGTACTTAAAAAATATCATGTTATCCTTGCTAAAAAAAATTACAAACATTATATGTACAAACATTATGGAAATTTTATTACAAGAATAAAATATTTGAATTTTACAAGTTCAAGTCCATACATCAAAATTTTAGAATTGTACAATGTAATAAACATCAATGGTTACTAATATCTTGATTTCATTATATTTTACCAAACATGGTGATGAAAACAACTCTATGACACAAAGTTACTTTCTTGAACTAAATAGGGAGAGTTTGTTGAAGCAAATAGGTTTGTTTAAAATGCTTTAGATACTTTCTTGAGCAAATGCAATTGACAGCTATAAAGTCAAATTCCACAACCTTCTCTCGGCCTGTGCCAAAATGGGAGATTTGGAACAGGGTATGGGCATTAATCAAATCATCAAGGAAGGGGGAATTTTACCAGATGTTGTAGTTGCAAGTGCCTTGGTAGACATGTATGCAAAATGTGGAAGCTTGGATAAGGCACATGCACTGTTTGACATAATTCCTCAAATAAATATGCTAAAACCTAAGGCTTTAGAAACATTCAAGCAAATGCAACTGGCATCCCTGGTAGAAATGTATGCAAAATGTGGAAGCATAGACAAGGAACGTTAATTGTTTGATAGTATACCTAGAAGAAATGTCATCTAATCGAATGTAAATATTTTAGGATATGCACAAAATGGGTTTGTTGATAAGATTTTAGAAGCTTTCAAGCAAATGGAATTGGCAGCTACAAAGCCAAATTCAACATTCTCCATGCTTGTGCCAAAATTGGAGCTTTGGAATAGGGTATGACCATTTGGATCAAAGCATAATGGAAGAGGATTGTAGAAATTAAGTTTGTTGAAAAGACTTTAGAAACTTTCAAGCAAATGCAATTGGCAGCTGCAAAGCCAAATTCCAAAACCTTCACCCTCTGTGCGCCAAAATGGGAGCTTTGAAACAAGGTATATTGAAAATCAAATATCAAATTTATTTGGTCTCATGGAATGCCTTCATTTTAAAGGAAACACACATGTATTTGGTCTCATGGAATGCTATGATAAACTGAATTATTTTATCACATTTCATACATTTAGGGTTTAAAATTTTTCAAAGAAAAGCAATTTGAAATCAACAAATTGTAGCTCGTTCACGAAACCAACCTGCTGCTAGATGGAGGTCCAACGTTGATGAACTGTGGGGAGGTGGTGCATGCATTTTCTGGGCCTAAGAGTTCATTGTTCACAGTTCACTATTTGGTTTGTCCAAGCTCTTCATGTTTGCCGCATACAAATCTAAAAGCTCAGTGACTGACAAAAAGCTTTTTGAAAAATCCCTAATTTAAGGGCTTCGGTCGAACCCCCATTTGAATGAACCCCTTAAAATATTATTATTTTCTTTATGCATTTGAGGGTTCAGTCGAACATGGGATTCTACCGAACCATGTGGTTCGACCGAACCCATAATATGGTTCGGTTGAACATCTAAGTTCGACTAAACCCCTTCACATTGAGCAAACACAAAAAAAAATGCATTTTCCTTCCTCCTTTTGATTGTAAACCACTATTGTGGCTTGACCCAAAGTCCATGGTCATTCCATTAATGAATGTAAAGCTTTGGGTAACAAAATTCAACATCTTAAGCATTGTGGTGCTCTTCCTTATGTTGAAGCACCTACTTCCTCTAATTGAAACTTACTTTCATCCTATTCGACTCATCCTTGTCCTGCACTAAGTGGGGGCAAGGGATTATGTAGCCTTGTCCTCATACGTCACATTTCGTTGTTGCTTTTGGCTAGTTGACCACCTTTCATGTACATATAAGAGAAAGCTTGGGATGTGGACGACATGCCTTAAGTTGACTTGCATGCGACATACTTGTTCATGATGTTGTTCAATTCAGAAACATATGACTTGGTAAAGGGATTTCTGAGTAACCTCTCATATCTTCTTCTACTTTAAAGCAATTTCTCATAGAAATGGTGTTAGCAACCACTTTAAAATGGGGGCATACATCCACACTCATATTTCATTGTGTGATTTTCTTTATTCTTGCGATGTGTCCTTTGCTTGGTGGTTTCATTGGACTTGATTTCCTCTAAGAGCATGATATTTCTTTGACTTGTCATCTCTTGGAGACATTAGGCACAATTCTCCCTAAGAAGAGACCTTGCATGAACTAAGAAAGATCCCTTTGAACATTACTTATGTACTATTTTTCATTTACGACATCAGTTATAAGGCCACCTTGCATAACACACTTTGTATGCCTATGGAGCCATCTTGTTTTTTCATGAGTTCCAAGCATATGATTTTTTTTCTTGCCTAATGAAGCTCGAAGTTGATTGTTTGTTCATGAGCTCCAAGCATATGAAATTTTTCTTGTCTCATGAAGCCCGAAGATCATTATTGTGTGGTGCCTTACAAAGTTATCAGGAGGTATAGCTTTGGTCTGGTTGTATGCGAGCCGAACGAAGGCATGACTTCCCTTAGCCACTCGCGTATGTGGGAACATACCGATCATGTGTCTCACCCTTTCGAATACTCACCCCACGGACAACCTAAAGTTTTGTGGCCCCAGAGTGAGCGTGTTGTGGATACTCACCCCACGTATGACCTAAAGTTTTGTGGCCCTAGAGTGAGCGCATTTTTTTCAAAACTAGATCCACCCATCTTATTCTTTTCTTTCTTCTTTATGTCTTTGGCATTGTATGTTTGTGTATCTTGTTTTGTTGCAAATCATACACCTTGTGTGCGTCCCTTTGTGCCTATGTTGGTTTGATGAAGGATCTTGGATCCTGGGGGCTTGGCCACTTCCTTCGATCTTTGTCATCCTTTTTCATCTGCATCAGTATACTGGGACCCCTCTTGAATATCTAATTTAGTGTGAGTTTGAAGCAAGTTCATCCTCTCACTAAAGTGGGGGCTAGATGTAATGACGAAAAAGAGTCCCCCTTTTCTTTGCCTAATTTGGGAATAATTAATGATAAAATGGACTTAATGTCACCTTGATCTAGTGTTGTATTGTGTTTAACATGTTCACATTAGGTCTTGGGCCCTTGTGAACTAATGAACTTAAAATGGTACCTTGCTAAAGTGTTGTGAAGTGTTGTAACACACTTTCACACTTTTTTGAGGTTTTATTAATTAATTGAACCTAATAAATCTATTTTTAACCTTAATCATGCCTTATTTAAAGTGTTGTAACACACTTTCACACTTTTCTAGGGTTTTCATAAATAATTAGGCTTTATTATGCTTTAATTGGCTCCAAATTACATCCACAAGCCTTAATTAATGTATAATTTTGAGGATAATCCTGACAGTAATCATCACCCAATCATAATTCAGGTGTTTTTTGCTTGTGTGGCCCAGATTTAGTGATCTGGGACTCATTCGCCACCTTGGGAAAATGAGTCCAACCTAGATTTTTAGGTCTCGAACCTGGTTTCACACCTTTCCAAGAATTTTTAATTTTGGTCCCATACATTATGCCTAATGGGACTCATTCGCCACCTTGGGTGAATGAGTCTCGTTTAGCTCAAAATTAAAATTAATTCAAAATTTTGGCTGGATTTTACCCTCCTAGATCTGATGTCATCCTTTAGTGTTGTAACTTCAAGAATTCTTGCATAATTAAGTATAAATACAAGATTATTTCGCTCATTTTCACCCCAAGCTTTTAAGTATTCATGTATTATATCAAATTTGTGATTAAGGAAGCATTCAAGAGTCTTCAAAAGCTTATTATAAAGTGTTTTATAACATTATTCAAGCATCAAGCACCTTCATGCATCATGTTCATTTTTTAACTAACAATTGTGATGTAGGGTTTCATGATTCAAGTTAGCATTTCATTCAAGATCAACATCATTCAAGCAAGAGTCAAGATTTACATCCATTGCAACCATCTCAATAATATTTGCAACACTTTAAGTTATTGCAAGGTTTCAATGAGTTGCAACATTTTTATTTGCTCATTCGTCATTCCTTTATCTTATTTGATTTCATTTCAAGGTTTGATCACCAAAACATGGTTTGACCAAGGAAAACCCCTTTCTACTAAACCCCCAACATTTTCCCCTCTCCTTTGTATGTGATTTGCAAGTTTAGGCTGCAGATTTCCTAAGGAGCAAGATTGGAGAAAATTTGTCAAAGAGATCAAAGTTGTCAAAGTTGTCATCAAGCATTGGAGATACTTGGAGATCACCTACAGGTTACAAATCAGGGTTTCAGATCTGGAAATCAATCAGGAAGGACAAAGCAAACATAGAAGAGTAGATTCAAACTTTGAATTCTTGAAAAAGTGGAATGGGACTGATTTTCCACAAGTGATGAATGAGTCCCACTACAAGTGTTTTTCAAAACTGTTTGCAGATTCAAGCACCCTTTTGCCTGAAACCTGCTATTATGTAAAAATCCAGAACTAGTTCTGATTCGCCCAGAATGGCGAATGAGTCCCACTAGGTCAAAAAGTCAAAATTTATAGCATTTTAGGACTCCTTCCAGCCATCTTCAGGTTTTCAGGTGAACACATTTCATCTTGTTTCTTTCTTTTTTGTTTTACTTGCATTTCTAGGTCATCTAAATCAAGTTTGCATTGAACTAGGGTTTTGCATTTCATCTTGCATTTCATTGTCTTTTCCAAGTCTAAACTTGGTGGTGAACCCCTCATTAGTTTACAATCAGCTGCCAAGATAATTCCTTAGTAGATCTCTTTCCCCTTTGCATTGAGATCTGAAGGGCATCCTTGAATGTAAAACATAGAAAAGCTTGTTTCCCTAGGTCCTAAAACCCCTAATTGTCGACAATTTTCTATCTTACAATATTGTTTGTGAGAATAAACCTAGTTAGAGAGAGGAGGTCTAGCACTATACATCTCAACCACTAGATAAGGGGCAAGATGAATCCCATCCTTAATTCTACTTAAGATTTGTGTCAAATTATCTAATGTAACCTAAAACCTACTAACACAAAAATAAAGAGCATCAATATGACTAGCAACATGCATAGATGTTTGGCATAGGAGAATGAGTCCATGTCTTGACTCTTGATATGAGACAAATTTCTCAAAATCACTAAAACCCCCTAATGATAGGGAAGATAACATCTAAGAAAGCATATATATTTGACACTACCACAATAATGAAGCCAAAAAAAATGATGTGGATAATTTTTTTACCTTTTGATAAATATCTAGCTAAAAATATATAAGCCTCTCTTCATCATCCTTGTCCAAATAGCCATTTTACTCATCCTCAATATCTCTATTAGCATATTCCTTGCTATCATCTTCTTCATCCTCCCCATTTGTAACTTTTAGGCTATGAACATGTGATAAATTAGGAAATTTATCACTTGATGATATTTGAAACAGACATTCTTAGTTGGTGTTTGTTTGTGTGGAATACACAATTTTATAAATTTAAATAGACCAAAGATTTTAAAATTATATTTAAATTAGAATCGAGGTTTGATTTCTAGCCTCATTTATTAAGGACATTAAGTCTTTTGATTAGTAGAATAATATTTTTGATGGACTATTTATAAACCATTCAACTTCATCAATAAATCAAAAACCATTTAATTTTTTTTATATATTAATTATTCAATTTATATTTTATATATATATTTTAAAAAAAAATTAATATTTCTAAATATCACCTTACATTTGTTTTATTTTTAGAATAATTAATCTCACCTATGTAATTTTATAGAATACCACCACTTATTAACTTTTTATGCGAGAGCATTTAAAAATCTTTTAAAAAATCATACATTAATTACCCTATATAATTTCTTTTAAAAAATCATACATTAATTACCCTATATAATTTCTTTAAAAAAATCATACATTAATTACCCTATATAATTTCTTTTCTAAAGTATATTGATTGCAATTATACCAAGATATACTAAATCTTAATTGAATATGTTAAACTTTTTTTTGTCACTTGTCTATTTAAAGTTTGTTCACTTGAATTTAACACATTAAATTTTATTTGATTATGGAGATCAAGAATTTTATTAACTAATGCATATTTGAAAATATCAATGTAATAATATCATTATATTAATGGACAATGATATTAGATGAGATATGAGTAAATAGGTGCATGTTTGTGAGAATTATATTTTTTCTTTTAAATTATATATTTTAAGGAAAAATTATATATTATATTTAATTTGTCATTTATTTTAATCTTAATGATAGTTAATGGAATGTAATCCAAAACATTGATAGTAAACATTATTACAAAATTAAATTTAAAAATACTTTTATATTCATCTATTTTTAAATCTCAATATTACATTACATAAATAAAACACATGTTAAATTTAAAGTTTTTATGTTTCTTTATATAAACTTTCACTATTATCCACATTAGACATTTAACCATCAAAAAAATAAAAAAATATCAAATAAAATTGTTATCAAGTTTTAATGAAATTACTCTAATTTCTAATATTAAAAAAGAAAAAAGAAAAACATTTCATGTTTAATAATAGTCATATTAATAAAATCAAAATTAAATCCTTTTCTATTTTTTTTTTTGTTTTCCACTTATATTTTAAAGCATTCCTCTTTCACTTTTGCGTGATTCTTACAATCTATTAAAAATGCTACCTAACATAATTTATTTTCTATATTATCTTGTTATTATATTAAATTCTATCATACAGGTTTATCTGTCTTGTACAGACTACAGTGACTATCAAATATATCAATTTAAACTAGTTAATAAGTGTTTGGCAAAATTTTGATAAAAAAATCTTCAAGTGTGTAATATAGATTTGGTTGATAGTGATTATGGGCCTGATCGAGGAAGTTGCATGTGAATCATACCTGACTAGTACAAACTAGTAATAATACATCTGTTTTTCCTGGAAAACCCAACAATCCAATCAGAATAAATTGCAGTTCATGATGATCAGGAGAGATTAATTTCTTCTAATGGAAAAAATCCAAAGAGATTGAAAAACATAAGATCCTGATCATTATTTTCTTGGGAGGAAAATAGGGATCTTGATCTTTGTCTTGCACTAGGGAAAGAGGGAGAATAGGATTGAGGGGAGATTTTAAATATGGATGAGAGAGGGAATGTGATCAAAACTAGGTGAGAGAGTGATGAGAATTAAGAATCAAACTAGAGGTTTCTTTCATTTTCCAAGCATCAAACATAACAACAGCCTTGTAAGGTGAGGGTGTAACAAGATGAGAAGGTTCTAACACAGTTTTTGGAGTGGAGGAAGAAGGAAAAGACTGAGGCTACATAGGAGAACAAGGGGTGACTTTTTGGAAAGAGGGTTGAGAAGGAGGGAATTACATCAGGGGAAGTGATGGGTGTTTGGAAAATTCTAATCTTTTTGATGAAGAAGTCATAAATTAGATGTTGTTTTCAGCAATAAAAACATGTATTTGGCTTATTTAGATAAATTTTTGGTTGATCCATTTTGAACCTTGTGCCTATGTATTTAACAATTTATGATAAAGTGTTGTTTAAATTAATTTCTACAAAAACCTTTGGTAAACTCTAAGGTTGAAAATTTTATCTACATTATGCTTGCAGAAATAACTTTGCTAAGCTAAGCTCCAATGCCTTTAAAAAAGAAAAAAAGGAAAAAAAATAAGGAAGTTCTATCCACATGAACAAAATCGAATTTTATAAGAAAATTCAAACTTCCAAACTTGAAAATAACATACTTGTCCACATAAATGACTGCTTAACGTAATTTACTTTCTATATTATTATATTATTATTTTAACTTAGATTTACACTATTTCTATTATACATGTTTATCTCTATTGTACAGACTACAGTGACTAAATTATCAAATATATGGCAAATATTTGCTAACATATTGATTAACAAATTCTTTAAGTATGTGATATAGTGCAAAACAGGTATTACATTTGGTTGATCGTGATTATCAGCCTGCTTAAGGAACTTATATGTCAATCATATCTGACTAGTACAAACTAGTCTTGTAGCTACACTAATAATACATCTTTTCTTCTTTAACTCCACCCTAGAAAACCCAACAATCATCAGAATATCTCATCTTGCTACCCAAAAAGTCTTTTGTTTGGTATCCAATCACTGAAAATAGTGGACGTGGATGTGATTTCTGAATAATTTGAGTGAATTGAATTTAATGTTAGAAATTAGATGGAGTATAGTTAAAATTTGAAATAGCTTCGATTAGATATATTTGAAATGTTAGGCAAAGGTTATGCTTTGAACGCTCCACTTTTTACTACGGAGAGAAAGTACGATTGGGTGATTGGAGTAAATAAAGTTGAGAAGACAGTCTTCATACTGTGAAAGACATTTGAGAGTATTGTTGACAAGACTGAAAGTACGATTGGGTGATTGGAGTAAATAAAGATGAGAAGACAGTCTTCATACCTTACCTGAGAAGCGACGCAATCCTTTAATTTGTATTACGTGTTGTACAAATTGCAACTGGCATGAGAGATTTCTTAGGACTGTTTCTATAAAAAATTGTCGGGAAGATTATTATTTTTTAGTTATTTAGGTTTCTATCAAATTTTTATCAGTCTTATTGTTACATTTTTTTTAATAAATAGGTGTTTGATTTATTATTTATAATATTATACATATTAAAAAAGGTTGGTGGATATAAAATTACACTCCTAGAGTCTATACAGGGCTAGCATCCAAATTATAAAATATTAAAAAAAAAAAAAGCTGCTAGATGGTAGCAGTAGTAGCAAAGGAAGGAGGTGGTAGGTCCTGATCACTCAGTTTACCCCATACATCAATGGGGTCTAGAGTATCCACAGAAGGGTCCCAACCCTCATCATCTATATCTATATCTTTATCTTCTTCTTCACGAGCTAATGAAATTATAAGAGCTAGCTGAATGAATTTGTTGAAATCAAACCAGCTAGAAGCTCCACCAGAAGGCCACCCAAAAATTTCCCTCATTGAAGGAAAAGATGAAAAGTGTTGACGAGCAGGCCGCGGTCAACACCATTTTCTATAATCTCATGGTAGCCAAAGAAGAAGCCTATGATCAAGCAACATAGTTGCCATGAGTAGAGAGACTCTATCATTTCTGATGCTCACGAGGAGGTGAGAAAACTCAAGAGGAGGAATGAGATGGGAGAACTCTAGCCAAAACACAAGGGGCATTATCCTAGTGATCGAGAAGCAATTAAAGGTGAGCCACTTCTAGTGAAACTTTATTAGCTTGCACATAGATATGTAATACCACATTAAAACAAATAATTACTTTAGAGAAAAATAAAAAATATATTGATCGATTGGGCAATTAGTAAAGATTGATTTTTTTCTATATTTCCATGTACTAAAGAGAATATCCACCCTAAAATCATACCAAATCTAGTTGAATTTGTGAGAGATCTTAGGTCAATCTCCTAAAAGAATCACAACCTAAGAGAATGGCTCTAGTCGAAAGGGCTTGAAATATTCATGAATCCAGGTCCAAAGTTTTTGGGTCCTAGGTCAAAACCAAAAGAGATGCTTAAAAGAGTTTGATTGCCCACAAAAAGTGTATTAAAAATCTCAAATTCCCAAATTAGAACTTCTAGATCCCATAAGAAGGCCTCCAAAAAGAATACACTAGGCAAAGTGGATCAATTTCAATTTTAGAACAACAAACCAAATGGTGTGAACTTTATGTTGATAAATAAAAAATGATGATTGGAAATGCAATCCTTGGTTTAAATTTAGCATCATTGTCATATGGGGAGAGAGCCAATGGTATCCATGGTAGGGATTATAATTATGGAAAGTGGTATTTGGACCCTATCGGTGTTTCCAACTGATGGCTTGAAACCACTCTAAAAAGTTGCCAAGTTTTATGATCAAGAATTTCAAGTTGTTGGCCAACTAATAGAGAACCACCTTTATGATAGTTTCTCTCTACTCTTTAGACTCTGAAAAACCTAGATGGTTTTCCCTTAAACACTACTTGATGACTGATGACACATCAGGCAATGAGCATCAAAATTGATCTCACACCTTAAGAAAAGAGTTATGAAATTGTTTTGCAAGGGTTTATGCAACTCTTATGGACTTTAAGGCTTTTGTATGAGATGATATAGATCAAAAATAAAATAAAACATAAAATAAAGGTTTTGACTTTTAGATTTTGAAACGTTAGGGAGTGAGAGTTGCAAAGGATTGATATGTTCCTACCTTGGGCTATAGAGTCACATATCACACATTTTATATCACAATACTATAACATAACTTGATGATCCATTCAATTGCTTGTCACATTATGACAACTGGATCACTATGAGACTACCATACAACCATTCTTAATAATCCACCTGAAAACATAACCCTCCCATTACTCTTATGCAAGAATTTACATCATCCTTTGAATAGACAATAAATAGAAAAATAATTCAAAACAAAAAATGTGCTTGAAGAATATCCATAACCCTTGATTATTTAGTTCAATGAGCATTACATTTTAGAGGTGGAGATGGTCACATATTATTATGTATTCATATCCTATCATTATCAGGTTGCAAGATCAAACTAAATCTAAATTTAAAACACAATTGTTCATCAAATATATCAATGGATACCACAATCCACAAGCATATCACAACTTGAGTTGGGTTTGATGTGAAAATTTAATTTGCAAGTGCACACTAACCTCGATGGATAAGATGGGTTAAAATGGAATCATTCGCAAACCATCTTGATTGACTATCAACATTGATCAAAATATTCTTCATGCAAGTTAGAGGTCTTCAAATACACCACGTGAGAAAAAAATTATAAATGAATTTGGCTAGAAAAACCAAGTACAACTACACTTGTACAACATGTTCAATTCATATGGAAAGATCTATAAATGACATCAACATGATGTCATCAAAGAGGGATAAAACACATTGGAAATGTTTGGAAATGGTGATGTCAACATGATGTTAGCAAGGAGGGATGATGTGAGGGTGATTACATCTAAGTACGAATGCATAAAAATGAAGTGGATCGGGCCTCACAAAAAAGGTCATCTAAACTCAATGAAGGAAGTTCAGATTGAAATGGAAAATGGAAAATGAAATCCACAAGAGGATAAAGGTGGGAAGATGGGATTCATCGACCCCCATGAAAATACATAGATAATTCCAAAATTGATAGCATTTGTAGCAAAATTGGGTGGACGCAAAATTATGGAAATTCTAGGAGGAAAAGGAACTACAAAAATTTAAGGGTGACTCGAAAGTTGTGGGGAAATGACATGGAAAAGATATGTCTCAATTTGGGGAAAATATCCATAATTGAAATGAATTGTGGGATATGAATGAGGTTTTGGAATTGCAAGAAAATGAGGGGAATCAAGATATTTCCTGATGATGGTAGAAATCTTGTAGTTGGGAAAGTTTTGGATTGAAAAAATAATTCCTGCGGGGGCAACACTTGTTGGAGAAATTAATTTCCCCTGAGCCTCCTCCTGTTGCCACCTACCTGTCAGGAGCATTAAGATTGTTTTTGGGGATTGCTTACCCAACTTTCTCCTGACATTAAATTTTTTAGGTGAGTTTGAAATTTTGGGGGGAAATTTGTGTGCCTAGCATTACACAAAAGAAAATGTCAACGTATTGTAGGGCAGTCAGAAGAATAGAATGTGTGTTAGTTTTTTTCAGCAACAGTCTAAGAAAAGGAATGTTTTTTATGGGTTCTCTGTGTGATTCAGAGAAGCTCCTGAACAGCAGCAGTTGTATTTTATTTGTATGTGTCTGAGCAGTGATTGCTCCAAGTAGAGCTTTGTGCAGCTCCTGGCAGTTAGACTTCTAGGTGCAGCTTCCAGATAGCTGCTAATAGTTTGTAATCTTTAGTTTAGATTTAATTTTTTTGAAGTTTTTAAATTTACCTTTTTGTAATGTCATTTCTAGCTTATGAATAGAAAAGAAAATTCCATGTCTCCTTGCATTGTTTGTGCTTGAACCACAATTTTGGTTTGATCCCAGTTGTCTGGGAAATAGAATAGTGGTTCTCTAGTTGTTTGCACAACCCAACCTCTAGGTTTGGGGATTTTTTTTTGGATTTTTTTCTTGACAAAACTTTTAGAAACATTTCATTTTTTTCTCAATTGGTTGACTTCCATTTTGGAAAATAGGTGAACTCACGAGTTCCATAGAACCATAAAGCTCAATTTTTCTTGCTTAGAACTTTTAGAAGAACTCTGAGGGAAATCCAAAAAAAACCGGTGCACTGGTATGCTTGCAAACTCACAAACCTACCAAAGAGGTTAACAGACGAGGTTTTACACTAAAAACACAAAGTAAATAATGACTAACACAGTTTGGAAAGGAAAAATTCTTATTGAATCAAAAAGTTTGCAAGTTTGCAAAATGGTAAGTTTTCCAAAAAGGTTTATCTACTTAGGACTTGGCCGAAAATGAACAAAATAGATACTTTGGTAAATTTTTATGCGTAACATATGAAGGAAACATTGCCAAAGGGAATAAATTCCACCTAAAGACTATCTTTGAGTGGTTAACATCTAGGTAAATGGTTAAGGATTGAAACTGGTAAGAGACTGGAGCAAAAGGAAAATTGGTTTGAGTCCAATAGTGGTTCTATCTTGGGGAAAATGGTTTCAATGAAGAAAATTGAGAATTCAAAATATATTCGACAAATGCAAATCAAATCGAAAAGAACATCCACAAACCAAAAAAAAGAAAGACCAGAGAAACCAAAACCTATGTACATAGCACAATGCTTTAATTTTATTTATTCAAACATTGTTTGGTGGTCTTGGGTCCCCCAAATGGTAGAACTAGAATTTTTCTCTATTAAATATTTTATTTTCAGATGAATGGTACTCCAAACCTGATTTGAAAATTTTCTTATCACTTTTCTTCTTAGTAATACTAACATTGACATTGTTCATCATATCTTTGTATAGATCTTTGTCATTGTTTTCCTTTTCCTATTTGAATTTGGAAATCAAGAACTATCTGAAGTACCTCATGTTAGAAAAATAAACTAAAAACAAATTCTAGTACACAATGAATCAACTAGAAATTACAATAATCAATAATGTAATTGTGTTAAAAACACAAAGGAAAAGAGGTTGAATTTGTTATTTTACTCAGGAAAATGCAGCAAATTGTCTTCACAACTTTTATTGAGAGAAAAGAGAGATACATACAAAAAAAGCTACAGCTGAAAACATACCAAAATCTACGATGGGAAACTTTCCCAACTAGAAAAAAGTAAAAGTATAAATGTTGGGAAACATTCCCAATGAGCAAACAATTGAAATTAGATTTTACTTATTTCAACATCCTCCCTAAAATCTGATTTGTGGGATAGCTTCTAATCGGGCTAAAAGATTTTTCACTCCATTGAAGTCTTCTTCCTTCAAAGGTTTTGTCAAAATGTCAGCAACCTGATCTTTGGACCTACAATAAGAAAGTTTGATTTCATTATTTTTAACCAGCTCTTTGATGAAATGAAATTTGATGTCTATGTTCTTGCTTATTCCATGAAAGACTAGATTTTTAGAAAGTGTAATGGTTGATTGATTATCACAAAAGATAATTGTTTCTTCCATTTGGGCTTGCATCAATGCTTCAAGCATCCTTTTGTACCATAGAAAAATGGATATTTGCACATTTTCATGGTCATTTGGGTCTTTTTCCTATGATGCTTGGCCTATTTTTCTTAGATTTAATGTTGTAATGTAACTTATGCATTCACATTAGGTCTTGAATATTTAAATTATTAAGACATTATGATGTCTTGTAAAGGTGTTGTGAAGTGTTGTAACACATTTCTACACTTTTCAATACTCTTCTTATTATAATTCATCTAAATATTCCCTTTTTATCCCTTACCAAGTCTTATTTTAAAGTGTTGTAAAGTCTTGTAACAAACTTTCACACTTTTCTAGGCTTGTCACCCCTAATTACACCTTTCTTATGCTTTATTTAGCCCCTTTATGCACTTACAGGCCTTAATTAAGTGTACTTTTTAATATAAACCTGACAAATATCATTAAATGCAACTTAATCCCCGACACCCACTTGCATGCCTTGAGTGGGACCCATTCGCCATGGGTGACAAATGAGTCCCTCTTGGCACAAAATTCAAAATAAATTCAAATTTATTTCTAGTTTTTATTCATTAAGACCTTAGGTCAGTCTGTGATGTATTTTTGGGAAATTAGGGCATAAGTGTGTATAAATAAGTAATTTTCTATTAATTTGAACCCCCATTCAACCATTCATTCAAGTATTCATTATTGCATTCAATCCATCTAAGCATCCATTCAAGCATCATAGCATCATTCAATCAAGCAATTATCAAGCATCTTGGAGAAACCATTGACATATCTTCAAACTTCAACAAGAAGGGTTTGGTGAGTTTATGACACTTGCATGTTATTTTTTCAGCATTGCTTTCTCATTTCATTTCTTTATTTAGGGTTTGATTACCAAAGTGGGGTTTGACAAAGGAAAACCCCTTACTCTAACCCTTAACCATTTTCCCCCTCTTTGCATGTGTGTTTGCACCTGTCTTGTAGGAATATTTTTCAAAGAGATAGGTGTTGAAAAGTGGTCAAAAAGTCATCAAAAATATTCTAGTCAACAAAGACCTAATTCAAACTTGGAGACATCATTCAACCCACTTTCTATAGATTTGAATCTATCACCCCGACAAGCAGACAAGTACAGATTTAGACCCACAAAGTTGAATTCAGAATTTGTAGATTTCTGTAGGTGGACTAATTCACCATCTATGGTGAATCAGTCCCACTACCAAGCTGGAGAAAGTGTTTTCTGAGGTTTTCAGTTCCCAGCACCCCAAAACCTGTTTCAGCAGAATTTACCAGAAGCGAGACTAATTCGCCATCTGTGGTAAATGAGTCCTAGTGGTCATCAACAGTAATTTCTAAAACATTCCAGAACCTTCCAACATCAACATTCTACCTCCAAGTGCACTCCATTCAATTTCATTGATTTTTGTTTTCATTTGTTTATGTTTTTAGTTCATTTCTACATATCACACTATTTTTTCAAACACTTCATGTTTCTTAGGTTTTGCATAATTAATCAATCCATTTTATCAGTTTGTTGCATTTAGGCATATTTCCATCATACTTGCATTAGTTTGAGTGGACCACCTAGATTTTGGTTGGATTCTATCTCTCTCCTTTAGGTGAAAAACCTTAATTGACAAAGAGAGTCATAGCACCCCACGCCTAAAATCTATGGTTCACCTTCGTAACCAAATTGCTTGACAACTTGTTGAAGTGGTTTCCACATATTCTACTTCCACTGAGGACAATGCAACAATGGGTTGTTTCTTTGAAGACCATGAAATTACACCTGAACCAAGAGTAAAAACATACCCTAAAGTACTTTTCCCATCATCTTTATTTCCAGCCCAATCACTATCTATATAACCAGTTAACTTCAAAACACCCTTATTTTCATAAAAAATTCCATGATTTGTAATCCCTTTCACATACCTGGGTATTCTTTTACCTGCTTGTAGATGAGTATCATGTGGATCCTCCATGAACCTATTTATCAAGATTACTGCATGCATGGTATCTACTCTTGTTGCAGTTAAGTACATTAAACTTCCAACCAAATTTTTATACATTTAGTAGAATCTACCTTTTTTCTCAACTTCACACCCATGGTAATAGGCATAATTGCTAGTTTGCTATTTTTCATATTGAACCTTTTCAAAATATCATTTGCATACTTTTCTTGTGAAATGAAAATCCCATCACTATTTTGAGTTACTTCAAGACCAAGATAAAGTGCAACCAACCAAGATCAGCCATATCAAATTCACTCTTCATTGACATTGAAAATTCTCTAAGCATGTTTTCATTATTCCTATTATAAAGAAAATCATCAACATAAATGCAAACTATCATAACATCTCCTTGTTGATTTTGTTTTATGAATAAGGTGGGCTTATAAGGGAATTTTTCAAAAATAATTTTCAAAAAATATGATTCAATCCTTTCATACCAAACTCTAGGTGCTTCATATAAACCATACAAAGCTTTCTTTAGTTTGAGCACTTTACCTTTATGACCTTTAATCTCAAAACCAGGTGGTTGCTCGATGTAAATTTCTTCCTCCAATACACCATTCAAGAATGTTGATTTTACATCCATATGAAAGAGTTTCCAACCTTTTGTGCTGAAAGAGCTAAAATCATGTGAATAGTATCCATTCTAGCAATAGGTGTAAAAACTTCATTATAATCAATACCTGAATTTTTTTTGTAGCCCTTCACTAGCAACCTCACCTTGTATTTATTTACTTTACCTTTCTCATTGTACTTTTTTTATACACCCACTTTACTCCAATTGGCTTCTTATGCTCGGGGAGGTCTGCAATTTCCCAAGTTTGATTCTTTTCTATGGCTGCAATTTCTTCATTCATAGCTTTAAGCCATTTATCATCATTTATAGCTTCTTCGAATGTACTAGAACAAGATCACTATTAGCAAAAAAGGGAAAATGACAAATATCTTCATTTACCTTTGTTGTTTCTTGATATATGTCAGACAAGCTCCTTGTTTTCTGCCACCTTTTTGGAGATTCTGAGGTGGATGAAGAACAACTTGATGAAACATGTCTATGACTTGGTGGAGATGAAGAAGAGCTTCTTCTTAGTATTGATTGTTGAATGCTACAACTACTGGCTCTTGTGTTAACAACTTTTTGTTAATTTGTTCCTTCATCTTCAATGTTAACTTGTTGATATTTCTCTTTTTGATTCCAACACCACTACTAATCTTCAAGAAAATTTGCATCTCTTCTTATCATCAACTTTTTTGTCTCTACATTATACAACCTATATGCCTTGGATTCTTCATTGTACCCAACAAAGATACATTTTTCTGCCTTATCATCCAATTTATTTTTGAGTGCATCTGGAACATGAGAATAAGCAATACAACCAAAAATTCTTAGGTGATCTACCTAGGGTTTGTATCCTCCCCAAGAATCTTCTAGTGCCATGCCCCAAACTAAGTTCATAGGAAATCTATTCAAAATATAACCTGCACAACAACCTGCTTCTGCCCAAAAAACTTTGGGTAAATTCTTAGTATTAAGCATACTCCTTACCATATCTAAAAGGGTATGTGCAGGATCATGATGGGCCAAAAAGTGGCAATATGATGGGTATGTGGCTGGCAACTTTTTTTTACCCAAAATTGATGAAACGAAAAGGATTTTTAAATGAGATTCTCAGCTTTCCACCAATATAAATTATGATTTACTTTGAATTTAATAAGTAATTATTATTCATTTTCTATTCAAATTACTTAATTAAAGTCCCATTGATAGACTAATTGAAAAACATCTATATCTTTCAAATGGTATCACATTTTTTGAATCCAAAACATGTGTCACATTTTATGCTTGATACTATAGGATTAAAAACAAAATGAATTTCATGAATTTTGACCAAGTTGGTGGTCGCATTACAGACTTTTTTTTTTTTAAAGTTGTAATAAAAAATTCATAATTAATTATTTACTTGGAAAAAAATTACAAAAAAATTGCATCACATCGAGACATGAGTCCCTCTACTTATATATCTAAAATCTTTTAAAAAAATATTATCATTTTATTGTGGTTAGGGTGGTCTAGCAACCACTCCTTTATTTTTACCCGAAATTTGAGTACTCACTACATTGAAATTTCAAATTTTCACCAAATAGATTTTTTTTTTAAACAAACCTAGTAGTTTAGAAAGTACATTCAATTTTCTATAGATTCTATTCTTACATATTTTTAAAATAATATATATAACTTATTCAAATTTTTACATCAAGTTGCCTATCTCTGATTTTTCTGATTTTTTTGCCACTTAAGGGCCTTTTTTTTTCCATGATCTTGCACATACCCAAAATTGTTTTGTTTTTACACCGTTTTGCTGAGGTGTATATCTTGTTGTTAGTTACCTTTTTATTCCATTTTCAATACAAAAATTATGAAAATCATGTGAAATATACTCTCCACCCCTATCAGTCCTTAAAATTATGAGAAAATAGGCACTTTACTTTTCAACTAGTTCTTTAAATTCTTTGAATTTCTTGAAAGTATTTGATTTATTTTTCAAAGGACTCACCCAGATTTTCCTACTGTAGTCATCTATAAATGTCAAAAAATATCTCATACCAAATAATGAAGCAACCTCAATTGGTCCACATAGATCTAAGTTTACTAGCTTTAATGGCTCTGAAGCTCTCCAGGAAGTTTTAGTGGTTATGGTGCTTTCCAAAAATACAACCTTCACATTCTTCATCTAGTCTTTGGATAAATGGTAAACCTGTTAATATTTTCTTTTTATGCAAAAGATTTAGTCCACCAAAATTCAAATTGACCAAATCTAAGATGTCATAACCACTATGTATCTTTTACAAGAGCATTGAAACTTAAATGCATATCAAGTTTCAATACTAAGAGAAAAAATCTTATTAGAAATCATGGGTATATTGGTTATCATCTTGTGTTTACCATCAACAATAATGCATGAACCAAATGTTTCAAATTTGACAGTGTGGCCTTTTTGCACAAGTTGACCTACACTTAACACATTATGTTTTAAGCCTAGTACATAAAATACATCACTAATATATTTTTTCTCACCTTTTCTTGTTGTGATTAATATCCTCCCTTTCCCCATGACTGGTACAATTGTATCACTTCCAATATTCACTTCAAATTTGATGAACTCATCCAAATTTTGAAATATCTCTTTACATCCTGTCATATGATTACTACACCCACTATCAACATACCATTTGTCATCATTTACTTCCTCCTTTGTGCTACATGTTAGCAAGACATATCATTCCTTCCCTTCACCTTCATTTGGATATTGGGCTTCCTGTTTACTTTCATTGACAATATTTTTTCTACATTCAAATGCAAAATGTCCATAGTTTTGACAGTAATAACACTGAATAGAAGATTTATCATACCTCTGAAAACCTCTACCTCTTTGTTGAAAATTTTCTCTACCTGTACCTCTTTCTTGAGTGTAACTGCAATTTTCTTGATCACTTCTATTGTTCCTTTGACCTCTTCCTCTTTGTTGAAAACGTCTTCCTCTTCCTCTTGAATTTTTTCCTCTTCCTCTTTGTGCAGAAGATGCTTCTAGTGCGGCTTCTTTTTCTTTCAAGGATACCTTGCTCTTTAAATCTTTCACAAGTGGATCCTTTGTTGATTTATTTATTCTATGCTTATGTGTGTACAATGAACCCATAAGCTCATCTACAGCTAAAGATGTTATATCTTTTGATTCTTCAATAGCTATAACTGCAGGATCATATTTTGCAGGAAAACTTCTTAAAATATTTTCAACATTTTTTTCTGTCAATCATAACCTCGCCATTTTATTTCATCTAATTAACTATCCCCATTGTATGAATAAAGAAATCTCCTAAAATTTCTAAATCTGACTTTCTAAATCTAACATTTATAAAATTTCAAAATCTTTTCTAAGAATTTGTAAATGAAATGTTCTTACTCTTTTTGTACCTTGAAATGATTGTCTAAGAAGAGCCCATGCTTCTTTTTCCTTCGAAGTAGTTGTAACTCTTGGAAGGAGAGTTCCATCAAGACCCTGCACTATGAACAATAATGCTTTCTGATCTTTTTTTCGATTATCCCACAATAAATCCCTTTCATTTTATGTGAGTGCTGCTAATGTTGCTACATCTGTTGGTTTCGAATACCCATTCTGCACAAGATCCCATAGCTCCTATGATCTGAACAAAATCTTCATTTGAAAAATCCAAAAATCATAATTTTTCCCATTAAATTTAGGAATTTACAGCTGTGTACTATTATCACTCGTATATATTTATATTTTCATTAATAGAAGTGATGCAAGGTAAAATTTCATATATTTATTTCTTCTCATCATAAATTATATCCAAATTGATATGGATATAATATTAATTTGCATACATCTCATTCATGGGTTGATCGTAAACATCACCTTCATCATTGCAAAATGCATCATCATTTTTGTCACATTATCTTCGTTCTTTTGATTACATAGGGAAAAGTAACCAGTATCAACACACACTGAGGATGTGGCTTTTTTTTGCATAATCTTCTTTAATCTCTTCAATAATTACAATCCATTAGATCAACTCTACGAGGCTTCAATTTTTTGATATAGAACTTAGACTTGTCTCAATAGTTAAATAGAATAAATCAATACATGTATTGATTCTTCAAGTCTCTGTAGTATTGCAATCAAAGCCTTCATAAATATTGTATGAAATTCAAATGGGGACTCTCCTTCATATCTTCTTGTACTAAAAAAATGTATCAATAAGTGATTGTAGCATTGTAAATTGTCACTCTTGACAATTTCACACTAGGTTTAGCTCCCCCCTATGTGTCTGGACCTAATTATGCTCTTAAATTTCCCATTTTATGGTCATATTCAGAAAATTAGAATCAAATTGTGAATTATTATTTAAAATTTATTTAACGATGCTTAAAGACCCAAAATAGGTTTGGACTAGGGTGCTAGTGCCCCCATCTAGCTTATTTTGGAAATAATTTAAATATGTCATTGTTGACATTTTAACATTTCTAAAGTTAAATTCATCTATCGACTTTTGATAATTAATTTTATGGGAAAATGAACTAATGCATATAAATAAAAGTCTTTTTCACCATTTGAAATTCTAATGCAGTTCTAGTGAATTGATTGAGCAATTGAGCACCTAAAAAGTAGTTAAGGGTAGAATTAGTAGAGTTTACAACACTTATTATTAGTCAAGATTCATGGTTGCAATACATCAAGTTTATATGTGATTTTGTTCATGTGCTATGTTCATTTGTTCTGTGAGTACTAACACTTGTAAGATCTTCAATCAAGCATCCAATTCTCCTTGTATGAGATGAAGACAATGACTTTAGTCCATCAAGGAAGGCATATCTAAGAGATAATTTGTTGCACTTGTTATTTTATCATTCCTTTTATCCATTTTATCTCTACTCGATCAAGGGTAAGCACTCTTTACATCATCATAGTCATTGTAGAGGTGGAAAAACCAAAATGGGGTTTGACTTAGGCAAGCCCCCATATGACACAACCATTTCTCTCCTCTCTTGTGTGCAAGTGACATATCTGAAGTAGGTTTTGGAAAGGATTGAAGACCTAATCGTAAGATCAAGAATTCAAGCCTCGTGTCAATAAATTAGGGAAAGTGCAATTAATCATCAACAAACAAAGTCTCAAAACTGAGTCCAGAAGGGAAGAACCTATAGACAATGACCATTTGAGATTTTATTTCTAATTCCTGAGATCTGCATTTCCAGTTAAACTAGGGCACCAACACCCCTATCCAACCAGTTTGAGCTCAACTTCATATGACATGTTACTCTATCTCTGCACTCTATTGCTCTACACCTAGTTTTTATGTTTTAGTTCTATGCTTCTTTGTATTTATGATAGTTTACTACAATTCAATAGTTGATATAGATACACATTTGCATTACCAAATCAAGTCAATTCATAATCAATCAATCATCTTCCACCAAAAGAACCAAAAACTTGATCCACCATTCGATCTCTTCCATAGCGGTTAGTATATAATTAGGTGTTTTTCATCAGTTTTGGTTCCTTCCAATATGATGTAGGAGAGTATGATTTAGTATCTAGATCCCTTTTT
>VDFB02000015.1:206795332-206998438 GCA_007258455.2 Sequoia sempervirens | reverse complement strand
TCATTAGAATATACTTGGCCAAAGAGGAGGGCTAGCACTATATATGTTAACCACTACACTAGGGGGAAGAGGGGTCCCATCCTTAATTCCACTAAAATTTTATGTTGGTAAATTTTCTAATGCAATGTTCAATCCCTTCACACAAAAATTAGGGGCATTAATATGGTTATCAACACACATAGGAACATGAGGAAAGAGAAGAAACCCATGTGTCAACCCCTAAAGTGAGACAACTTCCTTAGAAGCACTAAAAACCTATTGACAATAAGAGAGAAATTTTGAGGAAGAAAGAACAACTAAGAACATCATATTAGAGCATAACTCTTCAACCAAAAAAATTTTAGTCATAGAATTTATAGGTCTTTTGATGGGCCTCTAGCCAAAGATCTATAAGCCTATCTTTTTGCTCCTCATCGAAAGAGCCATTCCACTCATTCTTATTCTCCTTGTCAACATATCCCTTGCCATCACCCTCTTCTTCCTCCCTATTTGCAAATTCTAAACCATCAATATGTGAGAAACTAGGACAATTCCTACTTGATGATATCTCAAATGGCCATTATTGTTTAGTTTTTTTATTCAACCAACTTGGATCATTCTTGGCTTGTTATTTTTAACATTATAGTTTAATTTTCTTCGTGTTCATGTATTTTGTTTTATATATATTCATAGTTTGAATAGTTATTATTTTATGTGAAAATACATTTATCAAAAATTAAATAAAACAAGAAATTGTCTTATGTTTAGATTAATGTTTGATTGTCAACTTCATTTGTTCAAGATGTTGGGACTTTGCATTAGTAAAATATTTGTTAGTGGTCTCTTGATAAACTATTCAACTTCACTAATAGATCAAAAAATACTTTACCTTTTTTAATGATTTTAAAATTTATTTTATATTATTTTTACTTGATTGATATTTTAATTAAATTTTAAATATAATCTAAATATCACCTTCAACATTTATTTCAAAAAAATTATAGTAAATCTACTTATATATGCCACTCAATAATCTCAAACTATTTATTTAGAATTAAATATTATTTATTAAAAAAAGAACTAATCTCACCTACCAAATCTTATAGAATATCACCTTATTAATTTTGTAGAGGACATCATTTAAAAATATTTGAAACAAATTGATGCATTAACAATTGAATATAATTTATTTTCTAAAGTATATTGATTATAAGTATATTAATATACTTCAAATCTTAATTAAATGTGTTAATCTTTTATTTCACTTATCAATTTAAAGCTTGTTCACTTTAATTTACACATCAATTTTTTTTTATTATTATGATGATTGAAATTCATATTAACTAATTTATATTTAAAACTATTAATGCAATAATATCATTATATTCGAATAATGATATGACATAAGATTTGAGTAAATAAATATGTTTATAAGAATTGTATTTTTTTAATTTATAATTTAAAAATTATAATTAAAAAATTTATATTTGTAAAAAAAATATTAATGATAATTATAAAACATGATCAAATCATTAATATTAATAAAAATTATCGTGCAATTAAATTTTACATTACTTTTATATTCATCAATTTTTTTATTTTAATATATAAATTTTATTACATTACATAAATAAAATAGATCTTAAATTTGGAGGAGCCGATGTTTATTTATATGAACTTTTGACTCCGGGGAGAATAAGATTAGGTGATTGGAGGAAATAAAGTAGAGAAGACATTTGAGCGTATTGTTAGGCTTTATTTACCAACTTAGTCAATACCTACACCAACTTAGTTGAGCAGCGCCGCAATTTTCCCATTGTCATACAGACCTCATTGTGATTCATAGTAAGTTTGGTCAACCGGTACATGGAATATATTATTTAAATAAATTGCAATTACAAAACATATCTGAAAATCAGTTCGTTCGTTTTCATAGCTTTTTAACAATTCAGGTTTCAATTAATATTATTGCTACGTTTGATATTGAGTATTTTGAAAAGACGTTAGCATTAATTTTTGTTTGCATTATCTCTTTTATTTTTAAGATTTTTTTTTTAACGTTATTTTGAATGTTGCGATTTTTTTAAGGGTATTTTTTTAAGGTAATATTATATTTTTTTAAATATTTAAGATTCAATTTTTTGTTTTTTAAATAAAGTTTGAACTTTTATTTTAGAAAAGGTTTCAAGTTTATTATAAAGAGAAGGAAACAAATAATAAGAGAACAAGAGATAAAAATGAGAATTTAAGTCGTAAGGTCCATATCATCCTTATTTTTGATAGACAAATCCAAAAAATAAAGATTCTCAATATAATTATTTTGAAGAAGATGATCTTAAATTTGATTGACAAGCGTACATGCATCTTGGACAATAGAGCAATTTCTTCTAGCATGTTTGAGCTCATAAGCATTTTTTGTGAGAGCACCCAATTTTCCCATTTAACCATATTCATAATTAAAAACTACACCATGCATAACTTGCACGAGAAAACTAATTGCATGAATGTGAGTAGGAGTTGAATCCTCATCCATTCAAACATCTTCAAAAGAAAAAACAAGGGTGTACTTAAACCTCCTCCAGATCTAACCATAAATCAGTTTGCATATCCAAAAAACAATTGAAAAACACACAAAAAGACAGCAATCAAACCAACTAATAAAAAAAATCAAAAATCTATCTTTTTTAAATATGATATTATTATCTTTTTAATTAATTAAAAAGTTAAATAAAACTTATTCATCATTAAAAAAAAAAAAAAAATCTTTTATAGACAAACGCATTTTACTCTCAACATATTAACTTACATTAAAAAAATACGTATTCACAGTGCGTTATATCATTTTCCAATGTACGAATAGTTTGTCTCTATTGGAACAAACTAGTCCACGGCCTTCTGTTATACAATGATGGTTTCTTACTGAGCCCCACAATTTGGTCCATTATCAGAAAATGCTACAGGTGGAAAGTGGAATTCTTACAACAGCAACTGTAATTATCTAAAAAGTAGCTGCACGTTATCTGCATGGACTGCTGCCGTTAATGAAGTCATATAAAACATTGATCAGGTCGGAGATCCGTGGAGAGCGAGGATTGAGCACTTGGAAGGCATGTCCCACGTCCTTCAACATAACATAACTCACCTTTTTCCCCGCATTTCTGAGGGCGTGGTAGTAATCAATGTTCCTCTGCTTCAGCACGTCTCTTTCTGATATGCAAACCATCACTGGCGGTAAACTCACATCGTGCAGCGGCTGAGCCACCGGATTACAGGCGGGATGATCTCTCTTCGCTCCCTGCGGCAACGACAACTTCCAAAACACGTCCATCCATCGCCACGGCAGGTTTGGGTCCGACTCCCGCCTCTCCACTTTCTCTCCGCCGAAGAAGGGCTGAAGAAGAATTACTCCTCTCATCTCAAGCGGCTTCACATCTGCCCGCTCACACCGCAATGCCACGTGGTGAGCAATATTCCCTCCTGCACTATCGCCGGCTAAAAAGCACCGCGACAAGTCGGCGTAGGATGATAACCATGAATCGTGAGAGTGTTGCAGGCGGATCCACTCCACGGCACTGAAACAATCGTCATACGCTACGGGAAGACGGTGCTCGGGGGCCAGCCTGTACCCTACCGACATCACCACACAATTTGTCTCACAAGCCAGTCTGCACATGAACACGTGGTAAATAGACCAGGCTGGCGAGCCCAGCACAAAGCCTCCGCCGTGGAAGTAAATTACAAAAGGCAATCTGCTTCCTCGGCAAAGCGCTTTTCTGGGAAGGTAGAAGCGAGCCCACACACCAGTGCGCGAGTCCATTACAACGTCTTTGGACGCCACGGGCTCTTGTGCCGCCTCCGATGCGGGCACATCACATACAACGCAGGAATCTCTCCACTGAGCCGTCTTTGTAAACTCTTAAGAAGCCTTCCAACTCCTCTTCCACCGATCTGCCTCTGCTTCTGCCAGGGTCACGACCATGATCACTCTTTCCTCCGCTCCCTATCACCCCTTCTACTGAAAGTGCATCCATGGTGCTATTTTGACAAGAGAAGGCGAAGACTTTTAGACAAGTATGATAGGACGGCCAGAGAGACGTTTTATAAGGAGGAGAGGAGGGCCACTTTTGTAGATTTTTGCTACTTGGCGAGGTAAAGGGCATCGAGAGTTGGATTTAAGGTCCACCTGAATTAGACGTGAGGAGATGAATAATTGAGCAAGGTGTCCGCGTCATGGCTAGCACGCTCCATAACGTGCGAGTAGGGGTAAATTTGACAGCGATGTGCAGTAATGCTGTCGATTTTATTTCCTGTAAATCTGTCTTGACCTCCTATTTCCTGTCCACACGGTTTTTCCTTTTTGTGGGAGACCAGATTCTTGTTTTGTCCTTTCTCGGTTGAAAATGGTTAATCGACGATACATTTACTTTTGAAATACTACCCATTCTGTGCGGCTCTCCTCCTCTCAAGGGCAAATAACAACGATGAACTAGTAAGCTTGATGGGCAAGGTCATCGCTCAAACTTATGCTTGAGTATAAGCTTGACCGTGCACCTTTCGACTCAGATTTTTTTATTAAAGTTAAAATGAGGGCTGTTCAAGGGTTTAATTTATTTTAAATAAATAAGGATAGATAGAATAATAATTAAATAATAACAAGATATTTGTATGGATTAATAGTATTAAAATTATGTCAATAACTATTAATAGTAATGAAATTAGAAATAGTTAATATATAGGGCAGATCACTTAATAAAAGTAAAAAGTGGATAAAAATTATTCATATCGTTCAAAGTGTTCAAAATATTAATTTATGTTGAAGGCATGTCCTATTTGAAGTGTGCCAAGTTGAATTAATGCATCCACGACATTGACTGGTCTAGGAGATGATTGTTTTAATCTGGACCATTGAATCTAACTTCCACTTTTTGCTTGCCCTGTGCTCGCCATCTCCACCCCTATTGCTATTACTTGTGGTTTGGCCCCTGTGCAAGGCTCGGCCTTCTCATCCACCACGACATGGTTTTCACCAATTTTCTGCCTATCAACAAGTTTGAGGATCTGATAACCCATAGAGTAAAGTCATGGGATTCTGATGCAGACAAGTTCTACAATGGTCTTGTAAAGGCTAGCATAGAGCTTGACAAAGAGATGGATGCCATGGATGCCAAAGATGCTCACTAAATAGCTTGTTGTCGCTTTGCATTAGATAGTTTTCTCACGCATTTTTGTTCTAGTTTGTGTTTTTAGCTGGTTTGAGGGGATCACCTGTAACCCCCTTGTTTTGTTTTTTTAGGGCGATGTGAATTTTTAGCTCTAATTCAGGTGATAATCGCAACACTGGGGGTTTTGTTTCTGTGGAAGAATGTGATTGATTCATATTCCCGCCACTTTCCTGTGGTGAAATGTGATCGATTCAAGTTTCATGCACTTTATATATCACTGTCTTTGATTACAGTTATGATGTAATTGCTTTTGTCCAGTGTTATTCATCGAGCTCTATAGGAGGTTCCTTTTGCTCTAGCCTCTTTTCGTATGCCTAACACAGTTGAAATGGCTTTGATTGTGGTAGCTGAGGTCTTGAAAATTGATTTGCATATTTATTATTATTCCATGTTTTTCAATGTAATGAAGCAAGCATATGTTATTGGAATTGTTCTCATTCTTAGCAAAAGCTTTTTAAAATTTCTAAATGGCTTTCTAACAAGGGGTTTTCTCATAGATGAGGGAAAATCTTTTCATTTTGTTTACTGGATTAAAAACTGAAGAGAGATTCCCTTAGGTATGATGACATGAATGTCTCTAGTTTGAGAGCCATTGACAATTGTAGAGGTGCTTTCCCCTATCCCCGATCTAAAATGTGAATGGAGTGGAATTGGTATTTGTAGGTGGTTTGCACCTAAGAGGTCATCCATGTCTCATTCTTCTGTGTCAAGCCTATAGGTTACTGCGCTTAGATAAATGCAATTGGCAGGTGCAAATCCAGAATCTAATCTTTGCTACCATTGTCCCTGCCTGTGCAAAAAAGGGGGTTTTGGAATAGGGTATGGACATCCATCAAATCATAAAGGATAGAGGAGTTTTTTCAAATGTTGTAGTTGCAATTGCTCGGGTAGACATGTATGCAAAATGTGGAAGCATAGACAAGGCACATGAAGTGTTTGACAAGGTGTCTCAAAGAGCTATGGTCTCAAATATGCACATAATGGATTTTCTAAAAAGGCTTTAGAAATTTCCAAGGGTGATCCTACAATACTGGTTTACAATTTTTGGCCAAACTAGACACTGAACTGATTTTTTCTAACTAAATATTCACTTTCGAGCACCTATAGTGGCTAAACCGTGAGGAATTTGAAGATTATGCAAACTAGTGATTTGTGACATTTTGTCTATAGATTCCAAAGATATTTTTTTCAAAAATTTTGGAATTAGATTGCACTTCTTTTTCCATCTCCTTCAAAAATTAGGTTTTTTCAGTAAACACCATTTTTAAGGAGTGATGCTCACCATATACAACATAAATTTTTTTCCATGAAGGATAAAATTCTAATTTTTTTCGAATTTAGATTTGTAACTACAATTTCAAGCACTTTCATTTGGTTTCATAGTGTTTTATTGAATATTTTTTCCTTAATCAAGTTTCGAAGTCAAACCAATTACAATTCAGACATAGGAGGATTGTACAGAACATAACATTTTTTGTATGTATTGAAATTCAATTTTATTTTTTTTGGATCAAGGACTTCAATATCTAGTGCACTGATATTTTGCATTTTTTTTTTAATAATCTACTATTTTGCCACATGTGCAGAACGGAGAGCTTGATTTTCGGTGAAAACCCTACATTCACAAGAAATAAAAAATAAATATAATAATAAAATTAAATTTATTTAAAATTATACTTTTTGGGAAGCTTATAACAAGGAATACATACTTACAAAAAATAAATTTTAAATAAATTCATTTGATACCTTGAAAGGTAAATCAAAAGTGGTTTTTTATTAGCATTTTGATAGGTGTAAAGGAGACTCCGTTTTAGGTATGGTTTAAAACTAGCGGGGTTCTATCCAAGGGGGTTTGATCTAAGGTGGTTTGATCAAACCCTCTTCAATTGGAATCCTTTAAATGGAACTTTTCAAGGCTTCAATCATTATATTTTCTAAAAATATGTGATTTTAGCAAAAATTAGGATCTCCCAGAAATTGTAAACCAATATTGTGGGATCACCCCCAAGCAAATGCAATTGTCAGGTTTAAAGCATTCCACAACCTTTGCTAGCATCCTCCCTTCCCATGCCAAAATAGGAGCTTTGGAACAGTATGGACATCCATCGAAGCATAAAGGATAGAGGAACTTTGTCATATATTATAATTGCAACTACCCTAGTAGACATGCATGCAAAAAGTGGAAGCATTAACAAGGTACATGAACTATTTGATAGAATACTTGAAAAAGATGTCTATCTCATGGACTGCAATTATTGTGAGATATGTACAAAATTGATTTTTTGAAAAGGATTTAGAAACTTTCAAGCATATGCAATAGGCAGGTGTAAAGCCAAATTCCACAACCTTCGCCAGTTTCCTCCCTGCCTTTTCTAGAATGGGAGCTTTGGAACAGGGTATGGGAATCCATTTTTAAGCATCACGAAAGGAGGATTTTTTTTAGATATTATAGTTGGAAATGCTCTAGTAGACATGTATCCAAAATGTGGAAGCATAGAAAAGGCACGTGAACTGTTTACCAAAATGCCTCAAAGAGAGGTTATCTCATGGAATGCAATAATTGTAGGATATGCACAAAATGGATTTTTTTAAAATATGATGGATACAACCTGACAATGTGAATACTGGGTAGAAGTTCTAAATATAATATTCTACATCCTTAACTGGAGTCCTTATAAAGTATTGTAGAATATCACTTGCACGAAAGGATTGTTAGGGAAGAAAGCATCAGTTAGTGACTCTTGTGTTTTCTAATGTGTTGTTTTTCAGTTGATTCCTATAGAAAAGAGAAGTAAGTTAAATTCAAAGAGAAAAAAATATATGTCTGGTGGCTATTGTAAGCAATCAAAGACATACATCTTACTTGATGAACATTTCTATGAATAAAATTGTAGCTAGTAAAGATGTTGTAAATTATGAAACGAACGTCATGACATGACACATGATGAAAATATAATGACATGTAATCCAAGTACAAATAACCATGTGAAAAGAAGACCAGTCCCTCAAGAAATACAAGGAAAGCAATGGAGAGTCAGGTTGCTTATCAAAGCTCACTCTAGTATGTCAAAATTTGGGATGAAAGTACCAGTAACTTCATCATATATATTAGGAAAAGTACCAACAAATATTCTGAAGATGTCCATAGAAAAATGAATTGAACTAAGAGGCCTTTATTGGGCAATTTGAGGAAGCGGGATGCTTTAAGTAAGCCAAGAGGTTTTTCTTCGACAATTTGAGGAAGTAGGATACTCCCATTAGAATCTCTCCAGACATCTGAGAACAATAAATATCTATACATACTGAAAAGAAATGGTGTGTGCTTGTATTGTATTTTGCTTAAGACTGTTTTACATAATTTCTTGTATAAAATTCCATTGATGTGGCCTATTTTATTGTGCTTTGCATTTTGTATTTCAAGTATGATGTAGTCTTTAGTTATTTTTTTGTGTTCATTCACTTCCATTACCTGTTCAATATAATTTGCAAGGCAAATACTTAATTACTATTGCAGTTTGTGGATTGTCCTTTATGCATATTCCTAGGCTTGGAAAGGATCGCATCTTGCACGCTATGTGATCTTTCCATTACTTAGTTTTTGGTCAACCTTTGCAGAACTAGGATTACGATCTTTAATGCCTCTGGTGCATTTTTCTAGGTTTTCATTTTCACACAAAAGCAAGTCAATGAAGATTGCAACAAGCTATGCCTACTTGAGGTTTCATCCATTTTTATTTTGTTTTCCTTTGCAAAATACATGTTTCTTCATTTTTAATTTGTGAATTTGTGCTTTGAGAGCTTGCAACTGTCTCCCTCGTGTAAAGTCGTTCTAAACTTGCATCCTTCCTTGAAAAGAATGCTCCAAGCAATCCCCTGCATATTCCTAGCATAGACCAAATGAACTTAAGATTCTTAAGATCATAGCAAATGTCCATAGAGATTATGCAAAATAGGTAACCAGATAGATCATGTGAACTAAAACAAGATTATCCCAAATCAGATGCAAGCCAATACCAAGCAAAGGTGAAACAGAGTAAATCCGAATTAATGGAATTATCTCCAGAATAACCCATTTAGACGAAAAAAATACACTTTAGATTTATCTTGATTCTAGTAGATTTAGTCAATGCAACCATTTTAACATTGTCAAACAGGCTCAGAAATTATGGCATAATATATAAGACTACCCATATGGCTTACCAATCAGAGACTTTTAAATGGCTATTGAAAGCCTCAAATATCAGGGATTAACACCAAGAGTCAATAGTCTGGGTCACATGTGGCTAAAAGTCAATGATGGTGATAGTTGATTTCCACATCCTCCCATGGTCTATGATTTAATTGTAATTCTTCCTATCATATTGTTATATAAATTGAAGAATAAATTCACTTCCATGTGGTTGAATTTTGAAATGGTAATAATCTTAACTATTACAATCAATTGGTTATTGGGGGCGTCAAACTTCTAAGCTTTGCAATCCCAATTGATCCTTTTTTATTATTATTTGGAAAATTTCCCATCTATGGTGCTTTTGGCCCAAATACCACAGCTAAGGACCATTTATTCTGTCAAAATGACACATGACTTGTGCCTGGCATGAATTGTTGAGGTGCGCTATACCTAAAATTTATACAGTATATTACTAAGTTTTACAGATTTTTCTTGGTGGTAAACTATGAAATCCCTGTTTAGTTACTACTTAAGCTCATCCTATTAGCAGAGTCATAGATCTTACTTAATCAAGCAAAATAAACCTTCTTATAGTATATTTTTTCCTGAGATTTCCTCAGACTAATGCTGCAACTATTCAAAGTATAAGATGGCCTTTTCAATTCATGTAATTATTAAGAAGGAAAATTTATTGGAAGTATAGGTTGTTGCATGTGTTGTTCTTGTAAGATGTGATGATTCAAGACTATTTATTTGGGGATTATCATTTGATAATAATTTTTAGATATACAATATAGAACGCTTTTGTATAAAGATCTAGCCATTCATCATACCTCTTTTGTAATGCTAGCAAGGTGACGAATATTAAGGACAAATTGTGGTAATAGTGCACAGGATTTGGTTATTAAATAAAGAACAAATGACCCTTATTATTAAAGTTAATTTGGAATGAGATTCTGTAGTATTAAACTACTAATATTGCAAGACTAAAAAGGTCTAGTTTTCTCAAGAATTTGCATTTTGATCCATGCAATTATGTGGGAAGAAATTTTAATGAAAGATAATGGAGCCTAATCATATCAAAAGGTTATGTTTTGTAAGTGAATGCATAATTGCTAAATGATCTACCATTAGATCTCATGTATTCCACAAATGTATGCAAAAAATGGACAAATTTAAATTCCATGATTAAGCTTCCACACCTCTTCGGCGTACCCATTGCACACCAAGGTGCAATAGCTAGTATAGTCTTACTTGCAACATTGTTCAAGTAGATTCCCTTCTTGATTGTATGTCTTCTAGACAACCTAATGCCCAAATATTATTTTGGACTCACATATTCCATCTTTCTTTGTCCCTTGCTTGAAAAAAGTGAGTAGAGAGAAGATTGAGACCATTGCATAGGGTTAATAATGTTCTCTTCTTGTGGAGAGAAATTAGACCCCCACTAATAAAATCTCTCTTCATACTAACCTCTTATAAAATCCTCACACTAGAATTAGGAACATTATAGGAACTTTTTCAAAACTAATCTCAAACATTGAAGGACAATCTTCAACGCCCATACTCAAAGAGGAAAGAAACTCTTCACTAACCTAAGGAAGGCTAGAAGCTTTCTCCTAGTGAACCTATTATTAATAGAAAAATGGCTAGACTTGTGACACTTTTCAAAAATGATCACAAAGTCCTCATATTTAATTTGCTACACCCATACACCAAATTTTGAGGACAGTGCAACCAAACTAGGGGGGTCCTTATCTATAACCACATTCACGTAGATTTTAGCAAACAATAGATGTTTCCTAGATTTGTTAATTGCATCAAAGGTTAAGAATTGATTGAAACAATTAACTACTCCCACCATAACAAATATCATCTTTCCAAAATTATATACTACTTTTATTGAGTAATATATATTTAAAAATATAATTAATACAATAATGTATTATTGAATAGTAATATAAAATAAGAAATAAAAAAAAGTAATGTTTCTAAGAATTATATTATGTTTTAAAATTTAAATTTAAAAAAAAAATATAATTAAGTATTTATATTTGTTCAATTTTTATTTTCTATCTTAATGATAATTACTAAAATATGATCTAATCATTATTAAAAATATATATAATTGAATTTAAAAATACTTTTATATTCATAAATATTTTTATTTTAATATACAAAATTTATTGCATAAATAAATAAAATAGATGTTAAATTTGGAGGCATTGACGTTAAGGTATTTATATAAATTTGACTACGGAGAGAAGAAAATTGGGTGATTGGAGGAAGAAAAACTGGAGAAATATATTTTTCTGGTAATGAGGAAAGATCGTTGGGCGTATTGTTATGCTTTAGCAAGTGGATGTACTCAATACAAATACGACCTTATCTCAGGAGCAACAATTTTTACAGAACATATTTGAAAATAATTAGTGCTCGACATTACAAAACTTATTGGTAAGCTCTTCATTTCATTAACGTTTTAACTATTAATCTTATTGATATGTCTGTTATTGAGTATTTTGAAAGAAGGCATGCCATGCCAGTGTCACCATTCACGTGAAAAAAGTTTGTCAATAATCACACTGCAATTTATAAGGGAGGCTACTTGATTCCTGTTGTCTAAAAATAAAATAAAAATTAAATTATTGATCTTATATGTGACCTCACTTTATATGCCTCTCTTTAGAAATTGACATTTTTATACCATCATTTTAATTGGGCTTTAATGATTTATTTCTCAATCTTTATATAAAAGAGTCAGTGCCCTTTCAAAAATTCACCTTTATTTATATAAAAAAATATTATTATGTAAGCGAAATAATCTTCAAACTTCACATGGTTGATCATGTTAGGAGATAAATAAATAAAAAATTAGAACAATAAGAACATCACAATGCAACTTAATCCTCATTTCAATGTGATTCTTTAAATTGTAATGAATAATCTCTCATCATGTCAAGAGGCATTCTATAATAGCATTAGGGCACAAAGTCTCATATCATGATCGTGCACATAAAAAATAAAGCATAATTGGTCATATATATTTTTTTTAAATATAAATATAAATCAGATAATTAATATAGAAATAAAATATATAAATATTAAATACATAATCTTTGCTAAAGAGTGATGCAATATTTTTTATTAGATTCTAATAGATGTGATGGTAGTTTATTTAGGTCAACCAATATCTATCTATGTATGTATGTTTAAATAAAAATTCCTTAACTTAATGTTGATAGCCATCTACATGTCAAATAATTAATAACAATATTTTTTCAAAAAAATATCTATATCCTTCATACAACAATGTGGGAATACAAAGAATAATTGAATTCTATATGTTGAAATCTTACAAATAAATTCAAAGTGATTTTTAATAAATTGATGGTGGGGTAAGATGTGATTGGAAGAATAACATTAAATGTTAAACTTTTTATTTTAATAGAGGATTTTATTTTAAATGCAAAGATAGAGGTGGATTATGGGTGAAATACGAATGCATAAAAATTAAAATAAATTAAATCAAATTTTTAGTGTAGACTTTGATGTTAATTATGCTAGAATAATTTACAATGGTAATAGGAAGTAAAAGAAAAATTGTTTAGAGTCAACAACTAATTTTTAAATACAAAAACATCAAAATTTCAAAATATATCTTAATACAAAATTATTAAAATGTAAACATTTAATATTTACTACACTTTTTAAAGTAAAATCAAAATGAAAGAATTATCAAAATAAAATTAATGGTGGTTTTTCTAAAAGAAAAAATAAAAATTGCATACAAAAGTAAGACAAGTGCATTACAAAAAAAATATTGTAGATAAAAAAATCAAAATTCATGTGTTCATGTATTTATGTGATATATAAAATAAAATAGTTTAAAATATTAAAATAAAATTATAATTGATAAATAAATAAAATATATCAAGGCTATATCTCTTAATATTTTTAGATAGATGTATTTAAGATATCTATACTAGTTTATAATGTTAAGAGACATTCAATATATATTTAATTGTCTATGCTAGTTTATTACATTAAGAGGAATTCTATATTGACATCAACAAAATGTCATATCATGATCATGTACATAAAAACTAAAACATAGCTAACATATTATTTTCCATGAATAAGTGTATACCATATTCTATTAACTAAAACTCAATAATAATAAAATATTCAAAAAAAGAGGTGGGTGGTAAAAAGGCATAGCTTTAGATTGAAAGAGATACCAAATCTAAATAAAAGATGAAAACATACAAAGGACAAAGCTTTACCATTAGTAAAAATTAAATAAAATTACCAAGTGATGAAAACAACGTCAATAAGGAATCATAGTCATTAGGTTTTCCACATACCTCAATGGGGATAGAACCAAATCATAAATAGGCTTCCAACCAATAAGAGAACCCTCCTCCTAGTCTCCAACAATCCATTGGAGGGGAGCCTATAGGAGTCTTGATTCAATTAGAGTTGAGTACAAGTACAATGATGGCAATTATTATGGGGTCATACATATTCATGTATATTTTTAAGCATTAGCATGACATGATAAAGTATGCAATTGTTAGGATTATGTTATGATATATGATTGATTCATGATTACAAGTGATGGTGTGGTTCAGTTTTAGGAGGTTGTTCTTATCCCTTAGATGCTTATTTGGTTTCTTGGCCCTATACTTACTCATTTGTGGATTTGGTTAGTAAATAAAATTTGGGTTGATATAGTGTTTGAGTTTGGATATCTCTCTAGACTATCTTCTTTGTTATCTTAGTTTACAAGTTACTAGTGTAATAGCGAGTTTGCATGTTGGTTTGATATATTTTACATGTTATGATGTCCACAAAATACTTACACACTAATAAACTTTCACAAAATACTTGCACACTAATAAGCCTAATTGCTATTATCAAAGAGTTTATAAAATATTTTAGTTGAATGTACAATTTAAATTGTCTTATATATATGGCGAGCTCTGTGACCTGCGTGCACATGCCCACGACATTCTTGGCTCGGGCTGCATGCTGAGTTCGCTGCTTGCATGGTTTCGTCTTCACCTGAATCGTACTCTTTGCTTTGTGTGCTACCCGGAAGGGGGTCTTTTGTTGGGTGTTCGGGATGTGAGATCTCTGCATGCTTTTTTTCTTCTTTGTCTTGCTTGGTGCAGGCTTTACCATCATTTCTTGGATTTTTGGGTACCATTTTAGTCTGCTTCAGCGCTATGGTGTGTGGCTTTCACCGCCTGGGTTTCCTCTTGGCCGCGCATGTGTGGTGTTGGGACATCGGTTGTCTGCGTTTTTTGGCAAGGGTCTAGGCCTTTTGTCATTGGCCTCTTGTGTGGTGTGGTGTGTGCTTTGGGTGTGGGGGTTCATGGCAGCGAATGTGCCTCAGGATAAGGGGTCTGGGGATGTTGATGTGGGGGAGGTTGGTGTTGACGGGTCAATTTTGTCTTCTCCTGGGATAGGTATGGCTAGATCAGGGGTTTTTAAATTACAAAAGATAAATGGGTGCTTGCCCAAGTCCATCTAGTGTTGGTGATTCAACAGTAGGCAGTGGTAGAGAATCTGGAATATTATAGCAAGCATGTGTTGATCTGCAAGTTTATGGGGATGAGGGTTTCTTTGCTTGGAATCTGAAAGGTGACTTTGACATTTTGTTGGTTGCAAACAATTTCTTTCTGGCAGATTTTTCATGTATTTCAAATCAAAATAAGGTGTTCGAGGGAGGGCCTTACTTTTATAATCAAATAGGCCTTTTCATAAAACCATGGCATGCTGGCTTTAATTCGGTAGAAGAATTTCCCTCTAGGGTTCCTCTGTTGGTTCGTCTCCTTCAGCTGTCGCTTGAATGTTGGAGACGGGATATTTTTCCATTGATTGCTCTGTTGTTGGGAAAGCCTATTGGACCTTCTCAACAAACTTTGGAGAAGAGGATTTTTCCTATGCTCGGGTATGTGTATAGATTGATTTGAGTCAACCTTTTCTAGATTCTATTGATTTGACTATTGGATCAAGCTCTTGGACTCAACTGTTAGATTATGAGACGTTACTGTTCAGGGGTCGGTTGTGTCGTGAGTATGGTCATCTTTAGCAGAGGTGTCCTCATGTCTCTGTGCTAGTGGTTCAAGTAATAAGATGGCTCTGTCTAATCCAAGGTTGGAAAAGGGTAAAGCACCCATGCAAGGGTGGCTCTGAAAAAAGATGGGTTTGTGCCAATCAGGTCATGAAATAGAAGTTGTGGTCAGAAGAGCACTCTACAGGATTGTCAAGAGGAGGAGACGTTTAACAGGTTTGATGCAATGGATGAGTTAGTCCATGAGGAGGGGGTCTCTATTGACATGCATGTGGATGATACCCCAATAGTTGATCATATTCACGAGCCTATGACTATCAATTCTTCGGCTCTTGTTCCTGCAGAGGCTCTTGGGGTGGAGAAGAATTTTGTTTCTCCATCCCCTGATGTTGGGATTGGGGACTCTTTTGTGTTGGTTGGAACTCCTATGGTTTCTTTTGTTGTTAGTGCGAGTCTAGCTAGTGGCTTAGGCTTGGGAGATTTTGGTAGGAATAAAAGTCCCTCTTCTCCTATTTTGGGTCTGCAGCAAAAATCCTTGAAAAGGGTGCTCTTGATAAACTTTAGAAGGTGGGTAGGAAGAAGGATCAGGAAAAATTTAAGATAGCCAATGAGACGTTGGTAGAATCTAGCTTGGTGAGGACATTGGATGCTCATTTCTCTCACCCTTCGCGATGATTGTGCTATCATAGAATGTAAGGGTTATGAATAGCATCCCTAGACAAAAGGCTATTCAAAATTTGGTTCGTGCTCATTCTCTAGATTTGGTTTTCCTCCAGGAGATGAAGTTGTATGTTGATAGTATGATGCAGTGTGCTTCCAAGATATGGAACAAAGGGTTATGCCAATGTGTGGGTGCGTAAGGTAGCTATGATGGTCTTGCTTACCTTTGGGATCCTCGATGGATCTCTCCCATCTGGTGGTTCTCTTGTAGATTCTCCATCTCCCTTGTTGTGTTGAGTCTGGAGTCAGGCGAAAGAATTTTTCTTTCCAATATTTATGCTCCTTAAGACTTCTATGGTAAGGTTCTCTTGCAGTCTCATGTCAATTTTTTGAGATCTTTGGATCCTTTCCTTTCTTAGATTATGGCAGGTGACTTCAACACAATTGCCTCTTTAGAGGAGAAAGGGGGGGGGGGTAATTCTCATTTGGACCCTTCATCTAATATTCTAAGAGATAATTTGGCTCAGTTGAGGCTAGTGGATATCAAACCTTTGAATGGTATGTTTATTTGGAATAATAGGAGACTTGGTGATGATGCCATTTCTAAAAGGTTAGACAGGTTTCTAGATTCTAGCTTTTGGGTTGGTGACAAGTGGCTGTCAAGTTCTGAAATTTTGGATTGGAATGGATTAGATCATTGGTCGATTAAATTCTCTGCCCGTTTGGCTAATTGCTCCAATAAGAAGTCTTTTAGATTTTAACTTATGTGGCTTAGGGAGGAAAGGCTTCATGATTTAATCTCTAGATGGTTGGTTGAAGGGAGGCCTGCCTTCGACACAACTATGTATTCCTTTGTGAAGAGACTTCAATATATCAAATATAAGCTGAAACAGTGGAATAGGCATCATTTTGGCAATGTTTTTCAGGAAAAAAATGGCTTCTCAGGAATGTTTGGACTCTGTTACTCGACAGATTAGAGATCATGGTCTTTCTAAGAATTTGAGAAGGTTGGAAGCTAGTGTTGTAAAGATCTTGACAAATTGGAGCTCAAGGAGGAACTTTTTTGGAAGTAGAAGGCTCATATTGATTGGCTTCAAGAAGGGGATAGGAATACTTCTTTCTTTCATAATTCGGTTAAGGACAGAAGGTAGGGAAGTGTTATTTCCACTCTCTACTCTCCTAAGGGTTTTGTTCTTTCTTCCTCCTTGAAGATTTGTAGAGAGGTTGTTCAATTCTTTTCTGCTCTTTCTTCTTAAGATACTCCTCATGCCTGTGATGAAGAAGCTTTTATCTTGTCTTGCATCCCCTCTTTGGTGACCAGGGATATGAATGATTCTCTTATTAAACCTATTTCATTGGAGGCATTGGAAGATGTTGTGTTTCAGTTGAAAAAGGAAAAGGCTCCTGGTCCTAATGGGTTTTTGGCAAAGTTTTTTTAGGAATACTAGGAGGTGATCAATCTTGACTTGCTTGAGTTTGTTCAGGAGTCTTTAAGGAATAAACAAATGTTGCATGCTATGAATTCCATGTTTCTTGCTCTTATCCAAAAATGTGAAGGAGTCAATTCTTTAGATCTTTTTCGACCAATTTCTTTGTGCAATGCGGTTTATAAAATTATTACCAAGCTAATTGCTAAGCATCTTAAGCCTTGGTTAGATAGGTTGATTTCAGAGAAGCAAGGTGGTTTTGTTATGAGTAGATAGATCCTGGATGGTGTCGTTATCGTAGTTGAGACTATATATTCTATGGCCTCTTCTAGTGAAAAGGCTATGTTTACTAAGCTGGACATGGCCAAAGCCTATGACCATGTTAAATGGGATTTTTTGTCCAAAATTCTTAAGGCTTTTGGGTTCAGCCGTGATTGGATTGATTGGGTCATGAGTTGTGTGACGACTTCTTCCTTTTTTGTACCCATAAATGAGGAGTCTACTAAGTTGTTTGGTGCTTCTAGGGGCCTTTGGCAGGGGGATCCTTTATCCCCTTATTCATCTTGATGGCCGAGAGCTTAGGAAGTATCATTAAGTCTTGTGTTATGAATGGGCTTATCCAAGGATGGAGATAGGGCAACTTTCTACCCCCTCAATCTCATCTTCAGTTTATTGACGACATTGCTTTGATGGGTGTTGCTAAAGTTTTCGAAGTGGTTTCCTTGAGGAAGACCTTGGATTGTTATCTAGCTGCATCAGGGCAAAGTATCAATGAGAGTAAGTTTTTTATTTATTTATTTAATACCCCTAGGCTTATTCAGCAACGCATTGCCAATATTTTAAGCTTTCAGGTGGGATTGCTCCCTTTCATGTATCTTGGTATTTGTATGGTTGTTCGCTCACTTCCTAGGTATTTTTGGAAAGAGGTGATTGATAAATTTTGCAAGAAGGTTTTCCATTGGACTTGTAGATGGTTATCTACAACTCGTAGAGTTACTTTGTTAAAATTGGTGGTGCAAGTTCTTCCTTTATACAGGTGCTTTGTGTTGACTCCTCCCTCTAGCTTTATCAAATATTTTGAGTCTTTTGTCATTAGTTTCTTTGGTCGTGTAATCTCCTTTCGAGGAAGTGGAGCGGTTAAGTGGTAAATTTTTTTTCAGCTGAGACAGTCCAAGGTAGTCTGGGTTTGTGTAGGGTGGATTGGAATGGTTAGGCCTTGGCTACCAAGCTATACTGGAGATGGTGTTCTCAACAACATCAGTGTTGGGCAAGGAATTTTACCCTTAAATACTTGGGGGGTGTGGATAGTGTTGAGGTTCCTAGAATTTTCCTTATGGGGAAAGGGCCCATGATCTAGGATACTCTCAAGAGGGGGGCCAAGTTGGTTAAACAAGGCCTTTTTTGGATCTACAACAAAGGTTCTAATGCTCTTTTTTGGTATAACTCCTGGGATGGTTTCCCATCTATCATAGCCTCTCATCCTCACCTGCTAGGTTAATGTAGGATTTTTGTTGAGGCTAGATGGAGCAGAGTGATGGATTTTAAAACCCCCCAGGCTTTGGGGCAATCTATTGTTTACAAGTGGAAGGACATGCATGAATGGCCGCTGGGCAGCTCTTTGGAGGATATGATGGAGTTGGCTTCCATTTTGGCTGATAGAGTTTGATGTTCTCTTCTTGAGAGAGATGTTCTTGTGTGGGGTTCAGATCCAAAAGGGAAGTTCTCTGTTGCTTTGGGTTATCGGGTGTTGGATAGACAGGTTTTTGGCAGTGTTGGGGTTCCTTGGTGGAAGCAAATTTGGAATATGTTCTCTTAGCCAAAATGTAATTTTTTCTCTTGGCTGGTGGTTTATGGTAGATGCGTAACCTGGGACAAACTTTGGAAGCATGGTTTTTAGGGTCCTTCAATGTTCCTTTTATGTCTGAAGGATTTTGAGACAACATCTCATCTCTTCTTTCAGTGCCCCTTTTCTAGTACAATTTGGCATTTTTGGTGGGGTCTTGGAATCTGCGATGCTATCATCCCTCTTCTTTAGATGAGTTTTGGTGGAATCTTCGGACCTCTCCAGTTAAGACTTCCTTTTTACACATAGCATGGAATATTGGTCCTAGTTTGCTTATTTGGCATATTTGGTTGGAACGCAACTGCAGTATCTTTTTAAACAAGAAGCTTCTGGTGGGCTAAGTCTGGTTGCACATTCTTGGAGCTTTGCATGAGACTTTGTATGCTAAATGTGATTTTTCGATCCTTGTGGATCTTGGTGATGCTGGAGTGGTTCATAATTTAGGGATTTTTTTTTGTGGAAATGATGGGCCCAAGTTGGGGTGGAGTAGGTGTTCTAGAGGGAAGATCTTTAAGGGGGTCACTGGTTTCCTCCTCACAATAGAGTTTTGAAAATTAACATTGATGGGGTCTGGTGCTCCTGGCTGGAAAAGGATTATTAGTGAGTTTGGTTCTCAAGTTGTGATCGACTTGCTTAAAAGGAGTCAATTAGAGGATGTTAGCTAGTAGTTAGTTGTCGTGGTTAAGAAAATCACCAATCTTGGAGCTCATTTTGATTCTATCACCTTCTCTCATATCCCACAGGAATGGAATAAGGTGGCTGATGGTTTGGCCAAATGGGCCTTTGAGAAGATAGGAACTTGGTTGATGGATGATTGGGGCAGTTTACCTAGGGACCTTGCTCAGGAGTTGGAGAAGTGGGTTACAAAGGATATGAGATGTTGCATGAGTTCTTGATTTTTTGGCTGTTGTGGTCTAACCCTTTTGGGTTTTCTTGTTCGATTATGCTTTGTAACGCTTTCTTTTATTAATAACTTTTTTACCCTCTTTTTATAAAAAAAAATATTTTTTTCTTATATAGGCAAGGTGGTAAAGGTAAGAAATTCAAACACAATGACTAACTACCCCTCCAATGATAGAGCACTTGTTAACTCACACGAAAAGTGTTCTAGCAAGTGGTAAGTGACCATGCAAGAGGTATCTCACAAAGTGAGGACACTTGTCTCAGCCACATGAGGTGAAATAAAACTATAGAAGTCCCTAAGTGGAAACTTAAGAAATGTGAATAGGACTCTCTCTAGGTATGCAAAAGTTAACCAGTTTGATAAAGTCCCTATTTACACCAATAGTTGTGTTGGTTGGTACCACTAATTTGTTGTAGTGGGATGAATTAGATGTGGATTTTCTAGATAAGACATCTTTTAGTGTTGATGCAAGTATGGTTAGTTTTCTTTATTTACATGGTTTTTTGTGCATTGGTATGAGAGGATGGATGATTAGAGTGCCTAGATAGTTAGTTGTTGGGACTTGTAGTATGTATTTTATCTTCTTGGCTTGGAGACATTAGTTCTACATTATTCTTTGAAGCTACTATTATTGTAGTTAAGTGTGTCTTGATCATGGTTGATCTTAATTTAGAAGATGGATATCTTGATGCAATAGAAAGTTAAATATCACAATTAATTGGGAGATTTGGTAGTGATGTGGATTCAATGCTTGTTGATTGATTTGATCTTTTGTAATGGTTGTGGGTGTCATGGAAAAACTATTGGATCATGATTCTTGTATATAGTTAGAATACTTTAGCATCTTGAGTTTCATTGATAGGAGATGTTGGCATTTTGGTTTACCATGGAGGACTCTTGAGGTATTTATTGAGATTTTAATTTATGTCTTATCAATTTTGATAATGGATCATTGGTTGAAAGGATTTTTGGTATTATATTTTGGTTTACTCTAGATACTAGTTATAATTTTTGACATATAAGTACTCTCAAGGAAGATATGTTCATCAGATTGTATGATCTCCTAAGAGGAGATGTTAGATCATGATGTCATGATGCATTATTTGATTCTATAGTTGTATAGTGGGAGATTTGATATTGGTCTAGTTAATTCTCTTGGTATTGAGTACATTGATCTATTTCTTGGGAGGGTCATGAGAGTGTAGTATTTCACTTAGATTTTGGTATGGATTGTTTGGTTGTAGGTGCTCATGGATACTTAGAGACTAAGGTGAGGCTAGAAACGACACTCAAGTGTTTATATCAAGTCATGACATTCAACTCGCTATTTTTTCCCTTTCCTAATTGTTACTCTTTTTAATGGAGCCTTTGTCAAAAATTATCCTTTCAAATAATTTTTAATAATATTTTTTATTGAGTGTAAATTTTCCAAACCAAAGGCTATAAAGACTCATTTTTTAAACATATTATTAATCAATTATAATTCCACATTAGCTCATGTTACACATGTTTAGAATTTATAACCACATCCCATACATGAGACTAGATTGATAACTTGGTGGAATGATGCCATCACTTGTAATTCCTATTTCCTCCACATCTATGGGCATCAATTGACACATTTCCAGCGTTGTTCATATAAAATCACCACCTTGAAGATCCACCAATCCACCATCAATTTGGAAAAAAAACCTTTTTATTTAGTTTGTCGCCTTTGGGTGGGTCTACTCTACCAACAAATTCAAGTTGTAGATGTGCATACTAAATATGGATCCTAATAAGTTGGCAAAGTGAAACCCTAGGAATAAACTTATGATTTCAAGGTGCTTTTCTAGTTCTTTGTGTTTATCATTAAAATTTGAGATTGGCTAGGATATGAGATTGACTTACAACCTAAAGGTGAGTCAATCAACCCTAGGATCTAAATTGGGATGCTTTTGGAATGGATTTTATATGAAATTAAACTAACTAAAAATGAAAATACACTAATCAGATGTAAAAGAAGTAAATCTAGAAAGTCGTAGACAAATTTGGTATTCAGAAACAAACTAAGCAGACTTGTGTTCACTTGTCAAATAAATTTGGAGCTGAATTTGTAGGAATAAGTCACCTAGGGAAACTATATCCTAATAATTGAATTTGAAATTTGTCTTCACATTCCTCAGGTATTTGATCAGAGGCTTCTTCCTTTCGGATCTCATTGTTGGATATTTTTTGGATGTTGAGATAATTGAGTTTCCATATCTTCTCAAGTTATAGGGTTTAAATGTAACAATGGATAAATGATCTTCAATATTCCTCCAATATTCTTTAGATTTGTAGCTTGCACATTCAAAGAGAGAGGAAGGGTTGTGCCATATAGGGGCTTTCCTCAGTCAAACCCCATGTTGGTGTTTCTACCTCCACAATGGAAAAATTGATGATAGAGAGCTCATCCTTTTGAGGGATAGAGGCTAAATGACACAATGAATGATGAGTCAGCAATGGGCTGCAACTCACCACTCAAATTTGATTTCCTTGAAGGATTGAATTCATACACAACCCCTCAAGGCTCCATTAAAAATTGGCTTGGAATTTCTTTGAAGACCTACAAGTGTTAGTCCTCACAAACAAAATGTATGCATAAACATGAACAATCTCACATAAAACTTGACATGATGCTTTGATATTGAAATTTCGTAATAAATATGCTCTTGAATTCTATTGACTTTGTAATAATTGCTTGATAATGCTCTTTATTTCTAATTCTTGCTAGATAATTTCACTTCCTTTCTAAATGATGAAATGACTAGGTATTTATATTGAATTAATCAAATTACCCAAAAATGATATCTCAATAGTCGACATTTGATGTTTGAAATTCAAAATAATAAAATTCCAACTCCGACATATTAAAAATTGGAGACAAAATAGGGGGACTAAGTCACCCAAGGTGTCATTGTCCCAACCCTATTTTGCAAGGTGTAAAGTGTCAAGAGAAAAATATTAAATTTTTACCTTAGTTTTTTACATGTGATTTCTTGATAAATGTTCAAATGGCCACAAAATGCATAATTTAGGATATTAGATGGACAATTAGGTCCATGCACATAGGAGGGAGAAAAATCTAGTGTGAAATTGTTAAGGGTGACAATTTATGGTGCTACATTTAGTCCCCACTTTAGTGAGAGTATGAACTTAGGCTCAAACTTGTGTGTTAAAGTAGAACATATGTCAAGAGGGGTGCGATTATCCAAATGTTGAAGAGATAGGATGAAAATGAATCTAGGGGGAGTGCATAGGCCCCTGGGATTCAAGATCCCATGTAAAAACAATATAAGAACAAAGGAACAAACATGTATGAAATGAAACAAGATGACACAAAACATATATGACAAAAAAAAATACAAACATAAAAAGGAGGAATTCATGACTCACGGGCCAAATTTTTTTGATATTTGTTAGGTGAACCATGAATGAAAGGCACCATAGGCTAGTGAATTCTAATATTCACTAGGTAAGCATTTCAAAGACAGTAGAAAAATAAGAAACACACAAGGGATAGTGAGGATCGATTTTTACTATGTCTATACCCATGTCAACCATACCAAGAGTTATAGTCCCAATATTGATAAGGTGCTACACAAATGATCAAAATGCTTAAGCTAATGCATCACTCAGTTTAGCATGTGTGAACAAAGTGAAACACATAATGGAATGTATGCCCCCACATTAAATTAATTTCCAAAAACCATGTTTTGAGCAATTTCCTTAAGGTAGAAAAATGATAAATGCCATGTGATAAGGTCATGAGAGCTTATTTGGAAAGCCCTATGCCAATAATATGTTTATAAATAAAGGTAGATCATAACGAGGGGTTTCCCCTAATACAATACCATAAACAACACATAGATGATCACATAATGGATCCATAGATCTGGGGTCAATATACATCTTTGCTACAATATAAGTGAGCTCAAAATTAACATCATTCCCCCAAATAATCATGAAACTACAAATACAAAAAAAGAAAACATAGAGAAAGAAAACAAACTTTTGGGTCAACATGGAAGAGACCTAAATGTCTTAATGCCTTGCACCATCCCTAAAAGGAAAACATAATACAATAAAATGTCCACAACATAAAGAAGAATGGAGATACAAATAGATGAATGTCATGACAAACTTATTTCCTTTGTATCCTTGTACCAATGGAGCAACAAGGGTCATCAAAAGAAAAATAAAAAGCATAAAGTTACATAAAGTAGCACAACATAGGGGATCACATTACATGCAAGCAAACACAAAACACATAAAGAAAATAAAGGGTACTTCACATGCAAGCCAATCTAAAGAAAATTATCTGCATTCAAATATTGCTCATCATATATGGAAGGCGGAAAAATAGCCAAAGGGAACACAATAAGTTTCATACTAGGAGCATCATCAAGTTCAACATGTGGTGAATCACTCATGTCAAGAGTATCATCATGGTTGCCCCCATCTAAATCTATAGACTTTGAAAAAACAAAGATAGGCCATTATGTACTTGTTCATCAATCTTAGCATCTTCATCCTCATCATCCATATTTATCACAATAGATGGTTTGATGACAGTGTCAGTTATATTTTCTTGTTTCATTTTCTATTTTGGTTAGGACATGTAAGGTTCAATGTCATTTTTTGGTGAAGGTTGTCATTCATCATGATTTTTTTGAATAAGTGTTTGATCATCAGGTAATATTTTATTCTTTTCACCCAACTAACAAGAAATAGCATGACGTCTATGCCTACGCTCTTTAGCATTTTTGTTTCTTCTTGTTTTGTTTACAATTTGTGAAGGGGTAAGAGTAGGTTTCTCAACCATTGGTGTCTTTTCTTCCCTTAGAGGAGGAACTGAAGGGACCACCGAGGGTTGGGGAATTGTTGTCTCCTTAGGTCTATAAATTTGCTTCTTTTTCGGTGTCACAAAGGTAATCATATGATTGTCTCTTGGTATTTTTTATGATATTGGTGGAGGAACTAAAACATAAATAACTTATGTAGTTGGAAGCATACTTTCTTCAGACATGGGTCCATTGACAACCTGTGGGGTGAGAGGAACAACCATGGCCCTATCATTCTCAGGTGGGATATTGCTAAGGGATTATTTTTTTATGAAATTTTCCTTAAATTTTTGATATGACCTGAAAAAGAAATCCTCACAAGGATTAATAATTTCCATAGCTTGAGGCCAAAAATAGTCCAATAAAAATTTTCCACCAAAAGCCAAAGGTTTAATACCATTATGATGAACTGTGTATATTTTATTTTCAAATGAGAACTTTAGCACTTGTGTATTACAGATGGGGCACCTGGAATTCATGGAGCATAACCATGGATAACCCAGCTTCTCACAAAATCAATCAAACGTTGAGATGATGGTGAAGGATACATCTAGCTATTTTGGTCCAACTTTAAGTGGAAGAGTTATAGAACCTATCAATGGAAAGCGAAACCATCATTAGTTTTTAACCATGCTTTTGGTTGTTCATAAGAATATTGATAAATTTCATGCACAAACAAGAATTCCTTAGTAATCACATTCTCTAGATACATAAGATCAATGAGTATCCCTGGTGTAGGCTTGTCATTAATACATCTAGCGATATAGAGAGGACCATCTAGTGCATGTATAGATGCATCAATATGTGTGAAAGAAATGTCAAGTAACAAAGTGGTTCAAACCTTACAAGGTTTAATATCTATTAGGCTAACTGTATTATCTAGACCATCCTCATCATCATTCTTATCACTAGAAGCTTACACAAAGTTGGATGTATGCTTTGGCATTGGTTTTGTGTAAATTTGGAAATTTTGATTACCAAATTGTTTCCTTTATCATTAACATCGACCAACAAGATGTGATTAGAATCAATGAGGTCTCACACTTGATGTTTAAGATGCATACAACACTCCATATCATGTGTATGCATATGATGATATTGACAAGATACTTTTGGGCTGAAATTTGGAGATAAAGGTTTTGTTGTATCCATGGGTCTAATTAGAGGTTATTGGATTAAGTTCTTACTCAATAGTTGTAATATGATTGAATGAAGGGAGTCAAGCAATTAAGTAAATTGTGTAAATTGTCTATCTCTCGGCCTAAAATGATAAGGATTTGAATGTATGGCTACAACTTGTGGTTCAATATTATTAGTTGTTTTGACGTGTGTTTATCTTGATAAAGTTCTTATTTAGCTTATTGAATGGTTGACTATTGTTTTTGATTCACCAGTTCAGATTCATTAATAGGAGTTGATGAAGGTGTACCTTCATGTTGACTAACTAATATATCTGATAATCATGAAGATCCATACACAAGTGTGTAAAGGATGAATACTTCATCAATGATATCTTATCCCTAATTCCAGGTTGTAAATTCCTTATGAACACCCTTTGAATATTAGCATCAAGAAGAGTGTAGTTGATTTGTGAAAAAAGTAACGGATATCTCCCTATCAATTTTTTTGTACCTTTTTTATTTTCCCTTGTTTGCAATGCACTAAATCAATTAATGTAATTTGAGGACCAATGTTTATTTGAAAGTTTTGTAGAAATACATCAACTAGTTCATTGACTGAATTTATGGAGTTATTGAGAAATGAATAAAACCATTCCAAGGCCATGTCTTTCAATGATCTTGGAAAGATTTTAGCTAGGAGCTTATCTTAAAAAATGAAGTCACTACAAAATGTTATATAAGATGATACATGACTATTAGGATCTCCCTTATCATTGTACTTCTCAAATCGAGGTATTTCTATATTTTGGGCATGGTGTTTTCAAAATTTTAATTGAAAATGGACTCCTCTTAAGATATTATGGTAATTTTCCATTTTGATTTTGATTCAATGTGGAAATTTATTGTTTAAGGGATGTCACATTTTGCAAAATTTGATTTATGAATGAATCATTACTTGAAATGTTTTGTGAGTTTGAAAATGTTTGGTGGACTACTATGTTGGATGTTTACAAGAGGTGACGAATATTGAGGTGTTACACGTGATGTTACAAAGCTACTAGGATTGCCACTAGGAAGCCCTAAGATTGGAGTTATGCCATTAGTGTTGTATCATTGAAGCTATAGTTGGAAATGTAAATGTAGGAATAGAAGGTATAGTTGTGGGGGGGCGCGGAATTTGTTTTCCTCCTTGGTTTTGAGTGTATCCTAATGCTTGAGTGTATCTAATTGTCTTAGGGATATTAACATCTACTATGTGACCTAGGCCATGCAAAACCTCAATTCCTTGAACATCAATGATCAAGTTTCTAATATTGTCCACTGTAGGCACTGTCTATTCTGCTAAGGATTTATTACTTAAAATTAGTCTTGTAATCCCTCTAAGTCTTTATCCAATTGTTTGAGATTTTCATTGGGAACATGAGCAACAATAGTATTAATTTCCATGAAGGTGTTTGATTGTGCCATTGTCATGGGTATTGTGGTATTAGGAATGGAATCCAAAATGGGTTGGGTATTGATAATACTTTGTGTGAAAGAGTTGGAGGACTGAGGATCCATAATATATGTAACAACAACGTGGGATGCCATAATTCTACAACTATGTCTCACTAGAGTACATTGGAAATAGGACACAAAGTTATAAAGCTCATATGAGTTTCAAAACACTAGGTGTTTCCACTATTAACACTAAATTGCAAAACAATCATAGTAAAACACATGGAATCAAAAATAAAAAATAAAACACACACAAAAAACAGAGAGACAAAGGTCTGATAAAAAAATGATCCAAAATTAATTGGACAAGGGCACCCAAGGAACCTTTTTCTAGCAAAATTTTCTGCTAGTTTCAAAGGTTGAATGGCTATAATACTGTTTAAGGCTTCTATTCTATGACTGTGTAGGTGTGATAGTCAATATTTTCTAAAATTTGTCCAATTTATGAAATTATGCAATGAAAATGCAAGTGTGCAAACAATTTTCAAAAATTTATAGAAATAAAATACAATTCCAAATGTAATTTCTAGATCTAAAATGCAACAAAATATGAAAAATGATAATTTTTATATCTTTTTGATACAAAACAATATAATTTTTCACCTTTTTCAAACTATATGCAAAGTACTTAAATGGATGCAATGAAAACTTTCAGATCTCAAATGACCTAATGCATATTTGTAAATGCATTTAAGATGTTGATTTGACTTATGATGATTGAAATTAACCCTATTGCAACCTATGTTGTAATATGATATGCAATTTTTTGAATTTTTATACTTTTTTCAATGCAATAATAAATGCCTAAATGAAAAATTTAAAACAATGCAATGTTAATATTAGATCCAATATGCTAGGTTTAAAATTTTAGAAGGTCTATAATGTTAATGTGTCAGGTTCACCAAAATGATAAGTTGGGAAAGTGAAACCTTAGGAATGAACTTAGGATATCAAGGTGCTTTTCCAACTTTGTGTTTATCATTAAAATTCAAGATTGGCTAGGATATGGGATTGACTTACAACCTGAAGGTGAGTAAATCAACCCTAGGATTTGAATTAGGATGCTTTTAGAATGGATTTTGTATGAAATACAATGATGCAACTAACTAACAATTAAAATGCACTACTTAGATGTAAAAAGAGGGAAGTCATAGATAAATTTGGTATTTAGAAATAGATTGAGCAGACTTGTGTTCATCTATCATATAAATTTGAGTTAAATTTATAGGACTAAGTCACCAGGGAACCTATGTCCTAGTAACTTAATTTGAAATTTATCTAAAATTCCTCAAACTTTAAAAATTGGATCAGAGGACTCGTTTCCTATTTCAATTGATAACCAACCCTATTTTGTGGGGCATAAAGTGTCGAGAGAAAAATATTAAATGTTTACCTCAATTTATTTTGTACATGTGATTTCTTGATAAATGTCCAAATGGGCCGCAAAATGCATAATTTAGGACATTAAATGTACACTTAGGTCCATGCACATAGGAGGGAGCAAAATCTAGTGTGAAATTTTCAAGGGTGACAATTTGCGAAACATTGTTTTTTGATGCCTAATGAGAAGACTCCTAATTTGGAGGCATTTTCCCATGAATTTTATACATATTTTTTGGATACTATGAACAAAAATCTTCATAGTGTATATCTAGAATATTTTTACATTTAAGAAAAATACTCAATAAAGGGAATAAAAAATGTATACCTAAAGCTAGTGACCTTGAATACATTTACAATTGTTGGCCTATTGCTTTGTTGAATAATTATTACAAGATTATTAACAAGGATCTACTCTTAAGCTTAGGCCTCTTCTGCCCCAGCTCCTGCTTCTCTCTTGTAGAAGGTTATTTTTTGTTTTGCAGGTGATCCTAGAGGCTTGAGTCCTTGAGTCACTCTAACAAAATTATTCTTGCTAGACATGTGCATGGTAGGGTCCTACAAAAGTGACTCTTAATAGTGGTTTTTGTACAAGCCTATACAAAATTAATTTATATGATCTAGGTATTAGAATAAATTACATATTTGAAAACTAGACTCAAAATTATACATTTAATATTATTGTATTTTTTTATTATTCTATGCATAAGTGCGTCAAACATTTAGTCAAACTGTGACAAATTTAATTTTTAAGAATAAAACTTCCACTTTTTGGCCAAAAAATAGACCCAATTTCTTGCACCTACCCTCTAATCATATTCTACAATTAGACCATGTGAACTATTTATGAACATACAATTTATAGTTTTCATACAAGGGATCAACCACACCTAAGGAACTACGATAGTAGGTCCAACTCTCAAATTCATCTCTATCTAGTTTAGTATAATTATACCAGCTTTGATCATAATAGTGTTCCACCATGTTAAATTATCTACCTAAAAACTCATTTTCATTAGAGAGATTCATAGACATGCAATACCAAATAATAACATTTTATTTAACATTATTTGGTGTGATATAAGACAAAATTTGATGGTTTGATCATGGATAAAGATAAGAGCCCAAATAAAAATATGAAAAGAGACCACACCCTTATCAATGTCATATTTAGACAGCCATGCTAATAGATCCAACATAATTTATCCACTACCATATCTACAATAAATATACAAGAAAACATATTTCTAAATATCATAGACATTTCAAGAAAAATATTAATTAAATACTTCTTGTAGAAATATGATATCAAGTTTCTATTTTTAAATGGTTCCTTTGACTCTAAAATTCCAATGAGGGAGATATATCCTTATAATGTTCTAAGAAAATAAATTGTACTTCATGGTGATCAAGAGATTAATTTCATCTTAAAATAAAAAAAACCCCAAAGTGGTTGAATAAATAAGATCTTTATCATTATTTTGATAGCCTTGGGAGGAAGAAAGGGATTTTTAGATTTTTCCTTCACTAGGAAAATAGACAGAGTAAGATTAAAGGGAGATAAAGAATCAAACTAGAGGGTTCTTTCCTTTTCCTAGTAATTTTCCAAGTATCAAACATAACATCTTGATAAGGTAAGGATATAACAAAGTGAGAAGGTTCTAACATAATTTTCTAGGAGTGGAGGAAGAAACAATGGAGGATAGATATGAGAAAAAGGGTGACCTTATAAGATAAAGAAGGTTGAGAAGGAGAGGATTATATGAGGGGAAGTAATGGGTGGCTAAGTAATTATATTCTTTTTGATGAGAAATTCATAAATTAGGTGCCCTTTTCAACAATAAAAATGTATTTTGGATTATTTAAAGATAAAATTTTAGTTGTTCCATGTTGAATTTTGAGCCTATTAGTTTAATGGTTTATTGTAGTTTGTTTAAAATAACTTTTGTTCACATTGGTTGTCAACTCTTGGGGAGACTGTTGCACATGTTTGTGAGATTGTTATTTGACATTAATTGTCATTGATGTTCCTATCATTGGTACTCATAGAACGTTGATAGTTTATCATGATAAGTTCATGGTTAGATTTCTTTTGTTGGTTTTCATGCCTTATTTAATATCAAGTAAAGATGAATTAAGTATGGTTATTTCCAACATAGATAATATCATGATGATATATTAAGATGGGGATTAGAAGTAATGGTGAAGGTGGAGATGTGTTGATGGTCTCCAATATTTTTTATAATCTATCCCATTGTCCTTGAGGAAGTATGTGTTGTTGTAAGGAAGTTCTAGTCTCTGCAAGTTGGTGAAAGTCCCTATTTCAGGAAGATGCTTTGAAGATTGTTTGGGAGAACGCTCCACATTCATCCGCTGTTGAAGATATGGTCTTGCAATTTGGGATTTAGTTTTTTTGGTTTGTGGATGTTGCACTCCTATATTTTTAGGTCACCTACGTTTCCAAGGAGGTTTTTGGTATTTGCAATGTATTGGTAGTTTTGTTGGTTGTCTAGAATGGTTCAGAAAATGCTTTACATTTCTCCACATTGATGTTTCTGATCTTATGGCTTGGTGGATGTGTTTTTAGTGCTTTTCTAGTATCTCAATTAAGTTTTCATGTGATGGTGTGTACCACAAGTTGATCTATTAATGTTATATCTCATGGTTGTGTATTATGTTCTTTTGAGATGAAGTGTTCTACTTATGTTTGGGTTGTGCATGACAATGTGAGTGAAGTTTCCAGAAATGTTGTTTCGGATGTTCATGGAACATCTCTTTTTTGTTTTCACATCAATGATTAATCTCTTTGGTGCGAGATACTATATTGAATTAGTTTTCTAGGAAAATAATAAATATAGATGGCCAACAAGGCTTGTTATGTTGCTTGCACCATGTGCTTGGGGGTTTGCACCATCATATGAAGTTGTGTTAAGATGCATTTGGGTCTTCATCTATCTTGTTGATAATTTCATTAAGTAAATTTAGTTGGATGTATGTTTTTGGGTTGACTAGTTATGTGCTACGTGTTTCATCTACATGTTTCCTTGTTTCTGACTTGGGTTGTTGTGCAGAAACATGTGAGTTGTTTGGAATCAAATTGCAAGATGTAACAAGATTGTTTTTGGTCCTCTCTATCTTCTAGATAGGACCACATTATATTTTTGTGGCTGACTTGTGGAAATCATTGTTTGTATTCTTTCTAGTCCACCTAATTGATGTTTTGAGATCTTATGGAGGATATAAATGAAAGAAAATTTCATTTGAAAGATGATAGTGTGTGGGGATGCGTGAAGATGAATTAAAGTAGTGAGTTGCGAAAAAGAGAAGGGAAATGAGCTTTAATGCCTCAGTCAACACAATGTATTGTTGACAAATATTGTAATTCTTTAATATTCATTTATCCTACTCTAAGATAGTGAATCTCATTAGGTCCTTGTAATTTGTATCTTTCCCTAGGGTTGTGCACTCAGTACTGCAAGTCCCTTGTATCTTACCCTATGGTTTTGCACCTTAGTTTGCAAGTCATAAGTAGTGAGCCTTAAAAACAACAATGTAATTTTTGTAAGTAGTGACCTTCATATATTATGTGTTAACTCTCATCGTTGCTTTCATGTAAATCTAATGTTATCTTGTGTATGTGTATTCATTATATTATCTTTCATTGCTATTGATTTGAATAAGTTTTTCAGATCTAGTTAAGGATTTTTTATCTTGTCAATAGTTTCATTTTACATATTGCTGAAGGGTTTAAGGTTTGAAAGGGTTTAAGTTTTTGTAGATATTGATTCAACCCCTCTTCTCAGTATCTGAGTGTGTTAAACAATTGTTATCAAATCCAAGTTCCTCTGAAGAATCTTAACCGCTTGAGGAAAAGACCCAAGATGGCACATGATGGATCTTACAAAGGTCCTAGGTTTAATAGGACAAATTACACCTTTTGGAAGTTGAGAATGGAAGTTCATCTAAACTCTCTAGGGTTTTGTGTTTGGTAATCTATCAAAGATGGTTATACTACTCTTGTTGCTCCTCCAATAGATTCAAATGAGATTAAGTTGTATGAGAACAATGCCAAGGCTAAGAATTCTATTTTGTGTGGGTTAGATGATTCAAAAATTTTGAAGATGACAAGTTGCAGTTTTGCTAAAGATTTATGGGAAAATTTGAGTAGCATTTATGAAGGTGATAATAAGGTGAAGAAATCCAAGATGCAAATTTTCAAGAGTAGATTTGAGACCCTAATGATGATAGACAATGAAGATATTGCTAGTTATATGCTTCGATTGGATTATGTAGTTACTAGCATTAGAGGTCTTGATGGAGAAGTGAATGAAGATAAGATTGTGAAGAAGGTTTTGAGATCTCTCCCTAAAAATTATAGTCATAAGGTTTATGTTATTGAGAAGTCTAAGGACTTGGATAAGTACTCAGTATATGAAATGTTTGGTGCTCTCACAACCTTTGAAATGAGAGAGTTTGACAAAGATGATCCAAAGAAGGAAGCAACATTCAAAACCAGTAAAAAGGAGGAATATGAAACAACATATTAGAATGATGGCTTTGATGAGGTGGAAGAAAAATTTGTGAGAATATTGAAGAAAGGAACCGACATGTGCAAAGGTAAGTTACCTTTCAATTATTTCAATTGTGGGAGGATTGGTCATTTTTCCCCTAAACGCCCTTTTAAAGAATTAGAGGATAGCAACAAAAGTTTAGAGAAGTTCAAAAGAAGTATTTATTCCATGAAGAGCAGTTGTTCTTTAGAAGATGAGGATCATGATGATTCAGATGATGAAACACTTTTTATGGCCTTGATATTTGGTGACAAAATGAGTGATATTGGAAAATGTAAACAATTTGGTGCCTTTTAGATTGACAAGGATAATGAGAAATCAATGGTTGTATGGACTTCCTTTCAAGGAAAAGAAGTAGTGGATGCTTGGGTAATTGATAGTGGTTGCTCTAACCACATGGCTAGTGACAAGGGAAAGTTCATTAGCCTTGAGAACTGGAATGGTGGCGCTGTCAATTTTGGTGGTGATGAGTTAGCACAAATTTTTGGAAAGGGTGCCATAATAATTGATGAAAAGAACAAGACTAAGGATGTCCTCTATGTCAAAGGTCTGAAGAATAATCTCATTAGTGTTAGTCAGATGTGTAGCAAAGGATATAACCTTACATTTCATGCCAATGGAAGTGAGATTAGGAAGGTAGGGTTTGGAAGATTAGTTGCAAAAGGTACTAGGACAAATAGAAATGTCTATATCATCTAAAGGAGTGTCAAATGAGAAAGTTGACAAAGACAAATTTCAAGTACTAGGTGCCTTTGAGTAGCCTAATAGTTGAGGTTGATCCTATACTTGAACACATGGGATCGAAAGCAAAGTTTAATGATATGTTTTCTTTAGAACCAAATCTAGAGTCAATAGGTTGGTACACCAATTTAGATATTTAGGAAATAAAATTTGAAGGAAAACTTTGGTCTACTTTTGAATATCTCAATGAACCAAGAGCACTAAATCAAAAATATGAGAGCATGCTTGAAAGATCAAAGGAGATAATTGTCAAATCAAAGGCACAAGCTGAAGAATCAAAAGAAGAAATTGGAAATCTAAAAGCTCAAATAGAAGGATGTAAAGGATGTGAAATTAAACTCAAGGAGGTAGAGGATGTGATCATTAATTTGAAAGTTAAGGTTGAATGAGGAAAAAGGATTGAAGATTGCTTGAATACTAAGCTCAATGATAAAACTATTGAATGTTCAAAAATTGAAGAAGAGCTTGTTTCCTTAAGAAAAGAGCTGAAAAAAGATAAAATTAACAAAGGAGGTTATGAAATTCTTGAAGTATTGATTAACTCTCAAAAACCATCAAAATAAAAATCTAGTCTTGTGTTTGCAAAATGGAAAATTCCTATAACCAATGCATTTGCAAACTTATATGATAACGTCAAAGCAGAAGGAAAGTCTGATATAAAGGAGGAGAAATCTTGCACTAGAGATTCTAAGAAGAATGCCTCTCTAGATGAAAAAACAAATCAAGATAGCAAGAAAGAAGGTAGATTCACTCCTATCTAGAGAAAAAGAAGTTTTAAAGGTCCTCCACCTACTAGATAGCATGCACTTACCAGATTCAATTAATCCTTTCAAGGTTATTATTTTTCTTGCAATATATTTGGGTATAAGTCTATTGATTGTAGATCTAGATAGAGAAGGAATGATAGCATGAGTAGAAGATAATTTGTGCCCAAAGATACAATGATGTTTCTTTTCATGGATATTGCTATGCATACTACAATTTTGGGCATATGGTTTTTGAGTGCAGAACTAAGGTGAAGAGGAACAATTTTTTTCCAGAGCACAAAATTATGTGCTACAAATGCAACAAGATGGGACATAAATAAAATTGTTGTAGAAGTGGTTTTGTGAAGCTACCAGTTCAGAATAAAAAAAATTGAAACCCTTAATCAAGAAAGGAAGGGTAATTTTAAAAGATTTGGAAGGAAAAACAAGTTCAAGAGAATGAGAAGAAGAATGATTCTACACTTGTGCATTATACACAATACCTACTTGAAAAACCAATATATAGCATTATCTTAGGGGGAGATTTAAGTTGAAAATATTTTTTCCCCCTAAAAAGGACAAGATGTTGAAGATTGCAGCATGGAAGAAGAAATGGATCATATCCTTTGGTGAGAAGATCTATTGTACAAGAATGAACCTTTTGATGAAGGTTCTGGTCTAAATATATATTTTAAGGAGAGTCATGATGTTTTTGTCTACATCCTTCCATCGAGAAGTTTTTTTCTTGCGGTCCAAAAGATAAGTTGGTTGAGTTGTGAAGGTGTCATATCCTAGATTTCCAGTCTTTACACCTTCTTAAGTGAAAGTTGTAAGTGATAGAGTCTGTTCTATACTCTGGCAGGGTAAAGTAATGATGAAGGCTTGTTGTAATTATACACATTCCTCAAGAAATGAATATATTTCCATGCATTTTTGTGGACACGTTTAGGGATAATCAATACATACTATTTTGCAGTATCAGGTGATTTGGTGGTCCACAAGTTTAGCTTTCAAATGATAGAGTGCTATAAATTGTTTTGGATGCCTACAATAATATATGTTTGAGAACTTGCACTAGTTGGAGTATTTATGTATCAGTTATATAGGTTTATATGGACATTCTACGTGTCTCAGATTATTTGAAGTTGTGAGAAGCACAAGTGGAAGTTTATTTTTCATGGAAGAAAGATTGGTCTCTTGGTTCAGTAAAAATTAATACTCAATTTCCTTATCCACAATAGAAGTTGAGTATATTGTTGTAGCATCTTGTTGCACCTAGGTGCTTTGGATGAAGCATACCTTAAAGGATACAAAGGTGGTTTATGATGAACCTATTCCTATATTGTGTGATAATACTAGTGAAATTAACATTTCTAATAATTTGGTGATGCATTCAAGAACAAAAGGAATTTCAAACCGATATCACTTTCTAAGGGAGAAGGTTTTCGAGCAAGAAGTTAGAATGGAGTATGTGCCTACTAAGGATCAGATTGCAAATGTCTTCACTAAGGCAGTTTCAAAAGATACTTTTGAGTATCTTCGATAGAAGTTAGGGGTAATTGCCTCTCCTTCTTCCTACTAGATGCATAATTGGTGCATTTTTCCAGGGGAGTAGTTCAAGATATATCCTTATTCTTGGATTGATGGTGGTTTCCTCTTAGGGGGAGCTCATAATGGTTGTTAATGATAGGGGAAGCCTATTAGTGTCTTCAAGAAGGAGTGTATGTACATCAAAGGGGGAGAAGCTTGAAAAGGAGAAATAATGTGCTCCTTATGGGGAGCTTGAAGAAAATGTGCATTTGTTGAGTATGTATAGTTGTTTGAAAAAGAAGTGTTATTGGTCAATGGGGGAGAATGTGGTAATGTTTCAAATGAATATCATTTTTCCCCTTGTCCTTAATGTTAAAAGGGGAGAATGTGTAGGTGTGTGTTGCCATCAATGCCAAAGGGGGAGATTGTTGGCATTGGTTGTTATTAATGTCAACACTTGAGGAGATTTTTGTATACTTGGTGAGTTGGTTGTCATTGATGTTGAAACACTTGAGGAGATTGTTATGATGTCAACACTTGGTGAGTTTGTTGGCATTAGTTGTCAATTCTTGGGGAGACTGTTGCACATGTTTGTAAGATTGTTGTTTGGCATTAATTATCATTGATGTTGTTGTCATTGGTGCTCATAGTTGTATGTTGTTGATACTTTATGATGATAAGTTCATGATTGGATGTCTTTGGTTGGTTGTCATGCCTTATTTGATATCAAGTAAAGATGAACTAAGTATCATTAAGTTATTAGTAGAGATAATATCATGATGATATATTAAGATGAGGATTAGAAGTAATTTTGAAGGTGGAGAGGTGTTGCTAATGGTCTCTAGTATCTTGTATGTTGTCCCCTATTGTTCCTGAGGAAATATGTGTTGCTGTAAGGAATTTTTGGTCTTCGTAAGTTGGTGAAAGTCCCTGTTTTAGGAAGATGCTTTGAATATTGTTTGGAAGAATGTTGTGCATTCCTCTGTTGTTGAAGATATGGTATTACAGTTTGCTATTCAATGTTTGCGGTATGTGGACATTACATTCCTATTTGTTTAGGTCACCCAAGTGTTGTTGAGGAGGTTTCTATATTTGTGTACACTGTATTGGCAATTTTGTTGGTTGTCCCTGATTAAGCCCAAAAAATGCTCCACATTTCTTCATTATATTGATGTTTCTGCTCCTACGACTTGGTGGATGTGCTTTCAATTCTTGTGCAGTGTATTAGTTTAGTTTTCATGTGATGGTGTTATCGTAAGTTGATTTGTTAATGTTCTATCCCATGGTTATGTATTATGTACTTTTGAGATGAAGTGTTCTACTTTTGTTTGGGTTGCAGTGTTTGTTTTTGGAATGATAGTGTGAGTGAAGATTTTGGAAATTTTTTTGGATGTTCATGGAATATATCTTTATGGTCTGCACGTCAATGATTGATCTCTTTGGTGCTGCATATTATGTTGAATTAGATTTTTGGGAATATAATAGATATTTGGCTAACAAGGCTTGTTATCTTTCTTGTGTTGTTTTCTTGAGGGTTTGCACTAGTATATGAAGTTGTATTAAGATGTATTTTGGTCCTAACCTATCTTATTGAGAAACACATTGAGTAAATTTAGTTGGATGTATGTTTTTGGGTCGACTGGTTATGTGCTACACACTTCATCTAGATGTGTCCTTGTTGTCAACTTGGGTTGTTGTGTGACAACATGTGAGTTGTTTGGAATCACATTGGAAGATGTGATAAGATTTTTTTTGGTCCTCTCTATCTTTTGGATAGTACCACATTATGTTTTTATGGCTGACTTGTGGAAATCATTATTTGTATTCTTTTTGGTTGACCTAATTGATGTTTTGAGATCTTGTAGAGGATATAAATGCAAGAAAATTTTAGTTGCAAGATAAGAGTGTGTGGGGATACATGTGAAGATGAATTGAAGTAATAAGTTGTGAAAAAGAGAAGAGAAATGAGCTTTAACACCTTAGTCAGCCTCTGTATTGTTGACAAATGTTGTAATTCCTAAATCTTCATGTATCACGCTTTGAGATAGTGAATCTCATCAGGTCCTTGTAACTTGTATCTTTCCCCAGGGTTGTGCACCTCAGTATTACAAGTCCCTTGTATCTTGCCCAATGGTTGTGTGCCTTATTCTGCAATTCTATAGGCAGTGAGCCTTAAACAACATTGTAATTTTTGTAAGCAGTGAGCTTCATATATTATGAGTTAACTCTCACTGTGATTTTTCTCTTCTTGGGTTTTCCACGTAAATCTTGTGTTATCTTGTGCATGTGTGTTCTTTATCTTATCCTTCATTGTTGTTGATTTGAATAAGTGTTGCAGATCTAGTTAAAGGCTTTTGATCTTGTCAATAGTTTGATTTTGCGTATTGTTGAGGGTTTAAGGTTTGAAAGGGCTTATGTTTTTGTAGATATTGATTCACCCCCCTCTCTCAATATTCAAGTGTGTTCAACAATTTCTACACAAATCTTAGGGTAAACACTAAGGTTGGAAAATTTGTCTAAGTTATACTACTCAAATAACTTTTTACAGTCCCAATTAAAAGGTAACCATATTCAAATAGAGGAGTTCTATCCATATAGGATAATGAGAACAAGATGGATATTCATGGTAGAACTCAAAGTTCCAAGCTTGAAGATAACATATTTGTCCACATATCACCCCATGTCCCAAAATTGAATGCCCTTACAATCTTTAACTAGTTCCGAAGTTAAGGACTAAGATTGTTTGGAGTATAAATTATTTATAATTATTGCTTCAACCTAGGATTCCCACCCACTTATGGTTCCTAGCATTTATAATATCTGTAGACTCCACAAAAATCTTGCAAAGAGCATCCTCTATTGACTATATATGTTGTTTATGAGGATAAACCTAGTTAGAGAGAGGAGGTCTAGCACTATACATCTCAACCACTAGATAAGGGGCAAGATGAATCCCATCCTTAATTCTACTTAAGATTTGTGTCAAATTATCTAATGTAACCTAAAACCTACTAACACAAAAATAAAGAGCATCAATATGACTAGCAACATGCATAGATGTTTGGCATAGGAGAATGAGTCCATGTCTTGACTCTTGATATGAGACAAATTTCTCAAAATCACTAAAACCCCCTAATGATAGGGAAGATAACATCTAAGAAAGCATATATATTTGACACTACCAATAATGAAGCCAAAAAAAATGATGTGGATAATTTGTTTACCTTTTGATAAATATCTAGCTAAAAATATATAAGCCTCTCTTCATCATCCTTGTCCAAATAGCCATTTTACTCATCCTCAATATCTCTATTAGCATATTCCTTGCTATCATCTTCTTCATCCTCCCCGTTTGTAACTTTTAGGCTATGAACATGTGATAAATTAGGAAATTTATCACTTGATGATATTTGAAACAGTCATTCTTAGTTGGTGTTTGTTTGTGTGGAATACACAATTTTATAAATTTAAATAGACCAAAGATTTTAAAATTATATTTAAATTAGAATCGAGGTTTGATTTCCAACCTCATTTATTAAGGACATTAAGTCTTTTGATTAGTAGAATAATATTTTTGATGGACTATTTATAAACCATTCAACTTCATCAATAAATCAAAAACCATTTATTTTTTTTTATATATTAATTATTCAATTTATATTTTATATATATATATATATATTTTAAAATTAATATTTCTAAATATCACCTTACATTTGTTTTATTTTTAGAATAATTAATCTCACCTATGTAATTTTATAGAATACCACCACTTATTAACTTTTTATGCAAGAGCATTTAAAAATCTTTTAAAAAATCATACATTAATTACCCTATATAATTTCTTAAAAAAATCATACATTAATTACCCTATATAATTTCTTTTCTAAAGTATCTTGATTGCAATTATACCAAGATATACTAAATCTTAATTGAATATGTTAAACTCTTTTTTTTCACTTGTCTATTTAAAGTTTGTTCACTTGAATTTAACACATTAAATTTTATTTGATTATGGAGATCAAGAATTTTATTAACTCATGCATATTTGAAAATATCAATGTAATAATATCATTATATTAATGGATAATGATATAAGATGAGATATGAGTAAATAGGTGCATGTTTGTGAGAATTATATTTTTTCTTTTAAATTATATATTTTAAGAAAAAATTATATATTATATTTAATTTGTCATTTATTTTAATCTTAATGATAGTTAATGGAATGTAATCCAAAACATTGATAGTAAACATTATTACAAAATTAAATTTAAAAATACTTTTATATTCATCTATTTTTAAATCTCAATATTACATTACATAAATAAAACACATGTTAAATTTAAAGTTTTTATGTTTCTTTATATAAACTTTCACTATTATCCACATTAGATATTTAACCATCAAAAAAATAAAAAAATATCAAATAAAATTGTTGTCAAATTTTAATGAAATTACTCTAATTTCTAATATTAAAAAAGAAAAACAAAAACATTTCATAAAAATTAAATGCTATTCTAATTTTTTTTTCTATTTTTAAACATATTTTAAAGCATTCATCTTTTCCACTTTACATAGTTCTTACAGTCTATAGGAAGGCTATTTTCAGTATTGCTTAAAAATACTCTATAATTTATTTTTCTATATTATATTGTTAGTATTTTAAGAGTTAGATTTACATTGTTTCTATCATATAGGTTTATCTCCTCTTGTACAAACTCTGATGACTAACTATAAAGATATCAATTTGAACTAGTTAATAAAGTGTTTGGCAAAATTTTGCTAATAGTTTCATAAAAAATCTTGGAAGTTTGTAATATAATTACCAAAATAGGCATTAGATTTGGTTGATAGTGATTATGGTACCTTAGGAAGTTGCATGTGAGATCATATCGGCTAGTCTTGTACCTACAACAATAATATATATGTTTTCTTAATTCCACCACCAGGAAAACCCAACAATCACATCGGAATATCTCATCTAAGCTATCAAAAGAAATATTTGTTTGGTAGAGTGGCGATTCTGCATCACCTGTCACTCCTAAACTTCTCACTAAATCCAATCCTAACATTGTAATCCTTTGGGAAACAATGGATGTGGATATGGATGTGAATGTTAATTCTTAATAATTTTTGGAGAATTGAATTTAATGTTAGAAAGATGGGAGTTCTTCAAATCTTTAAGGGATAGTATTTAATCCTAAAACATGTTGCTAAATAAAGGTCAGTTTATTGGGAATACATGTTGTGTAATTTCTTTGAGAAGGTTTCCATGCACATCAACCTAATAGTTGTCTTCTTTAAAAATATTTCAATAAATTTTTTTTTGAAAGAGATAAGATATCTCAATAGGTCCTTGTAGCAAAAGTACTTAGGTAGTCATAGATTAATGAATACATTTTTTCTCTCTTGTGTTTATAATTCAGTAGTTATAGATTAATGAATACATTTTTTCTCTCTTGTGTTTATAATTCAAATAATTAAAGAAGTACATTGAACCTCTATTGCCTTCTTTGATCCATTAAATTTGGCCCTTATTCTAACACCTTCCCTCTATATATGTTAAATATATGTAATTATATTTTTATAGAAAAAACTAAGGCTTGGATCAAAGTATTATTAAGATAAAGAATAAGTTATTTTCTATCATGTTTGAATACCCTTTGAAGTGATTTTTATTTTATTTTATATTTCCATGCCATTATTTTTCCAAAAGATAAAAGGAATTTAGTACACTTAGAGAGAGCACAACACCACCAATCAATACAAGATTGATTAGTTTGAGGCTTAGGAATGGAATTCCAAATACACACAAGAGTAGTCACATAGCTAGGATTTTTCTATGATTTTATTTAAAAGTTTTGAAGAGGTGGGGTGGGATATAGGAAAGTGAAATAGAAAAAAGATGGGGAAATGATTAGAAAGGGTAATGGAATAATCAACACATATAAAAGCACAAGGAAAAGGGGAAACAAGAAGGTTATAAGATATATAAAATTTGTCCGACATGTTGAATCACCTATCTAATCATATTCTACAATTAGACTAGGTGAATTGGTTATGAACATGAATTACATATTTACCATACAAGGGATCAACCACACCCAAGGAATTACATTAGTAGGCCCAAATCTCAAATTCATCTCTATCTAGTTTAGTATAATTATACCCATTGCGACCATAATGGTATTTCACCATGTTAAAGTTTCCATCTAAAAAAAAAAATCAATAGGGATATTAGTAGACATCCAATCCCAAAGAGAAACCCTTTCTTTAGCAACATTTGTTGTGTAGATGGAACAAAATTTGATGGTTTGACCATGGATAAATATAAGAGCCCAAATAAAATTATGAGAAGGGTCCTAACCCTTATCAATTACATATTTAGATAGCCATGATAATAGATCTAATATAATTCCTCCACTACCATCTCTATAAGAAGCATGCAATAAAACATCTTTCCAAATATTATAAAGAGACACTTCATAACAAATCGCATTTAATTTTACTTCTTGTAGAAATATGGTATCAAGTTTCTATTTTTCAATGGATTCTTTGACTCTAAACTTCCAATGAGGGAGAGATATCCTTCCAATAAGATATTGAAAAATAGAAACTTGATATCATATTGAAAACATAAGATCTTGATCATTATTTTGATGGTCTTGGGAGGAAGATAGGGATCTTGATCGTTGTCTACGCTAGGAAAAGAGGAAGAATAAGATTGAGGAGATTTTAAAGATGAATGAGAGAGGAAGGTGATCAAAACCGAGTGAAAGAGTGGCGAGAATAAGAATCAAACCATGAGTTTTTTTCCTTTTCCTATTCATTTTCAAAATATCAAACATAACAACATTCTTGTAAGGTGGGGTGTAACAAGGTGAGAAGGTTCTAACACAATTTTTGGGTGGAGGAAGAAGGAAGATTGAGGGTAGATAGGAGAACAAGGGGTGACCTTTTTGGAAAGAGGGTTGAGAAGGTGGGAATTACATGAGGGGAAGTGATGGGTGTTTGACAAATTATATTCTTCTTGATGAAGAATTCATAATTAGATGTCTTTTCAGCAATAAAAACATGTATTTGACCTATTTAGATAAACTTTTAGTTGTTCCACATTGAACCTTGGGCCTATTAGTTTAATGGTTTATGGCAAAGTGTTGTTTAAATTAATTTGTACAAAAACCTTAGGTAAACTTTAAGGTTGGAAAATTTGTCAATATTACGCTTGTGGAAATAACTTTGCTAAGCTAAGCTCTAACGACTTTGGAAAAGAGAACCAAATTTAAAAAGGGAAGTTCTATCCACATAAACAAGATTGACGTTCTATCCACATAAATTCTATATTATTCTATTATTATTTTAACTTAGATTTACACTATTTTTATTATACATGTTTATCTCTATTGTACAGACTACAGTGACTAAATTATCAAATATATGGCAAATATTTGCTTACATATTGATTAACAAATTCTTTAAGTTTGTGATATAGTGCCAAACAGGTATTACATTTGGTCGATCGTGATTATCAGCCTGCTCGAGGAACTTATATGTCAATCATATCTGACTAGTACAAACTAGTCTTGTAGCTACACTAATAATACATCTTTTCTTCTTTAACTCCACCCTAGAAAACCCAACAATCATCAGAATATCTCATCTTGCTACCCAAAAAGTCTTTTGTTTGGTATCCGGAAGGACTGCTATCTTAGCAAGGGACTTTCTCAAGGACCAACTCAAATGGGCAGGAAAAATTCAGCAGGCAAATAGGATTGGAAAGAAAACAGAAAATGGGAGGGATAGACATGTAAGGGTTGTCTTAGGTAGCATGGAAGACAAGAATGCAATCCTAAAGAATAGGGGGGCCCTTAGGGGCACTCAAATCTACTTAGATGAAGACCTAACATTCGATCAGCAAGAAGAGCGAAGGAAGGAGTGGGTAAAAGTGAAATCAGCAAGGGATGCCGGAAAATGGGCATGGTTGAAAAATGGGAAAGCTCAAATTAGCGAGCGACCATCACACAATAAATAGGAATTTGGGGCCCCACGAGAGTATTTGCATATAGTAAGTTGGAATTGTAGAGGTTACCCTTGGAGAAGAGGACCGGGGTTGGGGCCCATAGGAGAAGGGAAAGACATTATCATTCTTACAGAAACTCATGAACATGACAGTTGCAAAGTTCCAGATTTTGAAGGGTATGCTAAAATTTCAGTGTGGAATGAAGGGACTGAAACAGGTAAGGGGCATGGAGGGATTACAGTCCTAATAAAAGAAGCTTGGGGAGAGATGATAAAGGTTGAAAAAATGGATCCAAACAAGCAGTTCATATGGCTAAAAATAACAGAAAATGGGGCAATAATTTGGCTGGCTGCATGTTATTTTGCTCCTAAAAACTCAAAGGTCTACAAGAAGAGAAAGATGGATAATGAAGATCCATTTGCTGCTTTAAAAAAGGACATTTCTGTTTTTAGCTCTTCGGGAGAAATAGTGCTAATGGGGGACTTTAATGCAAGGACAGCCAACAATCAATCCATTCAGTTGGGCAGTAGTGGGGAGGAAGACAACAACCCTCTTTGGCTTGAGGAGGTGGAGGTTCAGACTTGGGAAAGGACCTCACAAGATGGCAATGGGGGTGTGTCACATTTTGGAGTGGAGTTACTTGGTTTATGTAGCTTATATGGCATGGTAATCTGTAATGGTATGAAAATGTGGCCAAAGTCGGGCGGTATCACTTGCAAAACCTACAATGGGCAAAGTGTTGTAGATTATGTGTTATGTTCTCAAAATTCGGTCTCTAGGCTGCTGGAGTTCAATATTGGGTGCTGCCCTATTGGTCTAAATTCTGATCATATGCCTCTTATTGTTAAATTTAACATTCATGATGACAACCAGCAAGATAGCAAAAATCAGTATTCTCATAAGAGGGCTCACTCACAAGGAAAAATCCTTGTGAATCATGAAAATCAAGAAATCTTTGTGGCTGCGTTGGATCATCACCTCCAAGAAAGAAAAAACATACCATGCAATGAAAGCAATGAAAAAAATAAATACATTAGCAGCAATATGTTGGTTCCGCTAATTCAGAAGGCTCTAGAAGGTTGTAAGAGATCCCAAACCAAGAAAGGGATTTCGAATACTTTTCCTGCTAACCCATGGTATGATGAGGAGTGCAAAGCGGCAAGAAGACTGGCCAAAAAGAATATGTCAAACAAAGAAAGTAAAGTAAACTACGAGAAGTTGGTAAAATCTAAAAAAGAAATTTATGTGGATTTAAGAAGGAAAGAGTTAATTGCTTTGGGTAAACACAATCCCAAAAGTTTTTGGAGAGAGCTGCAACAAAAGAAGAGTCAGATAGAAAATAATATCACTGGGAAGCAGTGGTTAGAGTATGCGAAGCTCTTGTATGAACGACCGGTGGAGAAAATCAAGCCCCCTTTAATGCATGCCTCAAGTGAACTCTTTTCGGAGGAGGATATCAAGAAAGGCATAAAAAAGCTAGCAAGCGGTAAGGCTCAAGATATTGATGGGATGCAGGCTGAATTCTTAAAATGGGGCTGTGAGCTCCTCACACCTCACATCAAATACCTCTTTAATAGCATCACTCAAAATGGCTTTCCGGCTGAATGGGCTACCAGTGTGGTCATCCCCTTACATAAAAGTGGAGATATCAATAATCCCTCTAACTATCGTACTATAATGGTCAATCCTCTTCTTGGTAAACTCTATGGGAGCATGTTAGAGCGCAGAATCAGTAATTGGGCCGAAAGGGAAGGTAAAAGGGCAAAGGGGCAGGCTGGTTTCAGATCAAGACATTCTACCATAGATCACTGCATCACGCTTAGGCACTTCATTGAGAAAGTTTGGGACACCCAAGGGGCTGAAGCTTTTTGTTGTTTTGTTGATTTCAAAAAAGCCTTTGACACGGTACCTAGGGACAAACTATGGATCAGAATGAAGGAACTTGGTATCCCTGATGAACTTAGAGCAGCAGTCCATAAACTTTATGAGAAAGTTAGTGCTAAAATTAGAACAAAAGATGGTATGTCGGAATGCTTCGGTAGTGACATCGGGGTCAAACAGGGTTGTCCCTTATCTCCCACTCTGTTTGGGTTATATATTGATAAGCTTGAAGAATGGTTAAACAAAACTGATGGGGAGGGCATTCAACTTGCTAGTTATGTGGTGAAGTTACTTTTATATGCGGATGATCTAATCTTAATTGCAAAATCTGCTCTTGGTTTGAGAGATCATTTAAAGGCTCTCGAGCTCTTTTGCCAAGAGGTCGGTATGCAAGTTAACACCAGCAAAACTAAAATCATGATCTTCTCTTTGAAAAGGAAGAAGCAGCAGTTTAATTTCATCTTTGAGGGCAGTCCTTTGGAGGTGGTGGAAGAATACAAGTATCTTGGGATTGATTTCCATAATAGGCTCAGCTGGGAGACTTGCAGGGCAAAAAGGATTCAGGGTGGCTGGAAGGCGTCTTATTTACTACAAAACAGATGTAGGAAAGCAGAGTTATGGGATTGGAAAACCAAGAAAACTCTTTTTGGTTTGTTGGTGGCACCGGTTGTCCTCTATGGTTGTGAGGTTTGGGGGGGTAGCATGTCAAACCACAAGTGGAGGCAAGTTGAAAGAATTCAAAAACATTTGATCACTACTAACATCAAAGTCAAATCTTCGGTTCCGTATGAGATTCTCTTGGCTGAAACTGGTATGTTCCCGTTGGAGGCATCTGCTGTCATCCGGTTAATAAGTTATTTAAAAAAAGTTGAGAACATGGATTTGCACCGCTGGCCCAAAATGGTTGTTGGGGAGGAGCTAAACCGTAGAAAGAAGACTTGGATGAAGCAAAATAGCAAGTGGTTGAACAAATGGAACATTAAACTACATGAGTGCCCCAACACTAATGCTGAGATAAAAAAGTTTGTGCTAGAAAAGTTTAGGTCTACTATGTGGACTAAGCAGGTTGGCCGTAAAAAGTCTCATTATATCCAGGAATTCAACCCCACGTGGGAGCATGATGAGAAAGACTATCTAAAGGTTACAATTAAAGGCAAGGCTAGGCTTTTGATCGCTCAATTAAGAACCGGGTCACACCATCTTAGATGCGAGACAGGTAGGTGGGCTGTCCCCAAGGAGGCTTGGGAACAACGAACTTGTATTTTTTGCAACAAAGGGACTGTCGAGACTGAATGGCACTTCATGATTGAGTGTGCTGCTTATGATGATATCCGTATCCAATATGAAGACATTTTGAAGGTGGATAATCTAAATGAACTTTTTAGGGAAGCTAGGCTCCTCAAGATTGCTAGCTTTCTGATCAAGATCTACAATAGAAGGGCTGACATGGAAAAGAACTTGAAAATGGTTAAAGTTTCGGTGCTTGGTCCCATAGACTGATGGTCTCGTGGACGTCATTAAAAACCATTCATTCATTCATTCAATAATGAAAATAGTGGACGGGATGTGATTTCCGAATAATTTGAGTGAATTGAATTTAATGTTAGAAATTAGATGGAGTATAGTTAAAATTTGAAATATTTGAAATGTTAGGCAGAGGTTATGCTTTCAACGCTCCACTTTTTACTACGGAGAGAAAGTACGATTGGGTGATTGGAGTAAATAAAGTTGAGAAGACAGTCTTCATACTGTGAAAGACATTTGAGAGTATTGTTGAGAACGAAAATACGATTGGGTGATTGGAGTAAATAAAGATGAGAAAGATCTTCATACCTTACGAGAGCTTAATCCTTTAATTTGTATTATGTGTTGTACAAATTGCAACCGCATGAGAGATTTCTTAGGACTGTTTCTATAAAAAATTGTTGGGAAGATTATTATTTTTTAGTTATTTAGGTTTCTATCAAATTTTTATCAGTCTTATTGTTACATTTTTTTTAATAAATAGGTGTTTGATTTATTATTTATAATATTATACATATTAAAAAAGGTTGGTGGATATAAAATTACACTCCTAGAGTCTATACAGGGCTAGCATCCAAATTATAAAATATTAAAAAAAAAAAAAGCTGCTAGATGGTAGCAGTAGTAGCAAAGGAAGGAGGTGGTAGGTCCTGATCACTCAGTTTACCCCATACATCAATGGGGTCTAGAGTATCCACAGAAGGGTCCCAACCCTCATCATCTATATCTATATCTTTATCTTCTTCTTCACGAGCTAATGAAATTATAAGAGCTAGCTGAATGAATTTGTTGAAATCAAACCAGCTAGAAGCTCCACCAGAAGGCCACCCAAAAATTTCCCTCATTGAAGGAAAAGATGAAAAGTGTTGACGAGCAGGCCGCGGTCAACACCATTTTCTATAATCTCATGGTAGCCAAAGAAGAAGCCTATGATCAAGCAACATAGTTGCCATGAGTAGAGAGACTCTATCATTTCTGATGCTCACGAGGAGGTGAGAAAACTCAAGAGGAGGAATGAGATGGGAGAACTCTAGCCAAAACACAAGGGGCATTATCCTAGTGATCGAGAAGCAATTAAAGGTGAGCCACTTCTAGTGAAACTTTATTAGCTTGCACATAGATATGTAATACCACATTAAAACAAATAATTACTTTAGAGAAAAATAAAAAATATATTGATCGATTGGGCAATTAGTAAAGATTGATTTTTTTCTATATTTCCATGTACTAAAGAGAATATCCACCCTAAAATCATACCAAATCTAGTTGAATTTGTGAGAGATCTTAGGTCAATCTCCTAAAAGAATCACAACCTAAGAGAATGGCTCTAGTCGAAAGGGCTTGAAATATTCATGAATCCAGGTCCAAAGTTTTTGGGTCCTAGGTCAAAACCAAAAGAGATGCTTAAAAGAGTTTGATTGCCCACAAAAAGTGTATTAAAAATCTCAAATTCCCAAATTAGAACTTCTAGATCCCATAAGAAGGCCTCCAAAAAGAATACACTAGGCAAAGTGGATCAATTTCAATTTTAGAACAACAAACCAAATGGTGTGAACTTTATGTTGATAAATAAAAAATGATGATTGGAAATGCAATCCTTGGTTTAAATTTAGCATCATTGTCATATGGGGAGAGAGCCAATGGTATCCATGGTAGGGATTATAATTATGGAAAGTGGTATTTGGACCCTATCGGTGTTTCCAACTGATGGCTTGAAACCACTCTAAAAAGTTGCCAAGTTTTATGATCAAGAATTTCAAGTTGTTGGCCAACTAATAGAGAACCACCTTTATGATAGTTTCTCTCTACTCTTTAGACTCTGAAAAACCTAGATGGTTTTCCCTTAAACACTACTTGATGACTGATGACACATCAGGCAATGAGCATCAAAATTGATCTCACACCTTAAGAAAAGAGTTATGAAATTGTTTTGCAAGGGTTTATGCAACTCTTATGGACTTTAAGGCTTTTGTATGAGATGATATAGATCAAAAATAAAATAAAACATAAAATAAAGGTTTTGACTTTTAGATTTTGAAACGTTAGGGAGTGAGAGTTGCAAAGGATTGATATGTTCCTACCTTGGGCTATAGAGTCACATATCACACATTTTATATCACAATACTATAACATAACTTGATGATCCATTCAATTGCTTGTCACATTATGACAACTGGATCACTATGAGACTACCATACAACCATTCTTAATAATCCACCTGAAAACATAACCCTCCCATTACTCTTATGCAAGAATTTACATCATCCTTTGAATAGACAATAAATAGAAAAATAATTCAAAACAAAAAATGTGCTTGAAGAATATCCATAACCCTTGATTATTTAGTTCAATGAGCATTACATTTTAGAGGTGGAGATGGTCACATATTATTATGTATTCATATCCTATCATTATCAGGTTGCAAGATCAAACTAAATCTAAATTTAAAACACAATTGTTCATCAAATATATCAATGGATACCACAATCCACAAGCATATCACAACTTGAGTTGGGTTTGATGTGAAAATTTAATTTGCAAGTGCACACTAACCTCGATGGATAAGATGGGTTAAAATGGAATCATTCGCAAACCATCTTGATTGACTATCAACATTGATCAAAATATTCTTCATGCAAGTTAGAGGTCTTCAAATACACCACGTGAGAAAAAAATTATAAATGAATTTGGCTAGAAAAACCAAGTACAACTACACTTGTACAACATGTTCAATTCATATGGAAAGATCTATAAATGACATCAACATGATGTCATCAAAGAGGGATAAAACACATTGGAAATGTTTGGAAATGGTGATGTCAACATGATGTTAGCAAGGAGGGATGATGTGAGGGTGATTACATCTAAGTACGAATGCATAAAAATGAAGTGGATCGGGCCTCACAAAAAAGGTCATCTAAACTCAATGAAGGAAGTTCAGATTGAAATGGAAAATGGAAAATGAAATCCACAAGAGGATAAAGGTGGGAAGATGGGATTCATCGACCCCCATGAAAATACATAGATAATTCCAAAATTGATAGCATTTGTAGCAAAATTGGGTGGACGCAAAATTATGGAAATTCTAGGAGGAAAAGGAACTACAAAAATTTAAGGGTGACTCGAAAGTTGTGGGGAAATGACATGGAAAAGATATGTCTCAATTTGGGGAAAATATCCATAATTGAAATGAATTGTGGGATATGAATGAGGTTTTGGAATTGCAAGAAAATGAGGGGAATCAAGATATTTCCTGATGATGGTAGAAATCTTGTAGTTGGGAAAGTTTTGGATTGAAAAAATAATTCCTGCGGGGGCAACACTTGTTGGAGAAATTAATTTCCCCTGAGCCTCCTCCTGTTGCCACCTACCTGTCAGGAGCATTAAGATTGTTTTTGGGGATTGCTTACCCAACTTTCTCCTGACATTAAATTTTTTAGGTGAGTTTGAAATTTTGGGGGGAAATTTGTGTGCCTAGCATTACACAAAAGAAAATGTCAACGTATTGTAGGGCAGTCAGAAGAATAGAATGTGTGTTAGTTTTTTTCAGCAACAGTCTAAGAAAAGGAATGTTTTTTATGGGTTCTCTGTGTGATTCAGAGAAGCTCCTGAACAGCAGCAGTTGTATTTTATTTGTATGTGTCTGAGCAGTGATTGCTCCAAGTAGAGCTTTGTGCAGCTCCTGGCAGTTAGACTTCTAGGTGCAGCTTCCAGATAGCTGCTAATAGTTTGTAATCTTTAGTTTAGATTTAATTTTTTTGAAGTTTTTAAATTTACCTTTTTGTAATGTCATTTCTAGCTTATGAATAGAAAAGAAAATTCCATGTCTCCTTGCATTGTTTGTGCTTGAACCACAATTTTGGTTTGATCCCAGTTGTCTGGGAAATAGAATAGTGGTTCTCTAGTTGTTTGCACAACCCAACCTCTAGGTTTGGGGATTTTTTTTTGGATTTTTTTCTTGACAAAACTTTTAGAAACATTTCATTTTTTTCTCAATTGGTTGACTTCCATTTTGGAAAATAGGTGAACTCACGAGTTCCATAGAACCATAAAGCTCAATTTTTCTTGCTTAGAACTTTTAGAAGAACTCTGAGGGAAATCCAAAAAAAACCGGTGCACTGGTATGCTTGCAAACTCACAAACCTACCAAAGAGGTTAACAGACGAGGTTTTACACTAAAAACACAAAGTAAATAATGACTAACACAGTTTGGAAAGGAAAAATTCTTATTGAATCAAAAAGTTTGCAAGTTTGCAAAATGGTAAGTTTTCCAAAAAGGTTTATCTACTTAGGACTTGGCCGAAAATGAACAAAATAGATACTTTGGTAAATTTTTATGCGTAACATATGAAGGAAACATTGCCAAAGGGAATAAATTCCACCTAAAGACTATCTTTGAGTGGTTAACATCTAGGTAAATGGTTAAGGATTGAAACTGGTAAGAGACTGGAGCAAAAGGAAAATTGGTTTGAGTCCAATAGTGGTTCTATCTTGGGGAAAATGGTTTCAATGAAGAAAATTGAGAATTCAAAATATATTCGACAAATGCAAATCAAATCGAAAAGAACATCCACAAACCAAAAAAAAGAAAGACCAGAGAAACCAAAACCTATGTACATAGCACAATGCTTTAATTTTATTTATTCAAACATTGTTTGGTGGTCTTGGGTCCCCCAAATGGTAGAACTAGAATTTTTCTCTATTAAATATTTTATTTTCAGATGAATGGTACTCCAAACCTGATTTGAAAATTTTCTTATCACTTTTCTTCTTAGTAATACTAACATTGACATTGTTCATCATATCTTTGTATAGATCTTTGTCATTGTTTTCCTTTTCCTATTTGAATTTGGAAATCAAGAACTATCTGAAGTACCTCATGTTAGAAAAATAAACTAAAAACAAATTCTAGTACACAATGAATCAACTAGAAATTACAATAATCAATAATGTAATTGTGTTAAAAACACAAAGGAAAAGAGGTTGAATTTGTTATTTTACTCAGGAAAATGCAGCAAATTGTCTTCACAACTTTTATTGAGAGAAAAGAGAGATACATACAAAAAAAGCTACAGCTGAAAACATACCAAAATCTACGATGGGAAACTTTCCCAACTAGAAAAAAGTAAAAGTATAAATGTTGGGAAACATTCCCAATGAGCAAACAATTGAAATTAGATTTTACTTATTTCAACATCCTCCCTAAAATCTGATTTGTGGGATAGCTTCTAATCGGGCTAAAAGATTTTTCACTCCATTGAAGTCTTCTTCCTTCAAAGGTTTTGTCAAAATGTCAGCAACCTGATCTTTGGACCTACAATAAGAAAGTTTGATTTCATTATTTTTAACCAGCTCTTTGATGAAATGAAATTTGATGTCTATGTTCTTGCTTATTCCATGAAAGACTAGATTTTTAGAAAGTGTAATGGTTGATTGATTATCACAAAAGATAATTGTTTCTTCCATTTGGGCTTGCATCAATGCTTCAAGCATCCTTTTGTACCATAGAAAAATGGATATTTGCACATTTTCATGGTCATTTGGGTCTTTTTCCTATGATGCTTGGCCTATTTTTCTTAGATTTAATGTTGTAATGTAACTTATGCATTCACATTAGGTCTTGAATATTTAAATTATTAAGACATTATGATGTCTTGTAAAGGTGTTGTGAAGTGTTGTAACACATTTCTACACTTTTCAATACTCTTCTTATTATAATTCATCTAAATATTCCCTTTTTATCCCTTACCAAGTCTTATTTTAAAGTGTTGTAAAGTCTTGTAACAAACTTTCACACTTTTCTAGGCTTGTCACCCCTAATTACACCTTTCTTATGCTTTATTTAGCCCCTTTATGCACTTACAGGCCTTAATTAAGTGTACTTTTTAATATAAACCTGACAAATATCATTAAATGCAACTTAATCCCCGACACCCACTTGCATGCCTTGAGTGGGACCCATTCGCCATGGGTGACAAATGAGTCCCTCTTGGCACAAAATTCAAAATAAATTCAAATTTATTTCTAGTTTTTATTCATTAAGACCTTAGGTCAGTCTGTGATGTATTTTTGGGAAATTAGGGCATAAGTGTGTATAAATAAGTAATTTTCTATTAATTTGAACCCCCATTCAACCATTCATTCAAGTATTCATTATTGCATTCAATCCATCTAAGCATCCATTCAAGCATCATAGCATCATTCAATCAAGCAATTATCAAGCATCTTGGAGAAACCATTGACATATCTTCAAACTTCAACAAGAAGGGTTTGGTGAGTTTATGACACTTGCATGTTATTTTTTCAGCATTGCTTTCTCATTTCATTTCTTTATTTAGGGTTTGATTACCAAAGTGGGGTTTGACAAAGGAAAACCCCTTACTCTAACCCTTAACCATTTTCCCCCTCTTTGCATGTGTGTTTGCACCTGTCTTGTAGGAATATTTTTCAAAGAGATAGGTGTTGAAAAGTGGTCAAAAAGTCATCAAAAATATTCTAGTCAACAAAGACCTAATTCAAACTTGGAGACATCATTCAACCCACTTTCTATAGATTTGAATCTATCACCCCGACAAGCAGACAAGTACAGATTTAGACCCACAAAGTTGAATTCAGAATTTGTAGATTTCTGTAGGTGGACTAATTCACCATCTATGGTGAATCAGTCCCACTACCAAGCTGGAGAAAGTGTTTTCTGAGGTTTTCAGTTCCCAGCACCCCAAAACCTGTTTCAGCAGAATTTACCAGAAGCGAGACTAATTCGCCATCTGTGGTAAATGAGTCCTAGTGGTCATCAACAGTAATTTCTAAAACATTCCAGAACCTTCCAACATCAACATTCTACCTCCAAGTGCACTCCATTCAATTTCATTGATTTTTGTTTTCATTTGTTTATGTTTTTAGTTCATTTCTACATATCACACTATTTTTTCAAACACTTCATGTTTCTTAGGTTTTGCATAATTAATCAATCCATTTTATCAGTTTGTTGCATTTAGGCATATTTCCATCATACTTGCATTAGTTTGAGTGGACCACCTAGATTTTGGTTGGATTCTATCTCTCTCCTTTAGGTGAAAAACCTTAATTGACAAAGAGAGTCATAGCACCCCACGCCTAAAATCTATGGTTCACCTTCGTAACCAAATTGCTTGACAACTTGTTGAAGTGGTTTCCACATATTCTACTTCCACTGAGGACAATGCAACAATGGGTTGTTTCTTTGAAGACCATGAAATTACACCTGAACCAAGAGTAAAAACATACCCTAAAGTACTTTTCCCATCATCTTTATTTCCAGCCCAATCACTATCTATATAACCAGTTAACTTCAAAACACCCTTATTTTCATAAAAAATTCCATGATTTGTAATCCCTTTCACATACCTGGGTATTCTTTTACCTGCTTGTAGATGAGTATCATGTGGATCCTCCATGAACCTATTTATCAAGATTACTGCATGCATGGTATCTACTCTTGTTGCAGTTAAGTACATTAAACTTCCAACCAAATTTTTATACATTTAGTAGAATCTACCTTTTTTCTCAACTTCACACCCATGGTAATAGGCATAATTGCTAGTTTGCTATTTTTCATATTGAACCTTTTCAAAATATCATTTGCATACTTTTCTTGTGAAATGAAAATCCCATCACTATTTTGAGTTACTTCAAGACCAAGATAAAGTGCAACCAACCAAGATCAGCCATATCAAATTCACTCTTCATTGACATTGAAAATTCTCTAAGCATGTTTTCATTATTCCTATTATAAAGAAAATCATCAACATAAATGCAAACTATCATAACATCTCCTTGTTGATTTTGTTTTATGAATAAGGTGGGCTTATAAGGGAATTTTTCAAAAATAATTTTCAAAAAATATGATTCAATCCTTTCATACCAAACTCTAGGTGCTTCATATAAACCATACAAAGCTTTCTTTAGTTTGAGCACTTTACCTTTATGACCTTTAATCTCAAAACCAGGTGGTTGCTCGATGTAAATTTCTTCCTCCAATACACCATTCAAGAATGTTGATTTTACATCCATATGAAAGAGTTTCCAACCTTTTGTGCTGAAAGAGCTAAAATCATGTGAATAGTATCCATTCTAGCAATAGGTGTAAAAACTTCATTATAATCAATACCTGAATTTTTTTTGTAGCCCTTCACTAGCAACCTCACCTTGTATTTATTTACTTTACCTTTCTCATTGTACTTTTTTTATACACCCACTTTACTCCAATTGGCTTCTTATGCTCGGGGAGGTCTGCAATTTCCCAAGTTTGATTCTTTTCTATGGCTGCAATTTCTTCATTCATAGCTTTAAGCCATTTATCATCATTTATAGCTTCTTCGAATGTACTAGAACAAGATCACTATTAGCAAAAAAGGGAAAATGACAAATATCTTCATTTACCTTTGTTGTTTCTTGATATATGTCAGACAAGCTCCTTGTTTTCTGCCACCTTTTTGGAGATTCTGAGGTGGATGAAGAACAACTTGATGAAACATGTCTATGACTTGGTGGAGATGAAGAAGAGCTTCTTCTTAGTATTGATTGTTGAATGCTACAACTACTGGCTCTTGTGTTAACAACTTTTTGTTAATTTGTTCCTTCATCTTCAATGTTAACTTGTTGATATTTCTCTTTTTGATTCCAACACCACTACTAATCTTCAAGAAAATTTGCATCTCTTCTTATCATCAACTTTTTTGTCTCTACATTATACAACCTATATGCCTTGGATTCTTCATTGTACCCAACAAAGATACATTTTTCTGCCTTATCATCCAATTTATTTTTGAGTGCATCTGGAACATGAGAATAAGCAATACAACCAAAAATTCTTAGGTGATCTACCTAGGGTTTGTATCCTCCCCAAGAATCTTCTAGTGCCATGCCCCAAACTAAGTTCATAGGAAATCTATTCAAAATATAACCTGCACAACAACCTGCTTCTGCCCAAAAAACTTTGGGTAAATTCTTAGTATTAAGCATACTCCTTACCATATCTAAAAGGGTATGTGCAGGATCATGATGGGCCAAAAAGTGGCAATATGATGGGTATGTGGCTGGCAACTTTTTTTTACCCAAAATTGATGAAACGAAAAGGATTTTTAAATGAGATTCTCAGCTTTCCACCAATATAAATTATGATTTACTTTGAATTTAATAAGTAATTATTATTCATTTTCTATTCAAATTACGACTAAAGTCCTGATTGATAGACTAATTGAAAAACATCTATATCTTTCAAATGGTATCACATTTTTTGAATCCAAAACATGTGTCACATTTTATGCTTCGCATACTATAGGATTAAAAAAATAAAAATGAATTTCATGAATTTTTGACCAAGTTAAGGTGGTCGACATACTAGACTTTTTTTTTTTTAAAGTTGTAATAAAAAATTCATAATTAATTATTTACTTGGAAAAAAATTACAAAAAAATTGCATCACATCGAGACATGAGTCCTCTACTTATATATCTAAAATCTTTTAAAAAAATATTATCATTTTATTGTGGTTAGGGTGGTCAGACAGACAACTACCTCTTATTTTTACCCTGAAATTTGAGTACTACTACATTGAAATTTCAAATTTTCACCAAATAGATTTTTTTTTTAAACAAACCTAGTAGTTTAGAAAGTACATTCAATTTTCTATAGATTCTATTCTTACATATTTTTAAAATAATATATATAACTTATTCAAATTTTTACATCAAGTTGCCTATCTCTGATTTTTCTGATTTTTTTGCCACTTAAGGGCCTTTTTTTTTCCATGATCTTGCACATACCCAAAATTGTTTTGTTTTTACACCGTTTTGCTGAGGTGTATATCTTGTTGTTAGTTACCTTTTTATTCCATTTTCAATACAAAAATTATGAAAATCATGTGAAATATACTCTCCACCCCTATCAGTCCTTAAAATTATGAGAAAATAGGCACTTTACTTTTCAACTAGTTCTTTAAATTCTTTGAATTTCTTGAAAGTATTTGATTTATTTTTCAAAGGACTCACCCAGATTTTCCTACTGTAGTCATCTATAAATGTCAAAAAATATCTCATACCAAATAATGAAGCAACCTCAATTGGTCCACATAGATCTAAGTTTACTAGCTTTAATGGCTCTGAAGCTCTCCAGGAAGTTTTAGTGGTTATGGTGCTTTCCAAAAATACAACCTTCACATTCTTCATCTAGTCTTTGGATAAATGGTAAACCTGTTAATATTTTCTTTTTATGCAAAAGATTTAGTCCACCAAAATTCAAATTGACCAAATCTAAGATGTCATAACCACTATGTATCTTTTACAAGAGCATTGAAACTTAAATGCATATCAAGTTTCAATACTAAGAGAAAAAATCTTATTAGAAATCATGGGTATATTGGTTATCATCTTGTGTTTACCATCAACAATAATGCATGAACCAAATGTTTCAAATTTGACAGTGTGGCCTTTTTGCACAAGTTGACCTACACTTAACACATTATGTTTTAAGCCTAGTACATAAAATACATCACTAATATATTTTTTCTCACCTTTTCTTGTTGTGATTAATATCCTCCCTTTCCCCATGACTGGTACAATTGTATCACTTCCAATATTCACTTCAAATTTGATGAACTCATCCAAATTTTGAAATATCTCTTTACATCCTGTCATATGATTACTACACCCACTATCAACATACCATTTGTCATCATTTACTTCCTCCTTTGTGCTACATGTTAGCAAGACATATCATTCCTTCCCTTCACCTTCATTTGGATATTGGGCTTCCTGTTTACTTTCATTGACAATATTTTTTCTACATTCAAATGCAAAATGTCCATAGTTTTGACAGTAATAACACTGAATAGAAGATTTATCATACCTCTGAAAACCTCTACCTCTTTGTTGAAAATTTTCTCTACCTGTACCTCTTTCTTGAGTGTAACTGCAATTTTCTTGATCACTTCTATTGTTCCTTTGACCTCTTCCTCTTTGTTGAAAACGTCTTCCTCTTCCTCTTGAATTTTTTCCTCTTCCTCTTTGTGCAGAAGATGCTTCTAGTGCGGCTTCTTTTTCTTTCAAGGATACCTTGCTCTTTAAATCTTTCACAAGTGGATCCTTTGTTGATTTATTTATTCTATGCTTATGTGTGTACAATGAACCCATAAGCTCATCTACAGCTAAAGATGTTATATCTTTTGATTCTTCAATAGCTATAACTGCAGGATCATATTTTGCAGGAAAACTTCTTAAAATATTTTCAACATTTTTTTCTGTCAATCATAACCTCGCCATTTTATTTCATCTAATTAACTATCCCCATTGTATGAATAAAGAAATCTCCTAAAATTTCTAAATCTGACTTTCTAAATCTAACATTTATAAAATTTCAAAATCTTTTCTAAGAATTTGTAAATGAAATGTTCTTACTCTTTTTGTACCTTGAAATGATTGTCTAAGAAGAGCCCATGCTTCTTTTTCCTTCGAAGTAGTTGTAACTCTTGGAAGGAGAGTTCCATCAAGACCCTGCACTATGAACAATAATGCTTTCTGATCTTTTTTTCGATTATCCCACAATAAATCCCTTTCATTTTATGTGAGTGCTGCTAATGTTGCTACATCTGTTGGTTTCGAATACCCATTCTGCACAAGATCCCATAGCTCCTATGATCTGAACAAAATCTTCATTTGAAAAATCCAAAAATCATAATTTTTCCCATTAAATTTAGGAATTTACAGCTGTGTACTATTATCACTCGTATATATTTATATTTTCATTAATAGAAGTGATGCAAGGTAAAATTTCATATATTTATTTCTTCTCATCATAAATTATATCCAAATTGATATGGATATAATATTAATTTGCATACATCTCATTCATGGGTTGATCGTAAACATCACCTTCATCATTGCAAAATGCATCATCATTTTTGTCACATTATCTTCGTTCTTTTGATTACATAGGGAAAAGTAACCAGTATCAACACACACTGAGGATGTGGCTTTTTTTTGCATAATCTTCTTTAATCTCTTCAATAATTACAATCCATTAGATCAACTCTACGAGGCTTCAATTTTTTGATATAGAACTTAGACTTGTCTCAATAGTTAAATAGAATAAATCAATACATGTATTGATTCTTCAAGTCTCTGTAGTATTGCAATCAAAGCCTTCATAAATATTGTATGAAATTCAAATGGGGACTCTCCTTCATATCTTCTTGTACTAAAAAAATGTATCAATAAGTGATTGTAGCATTGTAAATTGTCACTCTTGACAATTTCACACTAGGTTTAGCTCCCCCCTATGTGTCTGGACCTAATTATGCTCTTAAATTTCCCATTTTATGGTCATATTCAGAAAATTAGAATCAAATTGTGAATTATTATTTAAAATTTATTTAACGATGCTTAAAGACCCAAAATAGGTTTGGACTAGGGTGCTAGTGCCCCCATCTAGCTTATTTTGGAAATAATTTAAATATGTCATTGTTGACATTTTAACATTTCTAAAGTTAAATTCATCTATCGACTTTTGATAATTAATTTTATGGGAAAATGAACTAATGCATATAAATAAAAGTCTTTTTCACCATTTGAAATTCTAATGCAGTTCTAGTGAATTGATTGAGCAATTGAGCACCTAAAAAGTAGTTAAGGGTAGAATTAGTAGAGTTTACAACACTTATTATTAGTCAAGATTCATGGTTGCAATACATCAAGTTTATATGTGATTTTGTTCATGTGCTATGTTCATTTGTTCTGTGAGTACTAACACTTGTAAGATCTTCAATCAAGCATCCAATTCTCCTTGTATGAGATGAAGACAATGACTTTAGTCCATCAAGGAAGGCATATCTAAGAGATAATTTGTTGCACTTGTTATTTTATCATTCCTTTTATCCATTTTATCTCTACTCGATCAAGGGTAAGCACTCTTTACATCATCATAGTCATTGTAGAGGTGGAAAAACCAAAATGGGGTTTGACTTAGGCAAGCCCCCATATGACACAACCATTTCTCTCCTCTCTTGTGTGCAAGTGACATATCTGAAGTAGGTTTTGGAAAGGATTGAAGACCTAATCGTAAGATCAAGAATTCAAGCCTCGTGTCAATAAATTAGGGAAAGTGCAATTAATCATCAACAAACAAAGTCTCAAAACTGAGTCCAGAAGGGAAGAACCTATAGACAATGACCATTTGAGATTTTATTTCTAATTCCTGAGATCTGCATTTCCAGTTAAACTAGGGCACCAACACCCCTATCCAACCAGTTTGAGCTCAACTTCATATGACATGTTACTCTATCTCTGCACTCTATTGCTCTACACCTAGTTTTTATGTTTTAGTTCTATGCTTCTTTGTATTTATGATAGTTTACTACAATTCAATAGTTGATATAGATACACATTTGCATTACCAAATCAAGTCAATTCATAATCAATCAATCATCTTCCACCAAAAGAACCAAAAACTTGATCCACCATTCGATCTCTTCCATAGCGGTTAGTATATAATTAGGTGTTTTTCATCAGTTTTGGTTCCTTCCAATATGATGTAGGAGAGTATGATTTAGTATCTAGATCCCTTTTTCCCACATCACATTTTTGTGAACCTGAGTCTTGTTGCATTTTAAATACCTTTTAAGATCTTAAATTTTTCATTTTAAAATCCAAATGTAATCCTAGATTATTTTAATTTGTTATCTATGCATTGCATATTTCATTGAAAAACATTAAAGAAGTAAATATTTGCATAGTGTTTGTCATTTCAAAATATTAAAATCTATTAATTTTCATATTTTTTAAAGTAGGTTCAATCAATCACTGCATTTTACAATCTCAAAATTGTCTTTTAAACATAATGCATTACTTCAAAAACATCAAATTTTTTGGATGAAGGTGTATTTCACATAGAAAAATTGGGATTTTGTGTATTTCTAGAAACTTGTCTACATCCATATCCGTACCTTTACAACTTTAGATCTTAAAACACTATAGTTTAGTTTCATACTTTTAAATCATTGAAATTTAACCCGTTTAGTCTAGGGCACCACTGCCCTTGTCCAAACTATTTTGGATCAGATTTCAGTGAAAATAATCTCTCTAAGTTTTCTTTCCAAATTAGTTCCCCATTTTTTTTTGTATTGCTCTATAACAATTCAATATATATAATTGTGTTACTTTCAGTAAAGAAATTTTAAAATGTCTTAGTTCTTTGGAAAAATTATGTCTTCTTTAAAGTCCTTGGTTGATGTTTCATTTTTTTTTCTTTAGTAATTCTTCTCCAACAAGTGATAAATGTCATGTATCCTTCTCTTCCAATGCATTCCCTCCTAGCGGGGATATCTTGATGTAATAGGAGGAGATCACTAATAGCTTCCTAAAAAAGACTACCTACCTTGCATTCAAATATTCCTCCTAACAACATAACACCTATGCATGAGGAATCCATATACCATCCTCTAATTTTACCTACCCACCAAGTTGTTAAAAGTCCACAAGATCGATCATACCATCAATTGATGTGTTTTCATCCTCTCACAAAGGGACTTTGCTAAAATTCATTCCTTTTCCATTGTGTATTACCCAAAAACAAGTCTTTTTCCAAAACCAATGTGGATACTTCCCTTCCCAATGAAGCTGGTGATGTACCTATATATCTAGAAAAATGTTATGGACATGGATTTAGGATCCTTTCTAAACAAGGCTTTGATAAAAATAAGGAGTATGAACTTTAGACTCTCTTAGAACATACATCACATTCCTCTACAACAAGAATTGGTTATCGACGCCCTCAACCTTTGTATAAGATATCCATTCCAACCTCTACCATAGCACCACCCAATTGTTCAATTGGATATGGACTCATTGCTACTCCACATTACTTATCTGAAATAGAGTGTACATTGAGCACACTTTTGAGAATGGAATTAATCACCCTTCCACCTCATCATGAGGGAAAATCTAGCAAACAAACAAAACATAATTCATCCTTTTTTACATATCATCAAATGTTTGGGAATTATAATAATGAGTGTTGTGATTTAAAAGAAAACTACAATGGTTAATTTAATTATATGACATTGATGTGGATCCATATAAAATAATAAATTAATTACTACGGTGCCACTCCTTGCTATGTGGCAATTTTAGTATCATATATGCTCATTGTCATGCATGGGGGTACAAAAACATTTTTTGCAACCATATTTCATCAATGGGGAGCAATATGATCATATCAACAATTGTTGTCCTTCTCCATACACTTGGGGGGGAAGGATAACTAATCATGTGAGGTGTGTATCCTTTCTAAGGGATCCTCTCTTCATCCATTTTCTCCTTCAAATATTAGTGTAGCAAGTACACTAATATTTTAAGGGGGGAATATTCCCTCATCCATTGTGTCATCATCTAAATATTCAATCCATATTGTTCCCATTTTAGTGTGGTATTATGCATGATATATCGCTTGGAAATTTTCTCATATGCCCCTTTAGTGATGATATTATGCACGATATCCCCTAAGGTATCGCCTTTCAACCCATATTGTGCCCCTTTAGTGGTGGTATTAGGCATGATATCCCTTAAGGTGCAGCTTTAGAAATTATTCATATGCCCTTTATTGGTGGTATTATGCATGATATCCCATACGGTGTGGTCTTTCAACCCATATTGTGCCCCTTTAGTGGTGGTATTAGGTATGATATCCCCTAAGGTATGACTTTAAAAATTGTTCATATGCCCCTTTAGTGGTGGTATTAGGCATGATATCCCCTAAGGTGTGACTTTGCAAATTGTTAATGTGCCCCTTTTAGCGGTGGTATTATGTGTAATACTCATTGTCATTATTTTATTCATGTACAAACTTTGTGGTGGTGTTATTTATAATCCACACTAAGGTGTGTTCAGTGATTCATCCCCTATGAAATTAAATGGTCCCCTATGACATTAAAATTTTGTACACCTCCTGAGGTGATTCATCTCTTGTGATGTTAAACGATCCCTCATGATGTTAAAATTTTATGTGCTCCCTGAGGCGTGATTGGAAAAATAGTCCATGGATTTGACATAACACAACTTGTTGATTCATGAATTTGAGAATTTTTACATGAAAACCTAGAATAACACAATTTTATTTCTAGTCAACTCATGCCTTTATGAGTAAAATAGTGTAGCGCAACTTGCTAGCCTTGTGAAACCCATCATTTTACATGGCCACCTAGCATAACACAACTTTCTCACCACTGGAGCCATGTTTTTCATGAGTAAACTATCATAACACAACTTTTTTATTATTGTGATGCAATCCATCATATTGCATGGACACCTAGCATAACGTAGCTTGCTAGCTAGTAGAACTATGTAGCTCATGAGTGATCTAGCATAACACAACTTGCTAGTCCTTATCAGAGCACTATTTTGTGTAACATTATATCTGATGAATGATGTTTTGTATTTGAGATAAAATTCAAGACTAAGGTCTCTTTACCTTATTGACTTGAATCCATTTTTAGCATACTAACATTTTGTTTATGTTTTATTATTTTTGGTATCTATTTCCTTTGTTTGTTTACTTTGTGTAGTGTCTTATACTTGCTTTGTGCCTTCACTATGTATGTTTTTATATTTTTATTGTGTACACTTCATATTTTTTTATTGTACCTCATATGCGTGTTCTTTTTTCTTTGCATTGTTGTGCCTTAATATCTTAAGCCTGGGGGCTAGCACATCCCCTAGATTCAATGGCATCCTCTCTCTTCAATGCTCGAATAAAAGAACCCTTCTTGTCTTATCCTTACTTTAGTGTGCAAGCATGAACATAATTTCATACTCTCACTAAAGTGGGGCTAAATTTAGCATTGTGAATTGTTACCCTTGACAATTTCACACTAGGTTTAGCTTTCCCTATGTGTCTGGACCTAATTATGGTCTTAAATTGGCCATTTTATGGTCATATTCATAAAATCATAATTAAATTGGGAATTAGTAATTAAAATTTATGTAACAGCACTTAAAGGTCCACAAAATAGGTATGGAATAGGGCACCAACGCCGCTATCAAGCATATTTTGACCTCAATTTAAACATCATTTTAATATTTATAAATTTAAATTAATTTTTTGACTTTTGATAATTAATTTTGTGGGAAACAAATTAATACATATAAATAGAAGTATTTTTTACAATTTGAAATACTAATGCATTCCTAGTGAATTTATTGAGCAATTGATCATCCTAAAATTTAGTCAAGAGAAGAATTAGCTGAGTTTACAATACTTATTATCAATCAAGATTCATGATTGCAATGCATCAATTTTATATGTGAGTTTGTTGATGTTTTATGTTCATTTTTTTTGTGAGTACTAACATTTGTAGAACCTTCAATCAAGCATCCAATTCTCCTTGTATGAGATGAGCACAATGAATTTAGTCCATCAAGAAAAGGAAAATATGAATGGTAAGTTGTAATACTTGTCAATTTATTATTCCTTTTATCTATTTCATCTCTTCTGAATCGAGGGTAAGCACTCTTTACATCATCATAGCCATTGTGGCGGTGGAAACACCAAATAATGGCTTGACTCAAGCAAGCCCCTATATTACACAACCCTTTCTCTCCTCTCTTGTGTGCAGGTGATAGATCTAAAGTAGATTTGGGAAAAGATTGAAGAACTATTTGCAAGATCAAGCATTCAAGCGTCACATGTCAACAAATTTGGGAAAGTGGAATTAATCATCAACAAACAAAGTTTTGAAATTGAGCCTAGAAGTGAATAACCTACAAAAAATGACCATCTAAGATTTGATTTTTAATTCCTTAAATCTACATTTCCAGGTCTAGGGCACCAGTTCGCCAATCCAGCTAGTTTGAACTCGAATTCATATGCCAAGTTCCTCTATATCTGCACTCTGTTGTTTTGTAATTGGTTTTTGTGTTTTAGTTCTATGATTATTTGTATTTATGATAAGCTTTTTTCAATTCAATAGTTGACCTAAATACACATTTACATTATCAAATCAAGTCAATTCATAATCAATCAATAATCTCCCCCCAAAAGAAACAAAACCTCAATCCACCATTCTAGCTTTTCTATAGTATTTAGTAGTTGTGATATTAGAAAAAGGGATCTAGGTCCTAAATCACACTAGTTCCAATATCACAATGGGAAAGGGAATAGAAGTGATCTCAACACCCACTGGGCTACAAACTTCAATGGAAGAGCTAGAATGGTAGATTAGAGTTTTAATCCTTTGCTAAGTGGTATGATGTTGATGTGATTAATTGGTTATTAAATGACTAAATTTGATGATGCAATGATGTTCCTAGGTTAATTATGAAAATGCATCAAACTATTGATATTTCTTTAAAAAATAAATAAATATAAATAGAGCTAATAACAGCAAAGGACAAACACAAAAGAACCTAGTATATAAATTTGGGCTTGAAATAGCGAGACATGGGCGTTAGGTGCCCTAGACTGGGTAACAACTACTCAAGATTGGATTTCACTCTTTTATTGCTCTTGGTCAGTGTGCTTTTATTTTTTAAAATTAATATCGAAACTTCGCCCGTCACTAATAAAATACACTTTCCTTGATTTGATGACTTGTAGTTCTTGAATGAATGAATGAGAAATTAGGTCTTTAATCTTCCTCCAATTCACTTCAAATCTATAACCTACACGCATGAAAGAGGGGGAAGGGTTTTTCCATCTAAGGGGTTTCCTAAGTCAAACCCCATTTTGGTATTTCTACCTCCAAAATAGCTATGATGATGAAAAAGAGAGATTATCCTCTATCAAGAAGAGGCTAAATGTTAAAAAAGTGATAAATTTACAATTACTACAACTCACCACTCATATTTGTATTTATTGATGAATTGAAGTCAATATCCTCATCACCTTCAAGCAAAAATTGATACTTGGTTTGAGGTCTTGCAAGTGTTAGCACCCACAAAATAAGTAAACATGAAACATGATGCATGACTAGCATATAAATTACGAGGACCTTTTGGATTCACTTGTTCATTTTGGGATCCCTTATGCTCTTTATAATTACATTCAAGAATTATATGGAGATCTCGATACTCCACCATCTCTCAATGACCCTCTTTCCAATACCAATTTGTATGTTTTTATTCTTCAGAGAAGATAGATCATGCTTGTGATCCTTTGGAGGCCTTTTAAGACTTCAAATGAGGTTGTAGTTACTTCAGAGGTTCCTGATTCTTTTTCAAAGATAGTTGATCCACCTTCATTAATTACTTCCATCATTTCTGAGCAACAGGATTATTGTCTTCCTGATTAGGATTCGTATTTCCTTGGCATTGATTCATTTTTCATGGAATCTCACATTTAAGACTTGGAAGACACATTTGAGGGATTAATTTTCCTATTTGATGATAGTTGTGGTACAACTATTGTCACTTCATCTCTTTCTTTGGAGAATGTTCAAAATTAGTTTCCAGTGGTATGTTATTTGTCACCTTCTATCGTGATTGGGCATGTTCCTAATTGGCTCAACTATCATTTTCCAAGGTCTTGGTGACACATGAGCAGATTTCAGAGAAATTTTCATCCTACATTTGGATTTCACTTACTAATTCCTATCCAGAATGGGAAACATACCTACATTTGTACTTGGTTTTGTTTCTTCCAAAAGGGAGACAAGTTGTTTGTCGACATTGGATCATGTTTTGTCTTCAGGCACTTACCATTTTTGCAGGTGATTACACATTGTGGGGGGGCTACATAGTCTCTCTCTTTCCCTCTTATGGGGGGGATTTTTTTTGTATATACATGTTGTATTTAGTCCTTTGGGGGTGTTATTGAGTCCTCCATGTCCTTGCATCTTGTTTTTTTTCTCTCTTTTTGAGAGGGGTTTTATCCCACAGGGTTTTTCTCCTTTTCTCCATTTGTGAGAGATTTATTTTTTGCATTGTAAATGGGTACCTAACATGGTTGTGTAGCCGGGACCCATATTGCATATTCATTTTGCATAATAATCTCCCTAAGTTGCACTTAAGGGGGTGTGTTAGAGTAAATAGGATTTACCAACTTAAGTTTACTTAGGCATAACAATGCATTTAATTATTCAGGTGAGTTTTTTTCCCATTTTGGGTAGTTTTCTCACTTGTCACATATTTCTTGCCTTTATAAGGAACTATTGTACATTATATGAATTATCTCATCTCAATATTTTTTTCTCTAGTGAAATAGCCTTGTGTTGCTTCTCTCATCTATGAATATCTATTTGTAGGTTGTGCTCCTAGGAGGTGGTTGACACCAATAGCACACACCTATGGCAATGGTGAATTTTGCATTGTCGAGTTTATATTTTAGGTTATGAGTATATTACAAACAATGGTGAGAATAAATATTATAAAATATTTTCCCAATACACCCTAAGTGCCTAGGGACACTTTCAAGGGATGTTGGAACCATGCAATATGACATAGGATTTACAAGGTGGATGACACCTTAATCCTAACATTCTCCCACTTGACATCAACATTGTAAATACACCCATAGGAATCACAAACAAGGGAAAAACATCCCTTAGCCAAACATGTACAATTTGAATCTTCAGATCATGCTCTCATGCACCAACAAGATACCTACAAAAGCAACCATGATAACAACCATCAAGCAAGAAACTCCTTCATATCCTCCAACATGCCACCTATGGAAGAAAAAAGGAACATGCCAAGGTGAAACATATAAACTATCACTAAAACCTACACCAATATTTATATTAACATAAGCATCAAATTTAAATAATAACAAGGGCTCTAAGTAGCTTCCTTACTCATACCACCTAGAATAGCAACCACAACTAATTGCAACTCATCCAAGCTAACCATACCTCAAACTAGGGTATACAAAACTGAAACAAAGAAAAAGATATGATGAACCCAAATGTGATTGATCAAATGGGTACATCTACTATTTGCTTTGATGTTTCACTCAATTATGCAAGGTAAAATGCATAAATAACAATAAAAAAAGACCTAACTATTATAACAATAAAAAGGAAGGTTTTCAAATGCTGAAATGATGTGTACCTTTTTGGAAAATTGTTGTTTTGGGCCTCACTAAGGACTCATTCGCCCAGTGGTGAATGGGTCCTTGCTAGGGTTCTGGAAAATCAGTTTCAATATCTTTTTCTTTAATTTATACTCTCCAAACCCCAAGTGTTCAGCTCCCGAAAGTCAAAAATAAATTATGTAGAGCACTTTCTATGATCTTCAAGAAAGATGACAATTTTACAACTTTGCAACTATGAAAAATTTCTCCCTAATTGATCTTCAACTTAAAACCTGCAATCACACATCAAAGGAAGAGAAAATTTGTTGATTGTTAGGGAATAGGGGTTCGCCTTTGAAACCCCATTTTAGTAATTAAACCTTGAAATGAAATAAAGCATAAAAGGAAGGATGAATGAACAATAATGTGTAACAACTCACTAATACTCAATTGAACCTTGGAGTGCAAATCAACAATCTAACATAGAGTGGCCTTAATGTATGTAGATCTTGATATTGAATTTGGATGTGAAACAAAGCTTGAATTGGATCTTCAATGCTACATCAACACATTAGCTCAAGAACATGCATGATGCACTATACCTTTGACATGATGATATGACCTTTGATTGCTGCAATAAACTTCAATAATCTACCCTTGAAAGCCTTTGAAATGCTCTTGAATGCTCTATAATTCTCTTGTGAAATCTTAGGATGCTTGCATAAAGATTCTTAGATGAAACTATGTGAAACAACCTTATATTTATACTTAAGACTTAATCTTGAAATTCAAATAACATAAGCTAACATCAGATCTAGGATTTGAAATCACTAAAATCCCACCAAGAATATGTTCAAAAATGGGTGCCCTAAGTGAAGGAGGACCCATTCGCCATAGGGTAAATGGGTCCGAGCATACTTAACTAGGACCTATTTCGAAGATTGTGAAATTGTTGGCAAAAGCAAGGACAAACAACTGAGAGGGGGGGTGAATCAGTTGTCACGGAAATTTAAAATTTATAAACTTAACTTTAATCTTAGATATAATGAAAAACAATTAACCATAAGAAATTAACACATCAGAGAGACAAAGAACACCAAGATTTTTGCATGGAAACCCTGTTAGGGGAAAAACCATGGTGGATGTCAGTCCACAAGATTCTACTCTATTAAAAGTATAAAGAAAAATAATAAGGGGGGTGCACATGCATTTAGGTTCACTGCTCAATTACAAATAGAAGACTCACTCTCTTATAGAAAGATTAAGATTAAAACCATCTAGAAATTTGAACTAAGAGAATGGATTTTGTCTAAGCTTTATTACAATTCCAATTAGGCATAGTAATTTTTCATACTTCGCTCAACCTTCTACACACTTTATCTTCAATGATATTCACACTTATGCACACAAGAGAACACAATGCATACTCAGCACACTAACCACACTTCACATACTTTGCAAAATTGCTTCTTATAAATCTACCACAAATATTTCACCATAACAAAGTCGACCAGATGAAAATAATATATTTTCAATGTCGACTTAAATTCACAATAAAACTTTTAATGCACACCCACCAAGGTCAGACACAACATAGTGGGGACCCAAATTCACTTCTCCAAACACAAGAATACTTCAATTAATCACGCCTCAAACATCCACAACATGCTAGCATCAACATGTCGGCCAAGAACAAGAAAAACTAGACACGTGCAAGAGAATATTTTCAGTCACAAGCTTCACCAGATCATGTGGGTGTACCACAAAGATGGAGGATGAACTAGAGACATCTGAAAACACCAAGAAATAGCAGAGAGACATCCATGACAACCGAGATAACCAGAAACATACAATCTTCACTCAGAAACTCTGACAGAGACCAGTAAAACACTGTCAGACCACAACTTGCAACACTAGTTCATGCGGACCTCTAAAACTTCTGGTAGATGATCTAGACATACTCAACATTAAACCCTTTGATCCACAACAACTAACCATTTACGTACATAATGTAATGCCTTAATGACCTGCACAGTTCCACTAGGAACCAAGAACACATTCACTTATAATTTTCTCAATATCCTCGACATATACAACACTTCAAATATCAAATGCTAATAGTGTTGACATCAATGACAACCACTTATTAGCATCACATCACACCATCCAACAATTTCCCAACAATATCCCCCTTTGGCATTGATGACAACACATGATGTGAAAAATACCATCAACCCAACACACTACACAATTGCTCTTCTTCTTGGAAAGATTTTTCATTATGCACTTCTCCCCCTTAGATATTTACATTTTTCACACTACACTTCTCCCCCTTTGACATCAATGGCAAAGGTAACTATGACCTTTCCACACACATGCTCTGAGCCATATCTCTACACATTTGACTATTCCCCCTGAGTAGCAACCACAAAAACATCAATCTGGATTAAAATATAGCAATGTAGCTCACAGATTGATGCAAGTAAGTGCATCATTTAGTTCTCGTCAGGAGGGGTAACTACCCCTAGCATTCCTCTAAGATACTTACAAGTATCTTTCAGCAATGGCTTTGTAAAGATATCTACAATATGTTCTTTTGTAGGCACATACTCCAGTCTAACTTCCTTCTCATTCACTTTCTCCCTTAAGAAGTGAAACTTGATTGATATATGCTTCGTCTTCAAGTGTAGTACCAGATTCCTTGATATATTTATTGCACTTGAGTTGTCACAATATATTGCAATAGGTTCTTCATATATCACCTTGATATCTTTCAGCATTTGTTTCATCCATAGCACATGAGTACAATTATTTGCAGCAGCAATATATTCTACTTCAATAGTGGATAGAGAAATAGAGCTCTACTTCTTGCTTAACCAGGATACTAGCTTCTTCCCAAGGAAGAAAGCACCACCATTAGTACTTTTTTTTTCATCCACATCACTAGCCCAATCAGCATCTATATAAGCACATAGTGTAAGATCATCATCCTTTGAATACCAAAGTACAAAATCAGCAGTGCCCTTCAAGTATCTAAAAATTCTTTTGACATCAATTACATGTGATTCTTTCGGATCAGCTTGAAATATTGCAACCATACATACAACATGCATAATATCTGGCCTTGTCTATGTTAAGTAGAGTAATCCTCCAATCATTGATATGTATCTAGTTTGATTTGCCTTAGGAGAATCATTGTTTTGTGTCAACTTACATCCAACTACCATGGGTGTACCAACCGGTTTGGAATCATCCATACCAAAATTCTTTAACAGTTCTTTCACATACTTGGACTGAGATATGAAAATTCCTTGATCCAATTGTGAAACTTGCAATTTCCAGAAAGAACTTCATTTCACTAATCATGCTCATCTCAAATTCATTCTTCATTTCATTAGCAAACTTCATGCACAAATTATCATCTCCAATAAAGATGATATCATCAACAAAAACTTCTATGATTAATTCCTTATCATGATCTATCTTGAAATATAAGTTACTGTCAGCAGTACCTTTTGAGAATCCAAGCTTCAGTAGGTATTTGTCTAGTCTAGCATACCAGGCTCTGGGGGCTTGTTTGAGTCCATACAAGGATTTCTTTAACTTGCAAACCATGTCTTCCTTGTCTGTTAGCTGAAATCCATCTATTTTTTCAATATACACTTCTTCTTCAAGTTCCCCATTTAGAAATGTGGACTTTACATCCATTTGGTAAAATTTGTAGTTCTTGTAAGCAGCATAAGCAAGAAATATTCTTACTACTTCAATTCTAGCAACAGGGGAAAATGTCTCTTCGAAATCTATACCTTCCATTTGAGAGTAACCTTTACATACCAGTCTTGCCTTATTTCGGACCACTTCACCATCTTCATTCAGCTTGTTTCTGAATACCCACTTAGTGCCAACCACATTTTTGTCTTTGGGCCTATGAACCAGTGTCTATGTGTCATTCTTTTCAATTTGTGACAGTTCTTCTTTCATAGCTTCCAACCAATGTACATCTTGACAAGCTTCAATGAAATTCTTAGGTTCAATCTTGGAAATTAAATAGTATTCTTCAGCAATTTTCTTTCTATTTTTTACTCCTTTTCTCTTGTCTCTTATGATTTGACTTTCAGAATTATTCAACTTTACATACCTTGGAGTTTTAGGACTCTCTTAGACTTCTTTGTTTTCTGAACTTACTTGTGTAGTTGCACTTTACTGCGCTTCTTGACTGACTTGATTTACTGGAACAACTTGTTGTTGCTTCATTAGAACATATGGAATAATCTGAAGTAGATTTGGTGATTGTGAATTCTTCCCTTGGTTCATGATGTCTTCATTTGAATCATAGCTGCATCTTTTGGATGATCTGACTGAATCCTTATCCACCTTGACATTTGCACTTTTAATTACTTTTCTCAGTCTTTTGTTGTAGCATTTGTATGCCTTGCTCTTTGTGGTGTAACCTAGGAAGATTCCTTCATCACTTCTAACATCAAACTTTCCTATGTCATCATCTCTTTTGATATAGAATGTGCTTCCAAATATTTTGAAGTATTTGATAGTAGGCTTATGACCAACCCATCGTTCATAAGGAGTCTTACCGAAATTACCATTCACATTTACTCTATTCAAGGCATATATATCATTACTTACCGCTTCACTCCAGTACATCTAGGGAACATTTCCTTCCACCATCATTGTTCTGGCAACATCCAAAATTGTTCTATTCTTTCTTTCTGCAACTCCATTCTGTTGAGGGGTTCGGGGAGCAGATAGCTATCTTTTAATTCCATGCTCTTCATATTAAGTATTGAATTATTTTGAAGGAATTCTCCACCTCTGTCAAATCTCAAGCATTTGATCTTCAGACCTTTTTCATTTTCTTCCATGGCCTTAAAGATTTTGAACTTATCTAATGCTTCACTTTTCTCTCTCAAAAAGGAAACCCAAATAATTCTAGAGTAGTCATCAATGACAAGCATAAAATATCTTTCTCCATGAGTGCTCTTAACTCTAGAGGGACCACATAAATCAGTATGTAACAGTTCTAACACATTATTTGAGTGAAATTTCTTGCTTTGGAAGGAAACTCTAGTTTTTTTACCCATTTGACATTGTTGATAGATTACATTAGCAGGCTTCACTAATTTAGGCAGATCTCTTTCTACTTGAGTAGAACTTATCTTAATGATGTTTTCAAAGTTTACATGACACAATCTCCTATGCCATAACCAAATTTCATCCACTTGAGCAATTAAGCAACTACCATTACCAATATTCAAATGAAATATGTTACCCTTAGTCTGCACACCAGTGGTGATCATGTTTTCAAATTTTCCATGAATCTGGCATTTTCTATCCTTGAACTATAGATCATATCCCTTATGCACCATTTTTCCAACACTTAACAAGTTATGCTTCAGGCCTTCAACATAGAGAACATCATCAGTATTTTCTTTACCACCAAGGCTAATAGAGCCTCTACCATGAATCACATAAGCATTATTCTATCCAAATCTCACAACCCCCCCATCATACTCTTCTAGATTTACAAACTTTCTTTGTTCACCGGTCATATGATGTGAACATCCACTATGAATGACCCATTCATCTTTCTCCTCAACACGAGCTCCAAGAGATTTCTTTTCTTCATTGGATTCAATAGGTTTAGGCTTATTTTCAATGGTAGCAATAAAGGCCCAATCATCCTCATTTCCAGCATCTTTATCAAACTCATCATCTGTTACTACTTCTTCAACAAAGTAGCATTTCTTCTTAAATCTAGGTTTTCTAGGTTTAGACCTAGGAACTCTTTCAAGACATCTTGATGCAAAGTGACCTATTTTACTACATGAAAAACATTTAATAGGTAATACATCTTCATACTTACCCTTTCCTCTTCCTTGTTTTGCAATGAGTGCTTCCAGTTCTAGAACTTCTCTATCTTGGTCTTCAATCTATTTCATTTATTCATCATATTTGGATTCCTTTCTAGAACTCTCTCTGGGACTGTAACTTTTCCTGTAGCTTCCAGATACAGTAGCTTTGAATGCAGATTAATTTTTCGGTGTGGATTCACCAAATTCACTTATTTCAAAAGCAGCAAGCTTTCCTATCAATGTGTCTCTTGTCATCTTGTTTACAGACATAAACTCTTCAATAGCATGAACTTTCGACTTGTAGGAGGGAGGTAAGGATCTGAGTATCTTAGCCACAATTTCATCTTCACTTACTGAACCACCAGTACATTTAATACCTAGCACTATCTCATTTACTCTTTGCATAAAAGAAGTAATATTCTCATCTTCACCCATCTTCAGGTTTTCATACTTACCTTTCAGGCTTTGTAGCTTAGCCATCTTTACCTATGCATTTCCTTCATACAAAGTTTCTAGCTTTATCCAAATCTCACAAGTTGTCTACAAGCCTACCACATTAGCCATCTCTAAATCTGACAGAGCACTCACCAATGCTTTAATGGCTCTAGTATTTCTTTCTGCATCCTTGATCTCATCAAGAGTGGAGGGTCCATTTGTAGGAATAGTGTATTGATTATTTGTAATCTTCTAGATAGCATCTCCAATGCACTATAAATGAAATTGTATCCTAACTTTCCATAGTGAGTAGTTGGTGCCATCAAATCTAGGGTTGTCCTTCTTGAATGTTGCCATCCCAGATTAGCTCAAGTTGTTAGAATTTTCTTTAGAAGAACTAGCTCTGATACCAATTGTTGGCAAAAGCAAGGACAAACAACTGAGAGGGGGGTGAATCAGTTGTCACAAAAATTTAAACTTTATAAACTTAACTTTAATCTAAAATCTGATGAATAAAAAATTAACTATAAACAATTAACACATCAGAGAGACAAAGAACACCAAGATTTTTGTGTGGAAACCCTATTAGGGGAAAAGCCACGATGGATGTCAGTCCACAAGATTATACTCTGTTAAAATTATAAAGAAAAATAATAAGGGTAATGCACATGCATTTAGGCTCATTGCTCAATTACAAATAGAAGACTCACTCTCTTATAGAAAGATTCGGATTAAAACCATCTGTAAATTTGAACTCAAAGAATGGCTTTTGTCCAAGCTTGATTACAGTTCCAATTAGGCACAGTACTTTTGCATAAGTTTTGCTCAACCTTCTACACACTTTCTCTTCAATGATATTTGCACTTATGCACACAAGAGCGCACAACACATACTCAGCACACTAACCACACTTCGAATACTCCACAAAATTTCTTCTTATATATCTTCCACAAAGATTTCACCATAACAAAGTCGGCTAGAGGAAAAGAATATATTTTCAATGTCAGCTTAAATTCACAATAAAAATTGTAATGTGCACTCACCAAGGTTGGCCACAACGGGGACCCAAATTTACTTCTCCAAAACAAGAATACTCTAATTAATCATGCCTTGAACATCCACATCATGCTAGCATCAACATGTCGGTCAAGAACAAGAAAAACTGGACATGTGCAAGAGAATATTTTCAATCATGAGCTTCACTGATCATGTGGACATACCAAAAAGATAGAGGATGAACTAGAGACATCTGAAAAATACTAAGAAATAGCAAAGAGACATATACAACAACCGAGATAACTAGAAACATACAATATTCACTCAAAAACTCTAACGAAGACCAACAAAACACTATCAGACGACAACTTGCAACACGAGTTCATGCGGAACTTTGAAACTTCTGGTAGATGATCTAGACATGCTCAACATTAAACCCTTTGATCCACAACAACTAACCATTTACGTACATAATGCAATGCCTTCATGACTTGCATAGTTCCACTAGGAACCATGAACACATTCACTTATAATTTTCTCAATATCCTCGATATATACAGCACTTAGAATATCAAATGCTAATAGTGTTGACATCAATGACAACCACGTATTAGCATCACATCACACCATCCATCAATTTCCCAACAGAAATAAGATGCCAAAAGGGGGTCCTAGGACCTAGTGAGGACCCATTCACCAGGTGGCGAATGGGTTCCAGGTCACTATCCTGGGACAAAAACCTTACAAAATTAAGTGTTGTGAAATATTATTAATGATTTTTAGGTTTTATCCCTCAAAAAATGCAATAAGGCTTGGATTTAAATGCAAGGGGCCAATTAAGCTTAATTAACCTCAATTAATTAATTAAAGCCCTAGATTAGTGTGAATGTGTAAAGATACACTTTACAACACTCTAAATAAGGCATCATTAAGTCCATTTTATTAAGAAGAGTCCTAAACTTAATGTGAATATGTAAAACACATTACAACACTAAATCAAGGCAACATTAGGCTCATTAATCATTAATTAATCCCAAATTACGTAAGGAAAAGGGATACTTTTTCCGTTACTACAAAATATAGATAACACTTTGTGCCATCAACATAGCAACCCAAAATCTATAATCAAGTAATTGTATATCTATCCTCATATCTCAAAGCAACATACCAATGAATAAATGACCACAAACAAGGCCAACTAATATGTCTACATAAACACTAAAATAATATCATCGATATAGATAGTCCATATCTGAGTCATCTCACTACAAGAAAATGGGTAGCTAATCCGCATCCTGCATAACTCATAGATCCAAAATTAATGAATACATGCAAACTTGGCATCACATTAGTAACCAACAAACCAAGCTATCATATAGGATAACCAAACATATATCTAGAAACTCACACTGCTTTACTAATGTCAAATCTAAAAAATAGATCAAGGCATATCAAGTCTATCTATAGTACTTCACATAGAGGATGTGGATAACTCCTCTATTAAATAGTTTGAAGGAAACATACAATGATATTACAAATTCTACAAATAAATATGTTGCAATACCTCTCTCACCATTAGTCTCCATAGCTCTCCCAATTTTTTCACACTCAACCATGTGAAACAAAACATCCAAGAAGAATACCATGACCAAAGAGAGAACATGTAAATCAAAACATATCCTTGTTCCACACTAACATGTACCAAGTGGTGTAATGTAAGATCTCCTTCACCGTTCCAAGCTAAAAGGATATCAACATCTACATTCAAATCAAATGAAAACATGGCAGCATTAGATGTAAACCTCTCATACCGAAGGTAAATCAAACCAACCAATCATTCCCACAACAAAGGGAATATTACCAAAGCCACAAACCATTTCTTGTACCTCTCCAAATAAGTCCTCGGATCTAAATCCATAGCTCAAGACCAAAATAAGGAGAACAATAGAAATCCATATAACCATGCATCTTCTTCTTAACAAGTATTCAAAAAAATTACATTCAAGACTAAATCATATGAGAAGGCAAGATACATAATAAAGAATGCATCTGATATTCAGGTGGGCAATACCTCTCAAATCATTCTGTAATGGTGTGAATTTGCACGCTAGACAAATTCCCCATTTAATTTTTGCTACCTCCATACTATTATTGATAGTTGGAATTCTAAATTTTACCTAGTTTTTCAAGAGGAAATTCTATGAATTATTTGTTTGGTTTGGTTTTTTCTATTTATTTTTTTTCTTTAGGGGCTTGATCAGTAGCTTTGATCTTTTCATCATTCATTGTAGGCTCTAGTGCACATAACAGAATAATAGTGCCACTTTAAGGTTTAAACTACCTACCATTCTTGAAATGTATTTGTTGCTTTTATCTTGCCATGAAGAATCCATCTTTGTACTATATTCACACCACTTCTAGATTCCAAAAAGATTACCAAATTCAACTGAGAAATATCTAGAAAAAATAATCTGTAGACATTGTGTTGTGTGGAATGATCAAGCACTATTTTACATAGATTTTTAAAACCTAGAACAAATCCTAGGTCAACCAATATTGACCAACTATTTTTGTAACCTCCAAAATGTCTAACAAGATCATCTATACCTCATGTGTCAGCTTTTGAAAATATCTTCTCCAACTCATGTTTTCTTTATCCTCTAACTTAAGACGAGAAACTTTCTAATACATTCCTTCTCATAATCAAAACTTGGATTCCACTTTCTAGTTTTCTAAGGAAGAGCCATATTTTTTAAGAAATAAAGGACCATCTAAGAGGTTCCAAACATAATCCTCATGCTTTAAAAATGAGATCAAAAAGAATTCATTCAACACAACTGAGGTTCCAACTTAACCATTCATTCCCCATTACCTAGACTCTTGGATTATTTATTGATCAACTACTAAATCAAGGTCCCACAGATGAATGCCCTTGCAATCATAACTAGTTCCAAAGTTAAGGGCTAATCTTATTTAGATTATAAATTATTTATAATTGCTTCAACCTAGTATTCCCACCCACTTATGGTTCCCAACATTACCAAGATATGTAGACTCCACAAAAATCTGGTGAAGAGCATCTTCCATTAACTCTAGATGTTGTTTGTGAGAACAAACCTAGCTAGAGAGAGTAGGGATAGCACTATACATCTCTCAACCATCACATAAGGAGGAAGATGGATCTCATCCTGAATCCTACTTAAAATTTATGCCAAATTATCTAATGTAACCTACAACCTACTAACACAAAAAGAAAGGGTGTCAATATGACTAGCAACATGCATAGATGCACAAGGTAGGAGAATTAATCCATATCTTGACTCTTGATATGAGAAAATTTTCTAAAAATCACTAAAACCACCTAATAATAGGGGGGATAACATCCAATAAAGCATAGATATTTGACACCACCACAATAGAAAAGCAAAAAGAATTGATATGTAGATGATTTTTTGACCTTTTGATAAACATCTAGCTAAAAATATATAAGCCTCCCTTCCTCATTCCTTTTCAAAGAGTCATTTTACTCATCCTCAATATCTCTATTAGCATATTCCTTCTATTATCTTCTTCATCCTCCCCATTTGCAACTTTTAGGCCATAAACATGTGATAAACTAAGAAATTTCTCACTTGATGACATTTGAAATAGTCATTCTTAGTTGGTGTTTGTTTGTGTGGAATACACAATTTTATAAATTTAAATAGACCAAAGCTTCTAAAATTATATTTAATTTATACATCTATTTTTCCTAACTCCACCCTAGAAAACCCAACAATCCTCATAATATCTCATCTCGCCACCCAAAAAGTCTTTTGTTTTTGTATCAGTGTGATTCTGCTCTATCCAATCCTAACACTCCAATAACTGAAAATAGTGGACGTGGATGTGGTTTCTGAAAATAGTGGACGTGGATGTGATTTCTGAATAATTTAACTACGGAGAGAAAGTAAGATTGGGTGATTGGAGTAAATAAAGTTGAGAAGACAGTCTCCATATGGTCGAAGACATTTGAGCAAGTGGGGATGCACTCAATACCACACGACCTTAATCCTTTAATTGCCCATTATTCCTCCTCAAACAAATTTCACCATTGTCATAGATACGTCCAGTAATTGTGATAGGTATAGGTAGGTTTTTCTCCTTTAATACTCATACAAAGCTGAGAACAAGAATATAAGAAATAAGCAGCAACAAGGCTGCAAAGAGAACAATCAATGAGCAAGCTAGAACAACTAAGAATAAAAGCTTGAAAGGCAGTTAATACAATGCGTGGAAGGGCAGGTCTCAAAGAAAATGGTAGAAGACGACTTGTAAAGAAGGAACATATAGCACAAGTGTTAAAAATTGAGAATCTAGAGTTGCATCCAAAAGGCCAATCTTGAACTGTGCCATGTAATATCAATTCAACTTACTTTGAACTTATTTGTTATGTTATTTAGGTCAACCAATATGCATACGCATTATTTATAGGTGGCTTATGTCTTATTATTATTTGTATTATGTGTTGCAGAAATTGGAGAGATTTCTTGAGGCTTCTCCACATTATCATTTTCGTTACTTTTTATTTATTCATGTTTCTACTATTTTTTTATCAATCTTATTAGTACATTATTTTAATAAATAGGTGTCTGATTTATTATTTATAAGTTTACACATTAAAAAAAGGTGGGTGGATATAAAATCACAATCCTAGAGTCCATACATCGCTAACGTTCAAATTATAAAACATTAAAAAAAGATGTTGCTAGATGATAGCAATAGTAGCAAAGGGAGGAGGAGGTGGTTCCTCATCACTCGGTTTACCCCATACATTAGGGGAGGGGGGGTGGGGGGGGATTCTAGAGTATCCACAGAAGGGTCCCAACCCTCATCATCTATATCTATATCTTTATCTTCTTCTTCATGAGCTGATGAAATCGTGTGAAATTTATGTTGCTAAACAAAAAATGACAATTGCAAATGCAATCCTTGGTTTAAATTTGGTATCATGGTCATATAGGGAGAGAGAGCCAATGATATCTATGCTATGGCTTATAAGTATAGAAAGTGGTGTTTGCACCCTACTGGTGTTTCCGACTGATAGCCTGAAATCACTCTAAAAAGTTGCCAAGTGTTATGATCAAGAATCTCAGGTTGTTGGAAATTTGATAGAGAACCACCTTTATGATAGTTTCTCTCTACTCTTTAGGCTCTAAAAAACCTAGATGGGTTTACCTTCAACACTACTTGATGACTGACAACACATCAAGCAATGACCATCATATTTGATCTCACACCTTAATACAAGAGTTGTACAATTATTTTGTAAATTCTTATGCAACTCTTATGAACTTTAAGGCTTTTGTATGAGATTATACAAATCAAAAATAAAATAAAACATAAAATAAAGGTTTTTATTTTTAGATTTTGAAACATTAGGGATTGAGAGCTGCAAAGGATTGATATGTTCCTACTTTGAGCTATAGAGTCACATATCACAATACTATAACATAACTTGATGATCCATTCAATTGCTTGTCACCTTATGACAAGTAAATCACCATGAGACTACTATAAAACCATTATTAATAATACATTTGAAAATATAACCCTCTCATTACTCTTATGCAAAAATTTACACCATCCCTTGAACAAGCAACAAAAAGAAGAATAATTAAAAGCAAAAAAATTGCTTGAAGAACTTCCATAACCCTTGATTATTTAGTTCAATGAGCATTACATTTTAGAGCTGGAAATGGTCACTTATTATTATGTATTCATATATGCTCTAATCAAGTTACAAGATCTTTATCATGTAATGACTCATAAACAAGACCTTCACCTAGAACATACCAAACATTATCTCCTCTTTATAGAGCCCCCTTTTCTCCCTAAGACATAAATTTGGAATAGAACCATTCAAAATAGAACTAGAGCCCAACCATAACCAAACCCTTAAAAAATACAATCTTTTCTCCTATAGATGAAGCATAACTCCATGAAAGATCAACAACAAACCTTGACTCTAGCTCAATATGCAGAAAAGGGGAAAATCTAATCTTTATTCGCATAATTTTATTTGTAGACATTTGAAGAATACACTGTAATATTGTAATCATGTTTGGACGTGATGAACCTATGGATTGAGTGCAAGAAATCCCTTGAAATTTGTAGAAGAGGATGGTTGGAGACACCTTTAAGATGACTAAAATTTCTCTGTGCAACAATAAATGGACATGGTGGCATGAGAATCCATTTGTAAGGTGTGAGTAGGCCTTTTGTGGCACCTCACCGCAACCTCGGGTTCAATAAATTATCATTTAAAGTTGATGGAAGCATTAAAATTTGAGAACAATAGTTTGTTTACGTGCATAGAGAAGTCCATAGCCAGGTCATTTGATAATTTTGAATGTGGGTTGTTGATATTATATTTTATGCAAGAACCCATGGTTATCATGCTGTAGGATCAAACTAAATCTAAATTTAAAACACAGTTGTTCATAAAATATATCAATGGATTGCACAACTAGCAAGCATATCACAACTTGAGTTGGGTTTAGTGTGAAAATTTTATTTCCAAGTGTACACTAAACTTGGTGGATAGGACAAGTTAAAATAGAATCATTTGCAAACAATCCTTCTTGAATATCAACATCAAAATATTCTTTGTCCAAGTTAGATGCATTCAAGTACACGATGTGGGAAAAAACCTCCTAGTGAAATTGGCTAGAAAAGCCAAGTGCAATTGCACTTGTACAACATGTTCAGTTTAGATGGAAAGATTTACAAATGACATAAACATGATGTCATCAAAGAGTGATTAAACAAATTGGAAATGTTTGGAAATGGTGATGTCAGCATGATGTAAGCAAGGAGGGATGATGAGAGGATGATTTCATCTGAGTAAAAATGCATAAAATGAAGTGGATCAAGCCTCACGAAAAAGGGCATCCAAACTCGATGAAGGAAGTTCAATTGAAGATGACAAATGGAAAATAAAAATATACAAGAGGATGAAGGTGGCAAGATGGGATTCATCCACCCGTATAAAAATACATAGCTAATTTCAAAATTGATAGTATTTATAGGAAAATCGAGTGGATGCAAAATTGTGGGAATTCTAGGAGGAAAAGAAACTACAAAAATTTAAGGGTGACTCGAAAGTTATGGAGAAATGATATGGACAAGGATATATCTCAAGTTGGGGAAATATTTGTAATTGAAATGAATTATGTGATATTGATGAGGTTTTATAATTATGAGGAAACAAGGGGGAATCATGATATTTCTTGATGATGGTAGAAATCTCATAGCTAGGAAAGATTTGGATGAAAAAAAATTCCCACAATGGAAAATTTTTTGGAAATATTTCATTTTTTCTCAATTAATTGACTTTCATTTCAGCGAACAGGTGAACTCATAAACCATAGAACCATAAATCTCATTATTTCTTGCTTAGAACTTTTAGAAGAAATCTGACTAAAATCCAAAAAAAAATTGGTGCATTGGTAGGCTTGAAAACTCACAAACCTACCAAAGAGGTTAGCAGACAAGTTTTTAAGATGAAAATACAATAATGACTAACACTTGAAAAGGAAAAATACTAGTTATTGAATTGATAAGTCAATAGGTTCGCAAAAAGGTGAACTTACCAAAAAGGTTTGTCTACTCAGGATTTGGTCGAAAATGAACAAAACTTAGATACTTTGGTAAATTTGTGGACTTAACATATCAAGGAAACATTGCCAAAGGGAAGAAATTCCAACTAAAGACTATCTTTGATTGGTTATCATCTAGGTAAATGGATAATGCATGAAACTAGTAAGGGACTCAAGCATAAAGGAAAATGGTTTTGATTCCAATTTTGGCTCTAGCTTGGGAACATTAGCTTCAATAAAGAAAAGTGAGAATCCAAAAAAATTGTAAGAAACGTAGACTAGACCGAAAAGAACAAGCGCAAACCAAAAAAAAAAAAAAACTGACCAACGAAACCAAAACCTATGTACATAGCATGTAATGCTCTAATTTTATTTATTCAAACATTGTTTGGTGGCCCTAGTTTCCCCGAAAGGTAGAACTAGTTCATTTTTCTCTATCAAATATCTTATTCTCAAATGGATGGTACTCCAAATGTGATTTGAAATTTTTTTCACCAATTTTCTTCTTACTAATTCTAGCAATGTCATTGTTCATCATATCATTATATAGATCTATGTCATTGTTTTCCATGCCTATTTGAATTTGAAAATCAGGAACTATCTAAAGCACCTCATGATGTAGATCATAAATGTTACATCTATCAAAAATATTTAGTTCATAATCATTGTGACATTCATCACCAACATGATCATTGTCATACATAATTGCCTACTTAACAAGCTGAAATAGAAAATGAAAATGTTCATACTCTACTAGATAAGAATCACTATGACTATTGACCTTACATTTTATATCCATATCAAAATTTGGGCTCTCATAAGATATATATTTAGAGAATACCTCATTATGCATAAGCCTTGAACAAGGTACCTCTTCCACTTGAGATGCACCACACTGGAAATTGCATTCATCCAAAAACATTATAAATTATTCATAACATTATGTGTCTTAGTGGTCTACAAATAAAATTTATTTGCATCAATAATACTGATTTCATAATTTTCATAAAAATTATCAGTTTCATTTGTACCCTATGTGTTAACAAACCTCTCAATTTCAGGCTCAAACAAACGAATCTATGCATCTTGTGAGTCATCACATAACCTAATATGGAATGTTTCAAAATAAGGCCCAAGTAGTTCAAAATACAACCCTATGTCAAATTTCTCGCGATGATTTTTCATATCATAGTCACCCTTGCAATGAGTATCATAGTCACTATTACCCTCCAACTTGTCATCATGAAAACTTGAATTCTCTACAACATCACTAGTTTCAAAATCAACATAATCAATGAGCTGATTTATAAATAAATTATCAATTGCAAGTGTATTTTTCGAGTGATAGCAATGCATCTAATCCATAATAAAAAGATTCATCATAAAATATCTCTTTCTCACTAGTGAATGAACATATGTCTTCATTATCCCCCACATCAATGTATTCTTAATCTGAGGCTGAGAGTTGCATCTCTACTTCTTGAGAATAATCACTAGAGAGGCATCTAGGCCTAAATTGTCATCATGATCAACAAGACAAATAAACTCATTATCTCTCAATCCATGCTCTAATTCTTCAAATTGAATGTCTAAACATTCATCTTCATTAACATCGTATCTAATCTGTAGTAGAATTCTTGTTGCATTTTCACCATCAACATGATTGAATTGATGTTGCAAGTTGTTATGTTGTATTGAATATTCGAATACATCTTTATTTTTTCACTGATAGAAGTGATGCAAGGTAATACTTCATATATTTATTTCTTCTCATCATACCTTATATCCAAATTACTATGGATATAATATTCATTTACATACATCTCATCGATGGGTTGACCCTAAGCATCACCTTCATTATTGCAAAATGCATCATCATTTTTTGTCACATTGCCTTCCTTCTTTTGATTACATAGGGAAAAGTAACCAGTACCAACACACACTAAGGATGAGGTTTTCTTTGCATAATATTGTTTAATCTCTTCAAGAATTACAATCCATTCATATATTAGATCAAATCTAGGAGATTTCACTTTTTCTAATATAGAACTTAGACCTAACTCAAGAGTTGGATAGAATAAATCAATACATATTGATTCTTCAAGTCTCTATGGTACTGCAAACAAATCCTTCATAAATTTTGTATGAAATTTAAATGGGGACTCTCCCTCATATCTTCTTGTACTATAAAATGTATCAATAGGTGATTGTAGCATCATAAATTATCCCCCTTGACAATTTCACACTAGGTTTAGCTCCCTCCTATGATCCTGGACCTAATTATGCTCTTAAATTGCTTGTTTTATGGTCATATTTGGAAAATCAAAATTAAATTGGGAAAAATATTATTTAACATTTATTTAACAAAACTTAAAGACCTAGCAAATAGGTCTTGACTAGGGCACTAGTACCCTGCCTAGCCTCTTTTGGCCCCAATTCAAATATGTCATTGTCGACATTTTAACATTTATCAATTTAAATTCATCTATTGACTTTTGACAATTAATTTTGTGGGAAAATGAATTTATACATATAAATACAAGTATTTTTCATCATTTGAAATACTAATGCAATCCTAGTGAATTGATTCAGAAATTGAGAATCCTAAAAAGCAATTAAGAGTAGAATTAGTAGAGTTTACAACACTTATTATTAGTCAAGATTCATAATTACAATACATCAAGTTTGTCATGTCCCTGATTTGGAGGAAAATTAATTTAGTTAATTAAGTTGTCCAGATATTGTTATTTCATAAGGATGACTAATTGATTATTTTAATTGAATTAAATATTAAATGAATTATTTATAATTTTTTCCCAAAAATACAATATCATAAGGTGACTTTATATTTAATTAATTTAATAATAAAGTGACTAAAAATAAAATAATATCAAAAATTCAATGAAATAAAATAATATTTTATTCTAGAAGCTTCTTGGAGACTTGTTGAGAAATCAATTTAAGAGGTCATTGGCTAAGCATTTGGAACACACTTGATTTGGAATTCATTACACATTACTTGTGTGGTAAATAGCTGAAGTTATATGCTTAGCTTGCTAGAGTGCTGAAGACTCTAGGGTTCCAGTTTCAATTGTGTAACACCAATCCTAGCTGGGAGTTTGGGAAAGATAATTCAGTCTTTCTACTTGCTACAAATTTTTTGGCCAAGAGCCAAATTTGGATGGTGTGATTGGAGCACTTCATTCTCAGATTTTTGTGGATTTTTCTCAGTCCTTTGGAGGATGATTTTGGCTTGGAAGAGGCAACTTGTGAAGGGATGATTTTAATCATTTCTGGTTGTAAAATTCTGAAATCATATTCCAAACTAGACGCACTAGAAGGAGCTACAATTTTGATAAAGAAGTATGTAAAAAAAATATGAAATAAATAGAGGAAGGTCGTGGGACATCTTGAAGTTGTGGCGCAGCATCTAGGAAGTTGAAGTTAGCTATTTCAAGAAGAATCGAAGGGTTTCATGTTGGTAGTGATATCATTCCAGGTTCCTCATTTTATGTTGCATTGCATTTCCATATAGTAATCACCTATTGATTTAATCGATGTCCTATGACAACCACTATCTATGTATTAGTAGTCCTATCTTGCATTGTATTTCATTCATTCACATTAGCTACAGTCACTACCTTGGGTCATCAATATTACATGGTAATTCTCAATCATTTTAGATAGTTGCTATAAGCAAGTGCATTGTAATCTCAGTCATCACTATAGTTGGCATAAGGAGAAATCAACATTGGCATCATATGTATTCATTTCCATATTTGTACCTCATTGCATTCATTGAACAGAAAGTGGAAGTTGGCTGCCATATGTTGTCTAAATGTCAAGTTTATTACATTCATATCAAATTGTATAAGTTTGAATTTAAAGTGTTCAACACAATCTCTCATTGTTGTAGTTGCACAATAGTATGCATGCGAAGTATTTGAAAAAATGTTAGTTGGTTGTAGGTTATGATTTGCATTAGTTTATTCATCTATTTGCATTTGGAAAACACAAAAACACTTGCATTTCATCTTCCTAGCATTTTAAAACTATTTAACAGTCATTTCCAAGTATTTGCAACATTATTCTCCAAATCAACATCAAACCAAAGCAAACTGAAATTTACAACAGCAAGCCACAACGTTGCATGCAAACTGTTTGAGAATATTCCTTGAGACCAAAATCAGCAATTTTTGGAAAAATTCCTCAAGGGATATCTTAGTGGTATCAAAGTTATTGAACCTATCATCATGTTGGGTAGATTGATCATTGTTTCAGCAAATCATTTTCCAGATCAAAATTTCAATTGGATTTCATGGCCGATTTTAGTAAGACAATAGAAGCTGTGATAGGAGCTTGGATTCGAAAATAGGATAGCATGATGGAAAGAATGAAAGAATGGGAAAAAGGATTGGAAAAATTTGGAAATAGTCTTGAGCAGGAAGCCAATAAAAAGAAATTATAGGTTTCATCTTCTCTTCAAGAGGATATCATGCCATGTTCTGATGTTTCGACTGAGCGGGGTGGTGATGAGTACATGGAGTAGCCAAAGTCCTCTTGTATTTGGTTACCTATTCAGGACATTGATGAGGATTTTGTAGATGGGATTAGTGCTATCCTAACTCCAGATCAAAATGAGAGCATACAAGACTTTGCGGAAAAAGAATATCAAACACAATTAGAGGCTTCTTCATGGGAGGTTGAAGCTGGACAAACACTGCATGGTCTACATAGTTTTTAGAACCAACTAAAGGTGAATAAGGGTGAGATTATAGTCGCTTTATCTCATCATGACTGAATTCATAAGATCATTGAAAATCACCTATGGGCAAAGAAAAAATGGAAATGAAGTAGAGTCTTCTCATGATAGTTTGATAGAAGTCAAAGAAGGATTGGGAGCATTGAAGACAAATTATTTGCACCTTCTTTTAGATCGTGATCACCTTCTCAACCTTGTTGAGGTCTATGTGGATACATTGAGAAGGAAGGAGGATGAAGTAGATAAGCTTACTCAAGATGTTATGGTTACCAGTGATTCCTTGAGGAGTACTCAAGTAGCTCTTTAGGAATCAGAGATTCATGTTGATGAGCTTTACTTAGAGTTGAGTTTGGCTCGAGATTCATTATATTTAGTTGAGACTCAGTTATCTATGGTAGCCAAAACACATGTTGATGATAGTAGCGTGAGTTCACCTAACATTCACATTCAGGATAAAGGGGCAGTGTCTTGTGTGGGGGATAGGCATGAGGAGTCAGTTGGTGATGGGGGCATTACTCTTGAAAGGTGTTTGCTCGAGCTACCAGTTTACTGTGCATTGGATGTTGGTGTCGATCTAGCCTCTTTCCAGGGAGTAGATGGAATTCATGACGGTAGTCTTGATGATGATGTTGTTGCAAGACCAACTCATACAGTTGTGAGTTGTGAGTCTGCATCAGATACTGCCAGTATAGGATGGAGTACACATGACTAATCGAGTTTCCCTTTAGCGCAGTAAGGGGAGTTTCACCTCAATTGCATCTTGATGTGTGCTCATCAGTTTGTGTTCAGCCAACATACACAGGACTTAACTATGTCATTGTTGGCGTAGACAGGTGGGTTGAATATGTGGCATTTAGCTTCACTTTGGTGCAATACATTCTTGACTCCAGGTGATAATTCACAGTCCCTTGCTTTGCCCTTTCCAGTTGGTTGCTTCCAGAAGCACGGTTTTGAGAATTGGCTAGATGGGACTTTAGGGGAAGGTATCAGAGTGACACAATAGAAGTCAATTGGAGTTGAATTTGGAGGACTTCCAGGTTATCCATGGGATCCAAGTATGACACTAGAGGTATATCAATGCAATACTTGGAGTTGGCATGGTGAGATTGATTTACAGAGTTGGAATCTAGGAATTCCTTTGTTGGTTGGATGGTTTCATTGGTTGATAGAGTTTGAAAAATTCATGGGTTCCAGCTGTTGAGGTGCTAAATTGACCCACAACATGCAGGTAAGATAGAAGTAAAAGTATATCACCTCTCCTAAAAGAGATAATCAGTAATCAAACTGATCACCTCCCAAGGTCTTTGATGTTGGTTCACAACATTTTTGTTTCATGAAGTGGTCAATATGGCTGTAATGTTTGAGGGGCCTACTGGTTTTGAGCTTCTGGATTGGTTCAAGATAAAACATCTATCTCAACCTACTTTAACCAGTGGTTCTAAAGAAATAAAAAAAGATAGATCAAGGTTTTCAAACTGAAAAGAATGTTGATTCATTCAACTAATCAGACTTGTTACCTTCAAAGGAATTCCTAAACTAGAACTATAGAATAAAATTAACCTGTAATTGATACAAATTTTCATTCATTCACAGTGCAAACTTTAACAGTAGATTGCAAATCATCATTCAAACAAAACATAAGATAAAATTTCATTCCTTGAAAGCTTTTCAAATCAAATGATTAACCCAAAATGAGTACCATTCTAGAGCATAATATAAAGTAGGTTTAAAACTGGCTGCTCCTACTGTCAATGAAACAGATAAGCAACATTTACAAATCTGGCAAGATCACCAATGTACAAAAAACCCATGTCTTCAAATTATCTCCATCTATAATAAGAAAATCAAGAAGATACATCACCTCCTCCTCCTGCCAAACTGCAAAAAATGTCTTACTTAAAAACCCTAACTTGCTTTCTCTAACCTTTTCTCTACCTTTCTGCCTCTTCCAGCTTGCTAACTAATTTGCCAGCTTTCTTTCAAACTTTTCTAACCCTTTCTTAACTCTTTTCTAACCTGTCTAACCCTTACAAAAGAGGAAAAACACCATATTTATAAAACGCGTCAGATGTGTCAGCCCAGTTTAGGGTTTACAATAAGTCAGTCCCAGAGCAAGTCAGCCCTAGAAGAATTTGAAACAAAGTCAAATATGCATTAAATGCAAGGGCACCGACCAGATCGGCCCAGGATCTCTCCCATAACTCGGATCAAAATGCATGAAGAAGAGGCAAAGCGAAACAATGAGGAAGCACGACTTTCGATGTAGCTTTGCATTAACTGCTTCCCCACTTTGCCCATACCTTGCTCCATTCTGGCCTTCTTCATCAAGAACTTCCTCTGCAATCCATTTGCAAGTGGCATAGAAAAAACCCTAGTTTTCCATTCAATAGCATTAATATCATTCTTCAGCTACCTCATCGCATTGTCCCAGTCTCTTGTTGGATTGATATTCATTAATGATCACACTGTACACCACTGCATCATCTAGTTGGTGCCCAACTACTGTATCCCATGATATCCTTAGTCCTTTGCAGTAAGGTACTCAATATTCATACCTAAAACCTCGAACCAGATTGATATCATCTCCCCCTCAGGAATCCTACTCTTTACATACAGCTTCATTCTTTTTTTGTTTCAGAGATGGATGATCCCTTTGTGTCCCTCTTAGCCATTCCAACCACTACCTTGCTAGACTCAGCCTGCATTCATCAAACATCAATGTAAGAATCCAAATGTCGACAACATTTTCATCCAAGTGTTAGCTTAAAATCATGATAAAACCATTAAATTAGCCATTAAGCATCAACACTAAGAAGTTCAGGATTTTGAGCTAACCGAGGAAAACCAGCCTGGGAGGAATTTCAAAAAATTCCAAACCATGCAGATTCTCCCAATGAGGCACCAATATCAACAATAGATTATTAAAATGAATAAATAATGCATAATCACTGTGCAATTTACCAAATTAAAGCATTGAAACATAAGAATTTATCATTAGAATCATCCATTTCACCAAATTTCCTCGTTCCACAGCGCCTCCCAGAAAATCTAGAAGAATCCGGCGGGACCGGATTTTTGTGAAAAGGGTAAGTTTCTGAAGTTTCAACACATTCCGTGAAAACGGAGGGAAGGAGGAAAAACCGGGAAAATCTGACCGGGCAGGAAAATCCCGAGGTTGACAGAAAACCCAAAAATCGACAACCCAACATGAATTCGCTCAAATTGACTAAAGGTCACAAATTTAAGGACCCTGGGCACGGAAATCATTTAACATGAGCCTCCTACAGATCTTCTTTGAATCCTAGGCCCAATCGAAAGCAGATCAAGATGAAATGGTGACGCCCTAGGCATGAAACCCTAGATTTTAACCATGAATGCACAGAGCAAGCCAATAAATGCCCAAACACACAGGAATTTGAATTCCAAGCAATACCATAACATTTTAAAGCACAATAAGATTGAACATATCAACTCAAGAGAACATAAATGATAAAGAAAAATGGCATAAAGCTCCAAAAAATGACCAAACTCGGAAACCCGATGGCCAGACGGAAATCCAGAAAAATCCGACCCAGGCGGAATTCTGCAAAGGGCAGAAATCTTCGAACTGCAGTGTAAAACAGGCCGAGTTGGACTTCGAGTGCAATCTAGGAAAATCCGGATAGGGCAGACAATCTCAAACTAGCTCAAAAACCTGAACAACAGCACTGAAACTAGAGTTTGAAAGAAATCCAGGAAAATTCAGACGGACCGAAAAATCCCGAACCAAGGTAAAAACCTGAACTTTTCCCAAAACATAAGATTTTCAATATGCAACTTTGGGGAAAACACTTGGGTAAGCAAGATAAACATATTAAGCACATGCCAAGGCAAAGAAAAACCTCAAAATCGAAGGGGGCGAAACACAAAGAGTGAAAGCAAAAGAGGGTCCCATTTTAATCAAATTTAAAATGGGGTAGTTATGCAAGGCATAACAATTGGCGACTTGGCTGGGAAAATGGTTTAACCATTTTTAGGAAACTGAGGGATTCAATCACCCAGAACTCCTAGTTTATGGACATCACAATTCCAGTTAGGTCAGTTTTAGTAAACAAGGTTGAGCTAGAATCTCAAATGTAAATCAGCACTGGCTACCCCTGAATCTATGTGTGTGCTTGATTGTGCATCACGCTTTTACAAATCTTTCCTCATCTTTTGAACAATTATACGCAGGATTTGAACTACATGAGTTTATTCCCTTTAACTGTTGTGCAATGATATCCTAGGCATTGCTCTGCTGCCAGTCAAGTGTCCATAGCTCTGACGGAGATACCTCTAGTTTTCTCATAGCATTGCTCTACTGCCAGTCAAGCATCCATAGCCCCGGTAGAGATACTGGAATCACCCATTCATTATTGAGTTTTATTTTCTTAAATAGTTCTCTTTTCTTTTTCTTTTTTTAAAGTTCCTTCATTCAATTCCTTCTCAATATGTCAGATGTCCAACATCTGTACTGGGTTGAAAAATACCATGGACCTCATAAGAGCATCTGGGGAACCAGATTTTTCACTCAAATCTTGCAACACCATCATCCTAAGATAAATATATCATTACAAAAGGAGATGTTTTTGATGATTTGTGACAGATTCAATCATAGTTAGTGAATATTTCTTACTTTCCACCTTGTTCTCAATGACTTTCCACAACTCTCATTGACAATGGACATAAAACAATGAATTTAGAACAAAATCATCCAATCAGAAAACCTGAAAATATCTAAACCAACTTCTCTCCAAGTAACCAAAGTATACTTCAAATAACAACCCCCTTACTCAATTGAATAAAATGAAGGCCCCCACAAAAAAATAAGGAAAAGACAAAACGAATGGAACAACAAACTATTTACATATATACAACCCAACAAAATACCAAACCTTTTATGACCCAAAATAATGTTTAAGAAACTGTCCATTAACATGCAATGGAACAGGTTCTCCTGTTAAACTACTCAGCGCGGAAAACATTTTCTCCTAGGATTTCAGTAATTTGATAGGGACCCAACCAGAGCTTATCAAACTTCTGGCGGTCACCCTTCTTTTCATTGGCTTTATCCCACAATAAGACAATGTCTGATATCCTGAAAGCCTTGACTTTGGCTCTTTTTTCAAACCAACGTTTAACAACAGTATGGTGCCTAAAGAATTGTTGCAAAGCAGCATCTCTCTGCTCTTCTAATTTCAGCAAGCCAGCTAACCTTACTTCAATCCTATCATCACTAGAGTAAAATTCCTGTATGAATCTCAGAACAGGTATTTGCAAGTGAATAGGGAATACAGGCTCTTGGCCATACACTAGCTTAAACGGTGAAGTCTTCAATGCAGCCTTGATCCTAGTCCTATCTGCCCATAATGCAAATCTTAACTGGATATGCCAGTCTCTTAGATTGTTCTCTAAAAGTTTTTTATTACTCCTAGGAGATTCTTATTAGTTGATTCTGCAACTCCATTTCCTTGCAGAAAATAGTTTGAAGAATACTTTAAAAAAATCCTATGATCATAAGCCCATGAAATGAACTCGGAAGAAGAAAAGGCAAGGCCATTGTCATATACCAGTGCAAAGGGTACTCCAAACCTAGTTGTGATGCATTCAGTGAGGAACTTGATTACTACCTTCATTGTGATATTCTTGCAAGGTATAGCTTATGTCCATCTCGTGCAGTAATCCATACCAGTCAAAATAAATTTATGTCCTGCAAAATAATTTGGGTTAATTACCCCAATAAAATCAAGTGCCCATTGGGAAAATGGCCTTATCTCATAAACAAGTTGCAATGGCATGGTTGGATGATGATCTCTTCATGCAGAATTTTGACATATATGACATGTACTTACATGTTGGTGGGCATCCTTAAACACACATGGCCAATAATAACTAGATCTGAGGATCTGATGTGCTAAAAAAATTGCAAAACCATGACCCATGCCATGTTTCCCATGAAATTCAGCAATTGCATGCTTAGCTTCTTATTGATCAAGGCATCATAGATAAACCCCCTCAAAATTCTTTCTATATAACAATCCTGTTTTGAGCATATAATGGGAGCTTTTCATTCTCAGTGCTCTCCTCTGAGTTGTATTCATTACATCTGGGCACCAATTATTGAGCATGAAATAAATAATATCGGCATATCAACAGTCATTAGAAAAGGGCTGTGTTGTGTATTGTTGACAAGAAATGTTCTTACCAACATCCGCTATTGCTTTAGGCAGGCCTTTGAGCTTAGACAAGTTTCATAGGGTGAATCTCCAGATTGAACTCTTGCAAAATAGACATCCATTTTCCCCTTCATTCTCCCAACTTGCTCTGCATAAGTAGAGACTTTACAACAGCATCAGGAACCACAACAATGATTTGAGTTCAAAGGATATAATGCCTGAACTTCTTGATAGCTCTAACCAATGCAAAAGCTTGTTTCTCAAGAGGTGGGTACTTGACTTCAACATTCTTAAATGGGGAGCTCATTAAGGAAATTGGCCTTTCATCCCCCTCCTCTCTTCGTTGTGTCAAGACAGTTGCACATGAGTGTTTAGAAGCAAAAGAATAAATATAAAATGGCTTCAAGTAGTCAGGACTGGTGAGGACTGGTGCCTCCAAAATGGATTTCTTAACCTAAGAAAAAGTAGCCTTTTCCTCATTACTCCATTCTATTATAGCATCTTTCTTCATCATTTTGTTCAAAGGTTTAACAATTTCTGCAAAACCTGTGATAAACTTCCTCACAAAGTTGATCTTTCTGAAGAAAGATCTCATCTCCTTCTTACTTCCTGGCATGGTTAACTTCATAATACACTCAACTCGGTCTGGATATATCGATATCCCTCTTTCTGAGATTATGTGTCCCAAAAGTTTCCCTTCAGAAACCTGAATACAAACTTTTTAGGATTTAGAGAAACACCATATTGGATACATCTTTCAAGAACTTTAGCCAAGTCTGCAACATGGTTTAGTCTATCTTTAGAAAATATTGTCAAGTCATCCATATAAATGATGATTCACTTACCAATAAAATCTTTGAATGCTAGATCCATTGCATGCTAAAAAGTTGCTCCAGCGTTTATCAAACCAAATGGCATCCTCCTATAAGTAAATGTTCCCCACTTAGTAGTTAAGGCTATCTTCATTCTATCTTCATAATTAATGATCACTTGATTGTACCCAGAATAACCATCCAGGAATGACATCATTTGAGACCCATTGACAGTTTGCAAGACTTCGTCTAGAGAAGGGAGTGGGTAGTTGTCTTTTTTCGAAGCTCTATTCAAATTCTTGAAATCTACACATAGCCTAATCTCCCCATTCTTTTTACGAATTGGAACCAAGTTAGCCACCCATGTTGAATGTCGTACAGGTAAAATTATTCTTGTAGAAAGCAATTTCTAAACTTCCTTAAAGATCAGTGGTTCAATCAAGGCGTTGACAGGACATTGTTTTTGTTGAAATGGTCTAGCTTCAGGCTTCAAAGGAATAGTATGAGTTATCACAGAAGTATCAAATGTTTTTAGATCTTCATACCCCCAAGCTATTGCAGCAATATCTTTCTCCAGTGCCATCAATATATCTTCTCTAATTGCTTCAGGGCAGGATTTCCCTATGTAAACATTCCTTTCAGGGCTAGAGTCAGCTAAGTTAACAGTTTCATATTCACCTCCCTTATCTTTAGTTGATACCTTTTCCCGAGCCCTTGGATCTGAATCAAAAATTATTTCTAAGGCCACCATTCCCTTGGGAATGCTATTACTTTTTAAATTGAGGACACCTTTTGTATCACAGTCTTCAGGGTTCCAGTCTCCTTGATCCCTATTGGACTCATCGATGATCTATCCTTCAAAAACATCTGAGATTGCTAGAAAAGCAAGGATATGTCGATCATCGTCGAAGACTTGAAAGTTCCTGACATTATCAGGGATAGCCGGGGTGGATATCAATTCTACTGAGAACCTCTTGAGCTTGGAGCCTTGCATGGGCTCCAAGGTACTTGCAACAACAGCTAATGAATCAGCTATTTGATTCTCCTCTCTAGGGATTAAACTAATCCCAAAAGCATCAAAGTCTTCAATCAGGTTCCACACCCGATTTCTATAAGCTGCCAGCCTTTTATTGTGACATTTGTACTGGCTGCATACTTGCTTGATAATCACTTCTGAATCTCCTTTAACCATCAAGGCAATAACTTTCTTCTGATGTGCGAACATCAGTCCCTAAGCTAATGCTTCTTATTCTTCTATATTGTTAGTGCATCCAAACAGTAACCTGTAAGAAGCAAAAAATGTTTTCCCTTTTGGGCTGGTTAACTCAATTCCAGCACCACACCCTGTTTTAGATTTGAATCCATCAAACATGAGGGTCCATAGTTGATTATGAGCTGGGGTTGATCTCTTTGAGCTTGTTGTGGGTGCTTGGATAAGATGAACCATAGGTGGGGCCACTTGATCTTTTGCATCAAATATTGGGAATGGGTGTTCAATAGGTTCATTAGGTGCAATATCTAATTCCCGCTCAGATATATCATGTAATCCTAGGATATCTTTCTGATAGTTATCTATATTTTTTATTAACCCCTTGGGTCTTGGTATACTTGTGAGTGCAGGGGTATCAAACAAACCCTGGGGTTGTTCAACACAAGTATGTTGGTCTGGTATTATGACCGGGGTAAGTTCAGTTTGAGGAGGGACTTCCTCTAAAGGTATATTATCCCTAGTTAACATTATTGCATTTTTGGCTTCAAATGAGAAGTGATCTGAAATGGTCTCAAGGTGATTTGGACTAGTTTTCTTCAGTTTGGAAAACATGATTTAGAACACTGATGCAGGGTTGGTAGGTCAATTCCGAATGATTTTGGTAGTGCACCCTACACCAATTTGGTAGTAGAAGACTCCACAAATTGATATCTTCCCCTAAGACCAGGTGATCCTGTTGCAGCTTCCTGATCAATACCTGTTAGTTTACACTAATCATGGGATCAGGGAATTCTTGTATTGACAAATCATTAGAATCAAGAACCGAAAGAGTTAGAATTTCCTCTCTTTTATAAACCCCTATCTTGGTTTCAAAATAAACTACCTCATTGGGACAGTCATACTCAGTGATGATATGTTTGAGGCGAGGTTCACTATCATTCCTAATATACATAGGCATTCCCCTCCATGGTAGCCACATATGTGAAAAGTCAAGGGAGAGATATCCCCCGATACTCTTCATTAGATCTCTGCTCAAAAGAATATCGTAAGTCTAAGGAATGTCTACTACCTGAATATCCATTTTGGTTTGAATCCTAGGGTCAGACCCTACTTGTACATGTATATTTCTCAATTCTCCAACTACATTAACCTCTGTTTTATCAAGTTGGATGACCTTCTCGTTTGTTTGGACAAGATTCAATCCCAATTTCTTACATACAAAAAATGGCATAACATTGCCAGAAGCCCCTGAATCTAGCAAACAATTGTGCAAATTCTTCCCACAGATTCTCAAACTTAAAAGAAATGGTGGGGTCCCTACCTTGTTTCTAAACAAAGCTGTGTTCATGTCCGCAGCGGGTGCCACCTTGGTTTTCCCTTTTAATTTATCAGCTTCTTCCAAAGCTTTCAACACTATATCTCATTGGGAAGGGCACCATTTTAGGATGTCAAAGTATGATAAAGAGGTTTTATTTTTCTGCATCTTAGAAAAAATATCAAATTTTGTGTTATAACTTGCATTATATTTGAAAACACCAAATGAATTACCTTTGCTATGGAAGTTAGGCAGACCCTTCAGTGGAGGAGGGTTGTTATCAACACTCTGATTTGGAGGCACCATATGGTTAGGTGGTGTTGATGTAGTGAACGGACCCTTATTCTGGTTTCTTAAGAAGTGTCCTCCCTTTGTCTGAAAGGCTTGGGAATCATACACATCTTCCTCTAGTTCATTATCATTCTACATTGGGAATGAAGGTTCTTCTTCAAAGAGGTCATAAGCCATTGTTGTATCCACTGAGCCACCTCCTTTATTTGAATTCCCTTGGAACATTTGGGCATCTTCCTGTTCCATCTTCACAACCTTCTCCATTTCAGGATAGTTCACCTCGGAATGAGTTACAGTATCATGCAGCCTGCACCAGTTAGTCATAAAATTGAGGTCAACCACATTTGCAGTATGTGGCCTATCCTCATTAGCTTGATAATTGTGAGAAACCCCACCATTATTTGGCCATGTGTTCCATTGTATATTTTTATTAGGCCTCTAGTTATATCCTCTATTCTAATTTTGATAGCCTTGGTTAGTGAATTTTTGGTCTTGATAATTCCTCTGGCTGTGATTGTTGTTGTTCTGATAATTACCCTGATTATTATTATTCTGATTAGGGTAATTACCTTGATTAGCATAATTACCTTGGTTCTGAGAGGGGTTTAGTTTAAGCTAAGCCATGTCATTTGTGACTTGAGATAGAGTTTTCTTTAGGGTCTCCACCTCGTTTGTGAGTTGAACTATCCTTTCACTCTCAACATTCTTAGTAACAGGTGGCTGACCGACAGGATTTGGTATTCCAACTTGATTATGATGACCATGTGGACTGTGATGAGCCTGTGATTGTTGAGAGAAGTCAGGAGCTCCATTGGAAAAGAATGGAATAGGAGATTGAGTCTGCAACTCAGACATAGGTCCATAATGAGAAGGAGACATCCCTGGGATAGTATTGAATAAAGGGATTAGGTTAGGCATCTGATACCCCATAGAAGGAAAACCTCCTCCCAAGTTCCCTTGTTGAGAGCTAGTTTGTTGTTGCAGCTTGATGGCTAGATGATAAATTTTAGACAGAGAATCAATATTTGTCAGCTGATAAGTCCTTTGTAGGAACAAGCTAAGCAAAGGGTCTATAACTCTAAAATATGTCTGAATGGCACTATTCTCAGCAACTAGATAGGGGTCTTGCAATCTCCTATACATTCATTGAAACCTTTTATTAAACAAGGGCAGTGATTCATGTGGCTCCTTCCTAATAGTAGCAATTTGATTGAACAAAATGGTTGGATCCACATGAACTCTGAACTAATTGATGAAAGCATTCTCTAGATCTATCTAGCTCAGAATAGAACCTTGTGGAAGATTTAGGTACTAGTTGTACACCATATCCCCTAAGGGATAAGGGAACAACCTACAAACCACATCATGGTGACCTATCTGAGCTCCAGTACAAGTGTCCTTAAAAGCTTGTATGTGCTCCTCAGCACTCCTTGATTCACCATGAATGTATTTGGGATAAAATCTCTCAAGATTCTTAGGCATATCATGAAAGCCTCCAAGAATAGTCCCCAATGGAGAGGGATTATTCACAAAAAATGCCATTGGTAGCGGTGGTGAAAGTTGAGCTAGCTGTTGGATGGGATGAACCAGCTGTAATGGCAATTGCGGTGGATTTGGTGGTGAATTCACAGGTATTCACTGGAGAATTGGCAAAAATCCTGGTGGAGTGAGTGGAGCTAATAAGGGTGGTAAAATGGTTGCCCTGTGAATCTTGTGTCTCATTAGGGTCTTGAGTTCTATCAAAGGTGGTTGGTTTTTAGTTGATTGAAGAACTCTATGGGACCTCCCTGGTGAAAAAGACCCAATGTTATCTAGTTTTCTCTTCTAGCCCTCCTTCTAGTGCCAATTCTTGTTGAGGTGCCAAATTCACCCACATCATGCAAGTAAGATAGAAGTAAAAGTATCTCACCTCTCCTGAAAGAGACAATCAGTAATCAAAATGATCACCTCCCAAGGTCTTTGATGTTGGTTCACAACATTGATGTTTCACGAAGTGGTCAATATGGTTGTAATGTTCAAGGGGCCTGCTGGTTTTGAGCTTCTGAATTGTTGCAAGATCAAACATCTATCTAAACCTACTTTAACCGGTGGTTTTAAAGAAATAAAAAAAAGATAGATCAAGGTTTTCAAACTGAAAAGAATGTTGATTCATTCAACTAATCAGACTTGTTACCTTCCAAGGAATTCCTAAACTAGAACTGCAGAATAAAATTAACCTATAATTGATACAAAGTTGCATTCATTCACAGTGCAAACTTTAACAGTAGATTGCAAATCATCATTCAAACAAAACATAAGATAAAATTGCATTCCTTGAAAGCTTTTCAAATCAAATGATTAACCCAAAATGACTACCATTCTAGAGCATAATATAAAGTAGGTTTAAGTCTGGCTACCCCTACTGTCAATGAAATAGATAAGCAACATTTACAAATCTGGCAAGATCACCAGTGTACAAAAAACCCATGTCTTCAAATTCTCTCCATCTATGCTAAGAAAATCAGGAAGATACATCACCTCCTCCTCCTGCTGAACTGCAAAAAATGTCTTACTTAAAAACCCTAACTTGCTTTCTCTAACCTTTTCTCTACCTTTCTACCTCTTCTAGCTTGCTAACTAATTTTCTAGCCTTCTTTCCAACTTTTCTAACCCTTCTAAAATTTTCTAACCCTTTCTTAACTCTTTTCTAATCTATCTAACCCTTACAAAAGAGGCGAAACGCCATATTTATAAAACATGTCAGATGCATCGGCCTAGTTTAGGGTTTACAATAAGTCGATCCTAGAGCAAGTCGGCCCTAGAAGAATTTGAAACAAATTCCAACATGCATTAAATGCAAGGGCACCGACCAAATCGGCCCAGAATCTCCCTCATAACTCAGATCAAAATGTGTGAAGAAGAGGCAAAGTGAAACAATGAGGAAGCATGACTTTCGATGCAACTTTGCATTAATTGCTTCCCCACTTTGCCCATACCTTGCTTCATTCTGTCCTTTGTCATCAAGAACGTCCTATGCAATCCATTCGTAAGTGGCATAAGCGAAACCCTAGTTTTCCATTCAATAGCATTAATATCATTCTTCAGCTACCTCATCGCATTGTCCCAGTCTCTTATTGGATTGATATTCATTAATGATCACATTGTAGGCTGCTACGTCATCCAACTAGTGCCTAGCTACTGTATCCCATGATAGCCTTAGTCTTTCGCAACAGGGTGCTCAATATTCATACCTGAAACCTTGAACTAGACTGATGTCATCTTACCCTCAGGAATCCTACTCTTTACGTACAACTTCATTCTTTTTTTGCTTCATAGATGGATAATCCCTTTGTGTCCCTCTTAGCCATTCCAGCCACTGCCTTGCTAGACTCAGCATGCATTCATCAAACACCAATGTGAGAATCCAAATGTTGAAAACATTTTCATCCAAGTGTTAGCTTAAAATCATGATAAAACCATTAAATTAGCCATTAAGCATCAACACTAAGAAGTTCGGGATTTCAAGCTAACTGGGGAAAACCAACCTAGGAGGAATTTCAAAAAATTCCAAACTAGGTGGATTCTCCCGATGAGGCATCAATATCAACAATAGATTATTAAAATGAATAAATAATGCATAATCACTATGCAATTTACCAAATTAAAACATGGAAACATAAGAATTTATCATTAGAATCATCAATTTCACCAAATTTCCTCATTCAACAGTGCCTCCTAGAAAATCCAGAAAAATCCAATTGGACCAGATTTCCGTGAAAAGGGTAAGTTTCTGAAGTTTTAACACATTCTGCAAAAATGGAGGGAGGGAGGAAAAACCGAGAAAATTCGACTGGGCAGGAAAATCCTGAGGTCAATAGAAAACCTGAAAATCAACAACCCAACACGAATTTGCTCAAATTGACTGAAGGTCGCAAATTTGAGGACCCTGGGCATGAAAATCGTTTAACATGAGCCTCCTATAGATCTTCTTTGAATCCTAGGCCCAATCGAAAGCAGATCAAGACAAAATGGTGACGCCCTAGGCATGAAACCCTAGATTTTAACCATGAATGCATAGAGCAAGCCAATAAATGCCCAAACACACAGGAATTCAAATTCCAAGCAAGACCATAACATTTTAAAGCACAAGAAGATTGAACATATCAACTCAGGAGAATGAAAATGATAAAGAAAAATGGCATAAAGCTCCAAAAAATGAGCAAACTCAAAAACTCAACGGCCAGACGAAAATCCAGAAAAATATGACCTAGGCGGAATTCCACGAAGGCCAGAAATCTCTGAACTACAATGTAAAACAGGCAGAACCAGACTTCGAGCGCAATCCAGGAAAATCCAGACGGGGCGGACAATCCTGAATTGGCTCAAAAACCTGAACAATAGTACTGAAATAGAAGTTTGAAAGAAATTCGGTAAAATTCGGACGGACCGAAAAATCTCGAACTAGGGTAAAAACCTGAACTTCGCCCAAAACATAAAATTTTCAATATACAACTCGGGGAAAACACTTGGGTAAGCAAGATAAACATATTAAGCACATGTTAAGGCAAAGCAAAACCTCAAAATCGAAGGGGGCGAAACACAAAGAGAAAAAGCAAAAGAGGGTCCCCTTTTAATAAAATTTAAAATGGGGTGGTTATGCAAGGCATAACACCAGCTACATTCAGATTTTTTGGGTTTCCACATGTTGCAAGATCACTTGGGATCTGGGTGGTTGGTGGACAGGTGTAGGTGATTCTCCATTTCATGCTTCAGGTAATGTGGCACTTGGATGGATTAGAAATGCGGATTGCTTGAGGGCAAGCAATCTTTGGGAAGGGATGACTATCATGTCCCCAATTTGGAGGCAAATTAATTTAATTAATTAAGTTGTCCAAATATTGTTATTTCATAAGGATGACTAATTGATTATTTTAATTAAATTAAATATTAAATTAATTATTTATAAATTTATCCCAAAAATACAATATCATAAGGTGACTTTATATTTAATTAATTTAATAATAAACTGACTAAAAATAAAATAATATCAAAAATTCACTTAATGAAATAAAATAATATTTTATTCTCGAAGCTTCTTGGAGACTTGTTGAGAAATCTATTTAAGAGGTTGTTGGCTAAGCATTTGGAACACACTTGATTTGGAATTCATTACACATTACCTGTGTGGTAAATAGTTGAAGCTAAATGCTTCACTTGCTAGAGTGTTGAAGACTCTAGGGTTCCAGTTTTGATTATGCAACACCAATTCTAGCTGGGAGTTTGGGAAAGATAATTCAGTCTTTCCACTTGCTACAAATTTTGTGGCCAAGGGCCAAATTTGGATGATGTGATTGGAGCACTTCATTCTCATATTTTTGTGGAGTTTTCTCAATCCTTTGGAGGATGATTTTGGCTTGGAAGAGGCAACTTGTGAAGGGATGATTTTAATCATTGTTGGTTGTAAAATTCTTAAATCATATTCCAAACTAGGCGCACTAGAAGGAGCTGCAATTTTGATAAAGAAGTATGTAAAAAAAAAATGAAATAAATAGAGGAAGGTCGTGGGACATCTTGAAGTTGTGGCGCAACATCTAGGAAGTTGAAGTTAGCTATTTCAAGAAGAATTGAAGGGTTTCATGTTGGCAGCGATATCATTCTAGGTTCCTCATTTTATGTTGCATTGGATTTCCATATAGTGATCACCTGTTGATTTAATCATTGTCCTATGACAAACACTATCTATGTATTAGTAGTCTTATCTTGCATTGTATTTCATTCATTCACATTAGCTATAGTCGATGCCTTGGGTCAGCAATATTACATGGTAATTCTCAATCATTTTAGATAGTTGCTATAAGCAAGTGCATTGTAATTTTAGTCATCACTATAGTTGGCATAAGGAGAAATCGAAATTGGCATCATATGTATTCATTTCCATATTTGTACCTCATTGCATTCATTGAATAGAAAGTGGGAGTTGGCTGCCATATGTTGTCTAAATGTCAAGTTTATTACATTCATATCAGATTGTAATAGTTTGCATTTAAAGTGTTCGATACAATTTCTCATTGTTGTAGTTGCACAATAGTATGCATGTGAAGTATTTGAAAAAATGTTAGTTGGTTGTAGGTTATGATTTGCATTAGTTTATTCATCTATTTGCATTTGGAAAACACAAAAACACTTGCATTTCATCTTCCTAGCATTTTAAAACTATTTAACAGTCATTTCCAAGTATTTGCAACATTATTCTCCAATCCAACATCAAACCAAAGTAAACTGAAATTTACAACAACAAGCTACAACATTGCATGCAAACTATTTGACAATATTCCTTGAGACCAAAATTAGCAATTTTTGGTAAAATTACTCAAGGGATATCTCAAAGTTTACATGTGAGTTTGTTCATGTTTTATGTTTATTTATTATGTGAGTACTAACACTTGTAGGACCTTCAATCAAGCATTCAATTCTCCTTGTATGAGATGATTACAATGACTTTGATCCATCAATGAAGGTAGATCTGAGTGGTAAGTTACAACATTTGTCAATTTATCATTCCTTTTATCTATTTTTCCTCTACCTGACCAAGGGTATGAACTCTTTATATCATCATAGTTGTTGTGAAGGTGGAAACATTAAAATAGGGTTTGACTTAGGCAAGCCCTATATGAAATAACCCTTTCTCTCCTCTCTTGTGTGAGAGTGACATATCTAAATTAGATTTGGGAAAGGATTGAAGACCTAATTACAAGATCAAACATTCAAGCCTCACATGTCAATAAATTAGGAAAAGTGGAATTAATCATCAATAGACAAAGTGCCAAAGCTGAGTCTAGAAAGGAATAACCTACAAACAATGACCATTTGATATTTGATTTCTAATTATTTGTATTTCTAGGTCTAGGGTACCAGCGCCATTGTCTAGCTAGTTTGAGCTCAAATTCATAAAATAGGCTCATTTGTATTTGCACTCTATTGTTCTATAACTAGGTTTTTATATTTCAATTTTTTGCTTCTCTATATTTACAGCAGGTCATTGCAATTCAACAGTTGACCTAGATACACATTTGCATTATCAAATCAAGTCAATTCATAATCAATCAATCATCTCCCTCCAAAAGAGCCAAAACCCTTATCCACCATTTTGGCTCTATAGTGTCAGAAATTGTATACCTTTACAATTTCACACTATGTTTGGGTCCCTTAATTTATTGGACTGAATTAAGCTTCTAATTGACCAAATTATGCATTCCAAAGCCTTATTTTTTCCATTTTCTAAAAGGGAGACCAACATTTAATATTTTAATTGCCATGAAATATGTGTGTCCTAGACTTATAAGCTAGGACCCATTCGCCCATGGGTGAATGGGTCCCCTTTAAGTGCCAAGACCCATTTTAAAATAATTTTTTGTTAGTATTTTAATGATTCAAATCCAAGTTGTAAGTGTCAGCTTTTAGAATCTATTTTTTGGGAAATTAGATAAACACCTATAAATCATAGTATTTTTATCATTTGAAATCTAAGGATCAAGAATCAATTTCATATGAGAAAATATCATTGCCAAGAGTATTCAAGAGTATATTTATCAGTCATTTGTTGTAGCAATCAAGATCCTGACATCATGTCCAAATTTATGTTGTTCATGTCATATTTTTAAGGTGTGTCATAGAAAAATGGTCCCTTGTCATTTTCATGGCCTTTTAGGTCTCGTTTCATGATGTTTGGTCTATTTTGCTTTGATTTTATGTTATAATTTGGCTTGAACATGCATATTTAGGTACTAAAATTTAAATAATGATTTCTTGTAAAGGTGTTGTGAAGTGTTGTAAAACATTTCTACACTTTTCTAGACTCTATTCATCACAATTCACCTAAAAGTCACCTTTTCATCACTTATCAAGTCCTATTTTGAAGTGTTGTAAAGTCTTGTAACAAGATTTCACACTTTTCTAGGCATGTTTTCATTATTTACACCTTTCTTATGCTTTATTTGACCCCTTTATGCCCTTATAAGCTTTAATTAAGTGCATTTTTTAATGTAAACCTGACAAATAACATTAAATATGACTTAATTCCTGACACCCATTTTCAGGTCCTAGGTGGGACCCATTCGCCATGGTTGGTGAATGAGTCCCCCTTGGCTCTTAATTCAAAATATTTTAAATTTCCTTTTGGGTTTTTATTCAAAATCACTTGATGTCGGTCTATGTTGAGGTATCAACGGGTTACTAAGGCACAAGATTATATAAATAAGTGATTTTCACCTCATTTTACATCTCCTACAATCATACATCACATCCAAGCAATCTTTTCATTCACTCAAGCATTCAAGCATCTTCCAACATCAAATCAAGCATTCATCAAGAATTTTGAAGCATCCATTGACACAACTTCATATTTTCATTCACAAGGGTTTGGTAAGTTGATAGCATTTGCATGTTATTTGTTTATCATTCTCTTGCATTTCATTATTTCATTAAGGGTTTGATTACCAAAGTGAGGTTTAACCAAGGAAAACCCCTATTTGCTAACCCTAAACCAATTTTCCCCTCTTGCATGTGTATTTGCAGACTTTTGTATGTAGGTTTAACAAGAATTTAGGTGTTCAAGAGTGGTCAACAAGTCAACTAGGTGCTTCAAGTCAAATCAACCATATTTCAAGCTTGGAGAAGGTATTTTGTCCATTTTCTCCAGAATTGACTTCAGCAACCTGACAAGCAAACATCATCAGATATGGTGTTGCAGAGTTGTCTCCTGATTTGTCAAAATTTTGAGAGAGGAGTGATTCACCACCAGTGGCAAATGAGTCCCACCTTAAGGCTGGAAATCTAAGTTTTTTCAGATTCTGGATCTCAACACTCAAAAACTTGTTCCCAAAAGTTTTCATCAGAAGCAAGACTAATTCGCCACCGTGGGAAAATGAGTCCCACTGGTGATTTTCTATGATTCCAGACAGCATTCAGAACATTCTAGAACCTTCAATAGACCTCCAGGTGCACACTGATTCAGCTCATTTCTTTATGTTTTTCATTTATTCATTCATAGCTCATTGTTTACATATCACATGGTGTTTTCTAGCATAGCATAAATCTTAAGTTTTACATACATAATTAGTCATTTAGATCACTTAATTGCACTTAGTTCATCTCATTTAGCTTAAATAATATCATATGCATCCTAATTTGAATGAACCTAGTTAGAATTTTTGGCCTACCTCTCTCCTTTTAGGTGAAAAACCCTAGAAGAGCTAGAGAGTGTTGTGGTGCCAAAAATCTACAATTCAGAAGGCTAATATGCATTCTTGATCCTAGAGCATCCAAGCATTTCAATTATCCAAATCAATCAAGCAAAGCTAGATCAAGTTCCTTAGGAGAGATGTGTTTGACTTCAACTCTCTAAGGGAAGCCATTGAAGGGTGGTGAGTTGTATGAAGCATTTTTCATTCACCATTTCCCTTTTTTTGCCATTACCTTTCTATTAAGGCTTAATTACCAAACTGGGGTTTGACCAAGGAAAACCCCCATACAAACAAACAAAACAATTTTTCTCTCTTTTTGTATGTGCAAGTTATAGGTTGAAGGAGTGGAAAGATCTTGAAGAATCAATTTTGCATTATTTCATTTTTCATCATCAAAGTTTTCAAGCCACAAACTAAGTTATATAATTTATTTTTGTCACTTCGATAGTGGGAACTATGTCAAATAGAAGCTAAGATATTGCACCAAAGGACCTAGAAAGTTGATCCAAACACTTACAAAGACCCATTTTCCCATGGGCAAATGAATCATTGTAGGCACCTCAAAACCAATTTGTTTGAGCATGTTTATTGTCCTCTATACTTCCCAGATCACAAGTAAACTAATGTTTTTGGCTATCAGGATCTCACATTTTCAATATTAGGGTATATAGGATCATTAGTTTAATCATTCCAAAATATTTCTAATCAATTCCAATCCCCCAATATATGAAGATCCAAGTTTGATTGGCTCGTCTTCAAGTCTGAAAGTCAATCTCTTGCACCTTGTGATCTACATCTAAATGAAATATGGAAAAAGGCATCCATTGAATCTTAGGTTCTTTGTATTAAGGGCCCAAGATCACCTTTTTCTAAGTTCAGGATCTTCCATAGTGGTTAGTAGCCAAGTGGATGTTTGTGATCATTTTTGGTTCCTTCCAATATGATGTAGGAGAAAGTGTGATTTAGACCCTAAATCCCTTTTCCCCACATCACATTTTTGTGAACCCAATGCTTGATGCATTTTAAAAACCTTCTAGAATCTTAAATTTTTCATTTTAAAATATGAATGCAATCTTAGATTGTTTGAATTTGTTATCTATGCATATATATTTTGTTGAAAATCATTAAAAAAGTAAATATTTGTGTAGTTTTTGCCATTTCAAAAGATTAGGTGTTAATTTTTAGATTTTTTAGAGTAGGTTCAATCAATCACTACATTTTACAATCTAAAAATTATCTTTTGAACACAATGCATTACTTCAAAAATATAGAATTTTATGCATGAAGGTGTATTTCACATAGAAAAATTGGGATTTTGTACATATTTCCATAAAATTGTCTACATCCATACATGTACCTCTACAATTTTGTTGGAAATATGTGCCTCAATCAATACAGGTTGAAACCTCCATTAGAGCAAAGTCGGTATGACATCTATCATGTCTGGCCGACTAGCAGATTGGTAGCATCATGTTTTGTACAGGTCACTGTGACCTTGTTTCTATCTTGCCAAATGCTTTCACTATGGAGCTATCGCTGTGACAAGGAGTGTTCGGTATGACCTCTTAGCGCTCGGGAGACTCTGGCCGACAGGCCATTCAATCATGTATCGAGGAGACTCATGGTGACCACGGGCTTCGGGGTAGCTTATAGTGGCTCGATGAGAAGTCCCAGATAAGTGTTAGAGTCTCGCCAACAGTATGTTACATGTTGGTCTTCAGAGTAGCTTATAGTCTATCGGTAAGAATTCTTACCGATGTAAAAAGGTCTCACTGACGGAGGTTCAAATGTTGTTCATAGGTGTAACACAAAGGCTTTCGAAGAAACGTCTTAGCGACTGAAGGATGTCTTGCCGATAGTCGATGGCTATCAGGGTAACCCAAATGGTTTGGGAAGAAGTCCCAGCGAAGAATGTAAGTCTCACAGATGATAAGGGATCTTTGGTATAACTCTTGGTGACAGAATACTTCGGGGTAAGTCCTAGAGCTTGGTGTGATGTCTTAGCAAAACTAACATGTCTCGCCGACAGTGCTTTATGTTGATGCTTTCAAAGTAAGTCTTGGAGTTTGGTATGTTCTCTCAGCGAAAGATGTAAGTCTTGCCGACTATTCTTGGTAACTCAATATGACTTGTGACTTCAGTAAAACCTTTGGTGGCTCACTATGATCTCCTAGCGAAAGCGATAGGTCTAGGCGACTGCTTGGTGTTTCGACATAACACTGGAAGCTCGATAGAACATCTTGGTGACTATAGTAACTATTGGCGATATCGATATGAAGGTTATATGGCATCGGCGAGACACTGTTAGTGTCTCACCAAGATGCCAACATAGTGCGAATTCTGTTGACAGTTTGACCATCCTATGTGGAGTCTCGTGCACCAATAGGAGAAGCCGAATCTGAACAATTAAAAGGCAGTTTGTTGTGACGGTTATGTGAGGAAGCTTGACGGACATGGAACAACAGGGATATACTTTGTGATTGCAGATTGTGATTAGCTAGTTAATCAGTTGGTTGGTTCAAAAGTTGATTCAACAGATTGTTAAATGATCAGTAAATGAATTCTATTCTATGGACTGTAATGTGAAGGTTCCTAAATTAAATTGTACATGGTGAATGATGCTGTAAATAGACATCAGAAAGATAAGTCTGAAACTTGTATGTAATTCTTTATTACTATAATACAAAGTGACTTCTCTTGGTGTGGTGGGTTTTTTCTCCCATAAGGGTTTTCCCACGTATATCTAGTGTTCATGTGTGATTGTCAAATACTCTGTTTTTGTTATATTACTTCATAGTGCATCTTAGTTGAACTGAAATTAAAAAATTTAAAAGTATATCTACATTCTTTCCTGAGGTATTGACATTAGGAGAATTGTTTCCGCATCTGATTTTCCTTACAAGTGGTATCAGAGCCTAGCCAGTTGTGTTATCCTTGTGGGTACATTGGGTTTTTTGAGTCAGTTCTATTCAGTGGGAGTCTTGTAGAAAATTGTTATTTCTAATTACAGGTTGAGATGGCTAGTACATCTGGTAAGTTTGAAATAGAGAAATTCAACAACAGTAACTTTGAGTTGTGGAAACTCAAGATGGAGGATCTTTTAGTGGATCATGATCTTTGGATTGTTGTGGCTGGAGTGAAACCTACAGGCATGAAGAAAGAAGATTGGGACCTTGCAGATAGGAAATCTAAGGGGCTAATAAGGCTCTATTTGGGAGACTCAGTACTTATGAATGTGCATGAGGAGAAGACTGCCTCTTCTTTGTGGAAGAGATTGGCATCTATTTATCAGGGGAAATCTTTGGTGAATAAATTGTTCCTGAGGAAGAATTTGTACTCATTGAGAATGCAGGAAGGAGGGTCTGTTGCTGATCATTTGAATGCATTTAATATGTTGCTTGCTCAATTGGCATCTGTTGGTGTGAAGACTGAAGAAGAGGATCGTTGTATGCTTCTATTGTGTTATTTTCCAGACTCATGGGATCATCTGGTGATGGCGATTGGAAGTACAACATCCAATTTCAAGATGGAAGATGTTGTTGCATCTTTGCTATCAGAAGAGATGAGAAGGAAATCTTCTGAAATGGAAAAGGAAGCTCTTGTTGTCAAAGGAAGACCGAAAGAGAAAGGCAAGAAGAAGGACAAGAAGTCTAAATCAAAATCAGAGGGGAGATCAAAGTCTCCTGGCAAGAAGTTCAAGGTGAAATCTTGGAACTGTGGGCAACCTGGTCATGTCCAAAAGGATTGTAAAGAGGAGAAAAAGAAGAAGAATGTTTTTTTCTGATAATGGTTCTTCTCATAGTGATGGTGACGCCTTCATTGCTGCCTTGGCTACTTAGGCATCAGTTGATGTCTGGCTGATTTATTCTGGAGCATCTTTCTACATGACATCTCACAGAGAGTGGTTCACGAAGTATGAATAATACAATGGTGGAAAGGTGTACTTGGTGAATGATTCAACTTTAGAGATTTTTGGCCATGGAAGAGTCAGAATACAATTTCCTGATAGCAGAGTAAAGGGAATTAAGGATGTTATGCACATACCAGGTCTGGCTCGAAATCTATTGTTTGTAAGTATGCTGAATGATATTGGAGTACAAGTTACATTCTCTGGAAATGGTTGCAAGATGACTAGAGGTTCAATGGTGCTAGCTAGAGGTGCTCGAATCGGTACCCTGTAAAAGTTGCATGCACAGGCTGTTCAATGTAACAGTGTCTCTGGAAAGTCACTGAAAGCTTCTCGTGGAGGTAAAGAGGGAAATATCCCTAATTATGTAAACTCTATGGAAGTAAAACTTCTTGCAGAGAAGACTATGCTTTGGCATCATAGATTAGGTCACATAGGAGAAAAAGGTTTAAAAACCTTGAAGAATAAAAACCTGGTTGAGGGGCTCGAAGATTGTAATCTTGAATTTGAATTTTGTGAACACTGTATATATGGAAAGCAGCACCATGTTTCATTTTATTCTAGTCCTCATAAATCTTCTGGTTTGTTAGATTATATTCATTCGGATGTGTTTGGTCTAGTGAATGTTCCTTCTTTGTCTAAGTCAAGATACTATGTGCCGTTCATTGATGATTATTCAAGAAGAGCATTTGTATATTTTCTGAAGAGTAAATCAGAAGTATTCAGTTAGTTTAAAGAATTTAAAAATCTTGTTGAAAATCAGACAGGTAGAAAAATAAAATGCTTAAGGACTGATAATGGCGGTGAATTCTATTATGATGAATTTGAAATATATTGTAAAGACAATGGAATCAAAAGAAACAAGACTACACCCTATACTCCAAAGCAGAATGGAGTTACAGAAAGGTTCAATAGGATAGTGATGGAGAGAGCACGAAGTATGCTGAGTAGTGTTGGCTTGGAGGAGAAGTTCTGGGTTGAGGCTGTATCTACTGCATGTTATCTAATTAATCATTCTCCAAATTCTACTCTCGTTGAGAAAACACCTTTGGAAGCGTGGTTTGGTAAGAAGCCCTCTTTAAGACATGTTCATTTTTTTGGCTATGAGGCATATGCTCATGTGTCGGATGTGAAAAGATTGAAACTAGAGAACAAGGCTGACAAATGTATTTTTATTGGCTATAGTGTTGTCATAAAAGGATACAAGCTTTGGAATCCTGATATAAAGAAGGTTGTATACAACAAAAGTGTAATCTTTCATGAGCTAAAACCTTCCACTTTGGATCTATAGTCAAAGACAAAGACAGAAAAAAATAAGGATGTAGCATTAATTCCTCCTACACTAGAGAAAGAGGAATTGAGAATTCAAAATGTACCTAAAACTGAGGAGAACTCAAGCAGTTCTGAAAGTTCTGAAGAAGAAGAACCTCAGCCTCAGCAAGTGAGGAGGTCAACCCGTGAAAGAAAACAACCAGATAGGTATGGGTTCTCTTTGATAGATTCTACTTGTGCCTATGCTTTAATTTCTAGCACTAATGAGCCTAGGACTATGAAAGAGGCATTTAAAATTTCTGATTTAGACTCTTGGTTGGAAGCCATGAATGAAGAGATGGCGTCATTAGAAAAAAATGAAACATGGAGTCTAGTACCCTTGCCTAAAGGTAGAAAGGCTATTGGCTACAAATGGGTGTTTAAGAAGAAAATTGGTCTAGATGGCAATGTATAAAAGTACAAGGCAAGACTGGTTGCAAAGGGTTATTCCCAGGTAGAGGGAATCGATTATGGGGAAATATTTTCTCCTATAGCAAAACTGACATCTATCAGATTTCTATTGTCACTAGCAGCAGTGTATGACTTAGAGGTCAAACAGATGGATGTGAAGACAACATTTCTTCATAGTGATCTTGAAGAAGAAATCTATATGTCCCAATCTGAGCACTTTGTTGAGAAAGGTAAAGAAAAACTAGTATGAAAATTAAAGAAGTCTTTGTATGGGTTAAAGCAGTCACCTAGAATGTGGTACCAGAAATTTGATACATTTGTATTGTCTTTGGGATTTGTGAGATCAAAATCTGATCACTGCGTATATTATAAAGTTGAAAGTGATAAATTACTTGTTATTGCTCTCTATGTTGATGATATGTTGTTCATAGGCAATAGTAAGCTAATGATTTTTGATCTTAAGTCTCAGTTGTCTGCTAAGTTTGAAATGAAAGATCTTGGTGCAGCAAGGTATATTCTGGGGGTGGAGATAACTAGGGACAGGAAGAATAGAAAACTATGATGGCTCAGTCAAATATAAGGACTGTTCTTGAGAGATTTTGTATGAATGATTGCAAACAGCTAGTGGTTCTAGTCATGCAGGGAACAAAGCTATCTATTGAGGACTATCCAAAAATCCTACTAAGATGGAGGACATGACCAGTGTACCCTATGCTAGTGTGGTTGGCAGTATCATGTATGCAATGGTCTGGACAAGGCCAGACATTTCCCAAGCAATGGGAGTTCTTAGTCGATTTATGGCTAATCCAAGAAGAACGCATTGGGATGCTGTGAAGAGAGTGTTTAAAAATTTGAAGGGAACTTTAGATTTTGCTTTGTGTTACCATGGGAACTTGGTTGAATCATAGAAGTCTCTCAGCATTTGTGGTTATGTAGATTCTAATTGGGAAAGGGACATTGACAGTAGGAGGTCCACCAGTGGATACATTTTCATGTTGAATGGTGGTGCAGTGAGTTAGATGAGCAATCGGCAAGCTGTAGTCACTTTGTCCACTACGGAGGCTAAATACATGGCATCTACTCATGCTTGTAAAGAAGCAGTTTGGTTGAAAATTTTGTGTTCTAATATTGGTTTTGATGTAGGGGAAATAACTATTTTATGTGACAGTCAGAGTGCAATTTGTCTGGTAAAGAACCCTACTTTCCATGCCAGGACGAAACATATTGATGTACAGTACCACTTTGTACGAGATATGGTGGAGGATGGAAAGGTCAGTTTGGAAAAGTTTGATACTCTGGAGAATGTTGCAGATTCATTGACGAAGCCAGTGAGCACAGACAAATTCAGGTGCTGTGCCAATGCAATGGGCCTTAGTGCCCATGATTTTCAGTAAGTTATGTTGTGCTCTGGAGGTTCTTGTATGATCTTCGTCAAGTGGGAGATTGTTGGAAATATGTGTCTCAATCAATACAGGTTGAAACCTCTATTAGAGCAAAGTCGGTATGGCATCTATCATGTCTGGCCAACTAGCAGATTGGTAGCATCATGTTTTGTATAGGTCGTTGTGACCTTGTTTCTATCTTGCCGAATGCTTTCACTGTGGAGCTATCACTGTGACAAGGAGTGTTCAGTATGACCTCTTAGCGCTCAGGATACCTCTGGCCAATAGGCCATTCAAGCGTGTATCAGGGAGACTCATGGCGACCACATCGTACGGGGTAGCTTATAGCGGCTCGGTGAGAAGTCCCAGCGAAGTGTTAGAGTCTCGTCGACAATATGTTACATGTTGGTCTTCGGAGTAGCTTATAGTCTATCAGTAAGAATTCTTACCGATGTGCAAAGGTCTCACCGATAAAGGTTCAAATGTTGTTCATCAATATATCATAAAGGCTTTCAGAGAAATGTCTTAGCAACTGAAGGATGTCTTGCTGATAGTCGATGGCTATCGGGGTAACCCAAATGGTTTGGGAAGAAGTCCCAGTGAAGAATGTAAGTCTCGCTAATGATAAGGGATCTTTGGTATAACTCTTGGAAATAGAATACTTCGGGGTAAGTCCTAGAGCTCGATGTGATGTCTTAGCAAAAGTAACATGTCTCACCGATAGTGCTTTATGTTGATGACTTCGGAGTAAGTCTTGGAGTTCAGTATGTTCTCTCGGTGAAAGATGTAAGTCTTGCCGACTATTCTTTATAGCTCAATATGACTTGTGACTTCGGTAAAACCTTTGGTGGCTCGCTATGATCTCCTAGAAAAAGCGATAGGTCTGGGCAATTGCTTGGTGTTTCGGCATAACACTGGAAGCTCGATAGAACATCTTGGTGACTACAGTTTCTTGGTGATACCGATATGAAGGTTATGTGGCATCGGTGAGACATTATTAGTGTCTCACCGAGATGCCAACACAGTGCGAATTTTGTTAACAATTTGACCATCCTATGTGGAGTCTCGTGGACCAATAGGAGAAGTCGAATCTGAATAGTTAGAAGGCAGTTCGTTGTGACAGTTTTGTGAGGAAGCTCGATAGACATGGAACAACAAGGATATACTCCGTGATTGCAGATTGTGATCAGTTGGTTAATCGGTTGGTTGGTTCGAAGGTTGATTCGACAGATTGTTGTATGATCAGTAAAAGAATTCTATTTTGTGGACTGTAACGTGAAGGTTCCTAAATCAAATTGTACATGGTGAATGCTACTGTAAACAGACATCAGAAAGATAAGTCTGAAACTTGTATGTAATTCTTTATTACTATAATACAAAGTGACTTCTCTTGGTGTGGTGGGTTTTTTCTCCTGTAAGGGTTTTCCCACGTATATCTGGTGTTCATGTGTGATTGTCAAATACTCTGTTTCTGTTATATTACTTCATAGTGCATCTTAGTTGAACTGAAATTGAAAATTTTAAAAGTATATCTACATTCTTTTCTGAGGTATTGACATTAGGAGAATTGTTTCCGCATCTGATTTTCCTTACAAATTTTAGAACTTCAAACACTATAGTTCAATTCCAAACTTTTAAAGCATTGAGATTTAACCTCTTTGGTCTAGGACTCCATCACCCTTGTCTAGACTATTTTGGATAAGATTTTAGGGACAATAATCACTCTAAGTCTTATGTTCATATTTGTTCCCTATTTTTGTTGCATTGCTCTATAACGGTTCAGTATATATAATTATGTTACTTTCAGTAAAGAACTTTCACAATTTCTAAGTGCTTTGGAAAATTGATATCTTCTTTGAAGTCCTTGGTTGATTTTTTGTTTTGTGCCTTTGGTAATGCTTCTCCAAAAAACTATGAAGCTCATGTATCCTTCTCTCCCAATGCATTCCCTCCTAGCAAGGAGATTTTGGTGTAAGTGGAGGAGATCATTGATAGCTTCCTAAACAAGACCTTACCTACCTTGTAGTCAAATATTCTTCCAAACAACAAAACACCTATGCATGAGGAATCCATATACCATCCTCCAATTTTACCTACTCACCTTCACCAAAAGTCCACAAGATGTATCATATCATCAATTGATGTGTTGTCATCATCTCACAAAGAGACTCTACAATAATTCATTCCTCATCCATTGCATCAACCCAAAAAGAAGTATCTTTCCAAGACCAATGTGGATACTTTTTTTCCCCATGAAGTTAGTTATATACCTATATTATAGAAAAATACTATAGTCATGGATTTAAGGTCCTTTTAAACAAATATTTGATACAAACAAGGAGTATAAAATTTGGGCTCTCTTAGAACATACATCACATTCCTCTACAACAATAATTGGTTATCGACACCACCCACCTTTGCATAAGACATTCATTCCAGCCTCTACTCCAACACCACCTCATTGTTCAATTGTAGATGGACTCTTCCTTCTCCACATCCCTTATCCTAAATAGAGCGTACATTGTGCACACTTTTGAGAATGGAATTAATCACCCTTCCACCTCATCATGAGGGAAAATATAGAAAAAAAACTAAATATAACTCATTTTTTTGTGCATAACACCAAATGTTCGGGAATTATATTAATGAGTGTTGTTCTTTAAAAAGAAAACTACAATTTTTAATTCAATTATATGATATTGATGTACAAATCCATATAAAATAATAAATTATTTATTGTAGCATGATTCTCCTTGCTATGTGGCAATTGTAGTATCATATGATGCTCATTTCCATGCATGAGGGAACAAATTTTTTTATGCAACCATAGTTCATCAATGGGGAGCAACATGATCATATCCATAATGGTTTTCCTTGTCCATACACTTGGGGGGAAAGGATAACTAATAATGTGAGGTGTGTATCCTTTCTAAAGGATCCTCTCTTCATTCATTTTCTCCTTAAAATATTAGTGTAGCAAGTACACAAAATTTTAAGGGGGGGGAATATTCCCTCATCCATTGTGTCATATTCTAAAGATTAAATCCATGTTGTGCCCCTTTTAGTGGTGGTATTATGCATGATATCCCCTAAGGTGTGGCTTGGAAATTCTCCCATGTCTGCTCCTTTAGTGGTGATATTATGTATGATATCCCCTAAGGTGTGGCCTTTCAACCCATATTTTTCCCCTTTAGTGGTGGTATTAACCATGATATCCCCTAAGGTACAACTTTACAAATTTTTCATCATCCCTTTTAGCGGTGGTATTATGCATGATATCCCCTAAGGTGTGGCCTTTAAAAACATTATACCCCTTTACTGGTGGTATTAGGTATGTTATCCCCTAAGGTATGGTTTTAAAAATTGTTCATATGCCCCTTTAGTGGTGGTATTGTGCATGATATCCCCTAAGTTGTGGCCTTTCAACCCATATTGTGCCCCTTTAGTGGTAGTATTAGGCATGATATCCCCTAAGGTGTAGCTTTACAAATTGTTCATGTGCCCCTTTTAGTGGTGGTATTATGTGTAATACTCCCCAAAGCATGGTCATTATTTTATTCATGTACACCCTTTGTGGTAGTGTTACTTATAACACTCCTTGAGGCATGGTTTGTGATTCATCTCCTATGATGTTAAATGGTCCCCCATGATGTTAAACTTTTGTACAGTGCCAGGTTCACCAAAATGAAATTATGGGAAAGAGGGACACTAGATAGGACATTAAAGATCCACAATATTTATCTTTCCCTAGGGCCATTTCATTAGGAAAGAGATCACAGGGAGTAGAGATTAAATTTCAACCTCAAAGGTGATTCAATTGGACCTAGATCTTAGCTCCTTTAGGGTAGTAGGATAATGGGACAGATTTAAAACCAAATTAAAGTTATATGTAATGCTCAAAATAAATGCACTATAAGACCTAGAACATGAAATACAAATTCTTGACAATACAGAAATGAAAACCATAGTTTGCAGGAAGATTTGAGAAGGGTAAGGACACATGTACCTATCACCAAAAGTAGGTTTTAAGATTTTTTGAAGGACATTTTTTCCCTAGAGCGAATGGGTCCTAGTATGGCCTTCTGAAAATTCTTTGAGTAGTCATCATAGGCAAGATCTTAGCTTTTTCTTTTTTGCACAAGTTCCACTATGAGACAGTCAAAAATAAATTTTGAATCTGGTTTTTTGTGACTTGACAACTAAGAATGGAACAAATGCAAGATTGTAAAATTGCTCTTGAAAATCTTCAATCCTCCTTCAACCTGTAATTTGCACATACAAAGAAGGAAAAAATATTTTGTTTGAATGGAGGTTTACCTTAGTCAAACCCCATGTTTGGTAATTAAACCTTGATAAAAAGATAATGACAATGGAGAAGGAAATGATGAATGAACACTTGCTTGCTACAACTTGAACCAAACCTTCAATGACTTCCCTTAGAAAACTAAAGTCAAGCACATCACTCCAAGGACTTGATCTTTCTTTGCTTGATGAATTTGGACACTTGAAAATGCTTGGATGATTTTAGGATCAATAATGCATATTATCCTTCACAAGATGACATGAACATGTACATAAGCTTGAACATGATAATAGGATCTTGATTACTACAACAAATGATTGATAAATCTGCTCTTGAATGCTCTTGGAAAAAATATTTTCTCTTATGAATTCTTTATTAATGTTAGATGATGTTGGTTAGATTTGAATTTATAGAAAGACTATGTATTTGTGAGTGTCTTTCTAATTTCTCAAAAATTAGATTCCAAAAGCCGACAATTGCATATAAATTTGAATCATTAAAATATTGCCAAAAACATATTTAAAAATGGGTCCTAGGACTTGAAGGGGACCCATTCGCCCTTGGGTAAATGGGTCTTGGCCTAAAAATCTAGGACACTCATTCTCCAATGTGATTAAAATATTAATTGCATTAATTAAATGTTGCTTTCCCTTTCTGAAAACAAGATAAATAAGGCTTTTGGAATGCATAATTTGGAAAATTAGAAATTTAATTAAGTTCAATTAATTAAGGGACCCAAACGAAGTGTGAAATTGTAAAGGTATACAATTTCCTACACTGCAAGTTTGTTACTGATTTTATACCTCCTTAAATTCTTCATAAAATTATGGCTAGGCCTCTCAATCCTTAGTAGACATATTGGAAATGGTGTTTAGATATGCCCTTTAGCAATTACTATCCTTGCAAAGGCTACTTATGGTTGTCCCCCCATATTCTTATTGTAGACCAACTAAATCTTTAATAACAGCTCTAGTCCTCTATTTGGACTTGGCACCACAAATTCTAATGTATTTGGTTAGCAATTTTGGTTCCCGGATTGGCCCACTTTTCTTGGTGCATTATGTATGAGGGCTTCCCATTGAGTGGTTGTTTAACTCATATGGGTATTCCCAACCCCTGATGTCCTTTGTGTGGTCATATGAAGTCCTTCAAGCATCTCTTTTGATTTTCTCCTTGAGCTTAATAGACTTTGAATTGGATTATGAAAGGAAGAAAATTGTCATTGGCAGCTATGGTTTAGGACATAGAACAACAATCTTCTTCACTTCTCATTCAAGGAAACCCTAGAGATCTCAGTCCAAGGATGGAATAAGGGAAAGATATCTTGCAATAGGGTGTCCTAGGGTATGATTAATGACTAAAGAGGAGTTCACCACCAAGCTAGGACTTGGAAAGACAAATGACATGCAAGACCTAATTATGGAACTTAATGAATGCACAACTATAAGAAATGTATGTAAAGCAAAACTGAAAATTGGAAAGGTATAGAGGGGCACCTGGAAACCTATAGCAACTTGATTGAGGACTTGAAATGCTAAAAGTGCTGAAATTAATGTCTACTAGGACTCATATGCCAGTTTGAGTGATTAAGTCCTAGAAATTAGGGTTTTGGGGAAAAAACAAAAATCTAGAAGAGATATGTCTAAAACACATGAAAACTAAAAATTTCACCATTCTGGGACTAATATGCTAGAAGTGGAATATCAGTCCAGTTTGGCCTTTTCAGAGGATCAAGATCTGAATCTGCTCTTCAATCTTTGCTCTCTCTTCTCAGCCTAATTTCCATATCTGAGATGCCAAATTTTGTTATGTAGATTCCTTTTAATAATCTTCTAAACAAGCTGACAACTTGGAAAATTTTGCAACTGTGACAACTTATTTCGAATCTTTCTCCTTGGAAGGATCTTCAACCTAGATCTGCAAATCACACACTAAAGAGAAGAAAAAAATTGTTAGTGGATAGGGGTTTTCAAACCCCGTTTTGGTAATCAAACCTTGTAATGAAATGAAATGGAAAGGAGGAATGATGAATGAACAAAATTTAATGTTGCAACTCACCAAACCCTAGAATAGGATGCTACAAACATATATGAAATGGCTTCAATGGATGTGGATCTTGACTCTTACTTGAATGTGTTAGATCTTGAATTGAATGCTTGCTTGAATCATGAAACCCTACATCACAATTGTTAGCTCAAAAACAAATATGATGCATGATGACTTTCACATGATGCTTGATATTTGAATAATTATCCAAAACATTTGATAATCAGCTCTCAAAGACTCTTGAATTGTCTTATAAAATCTTGAATGCTCTTGTAATCACTAATTTTCTATAATGCATGAATACTCAAGTTGCTAGGTAAAAAATAAGTGAAATAACCTTGTATTTATACTTTTTTATGCCGAATTTCCTTAAGTTACAACACCACAAGCCGACATCAAATCTAGGAGGATAAAATCTAGGAGGATCAAATCTAGGAGGATATAATTTGAATGTAATTTAATTTTAAGCCACACAAGACTCATACACCAGAAGTGGTGTATGAGTCCCATTAGGCTAGGATATGGGACACATTTTTCAAGAAAGGATTAGATTAATGTAAAATTTAGATCAGGGCAATAAAACCTAGGTGGGACCCATATGCCCAAGGTGGTGTATGAGTCCCAAATCACCAAATTTGGGCCACACAATCCAAAAACATTAATTTATGATTAGTCATTACATGTGTTGGGATTATCCTCAAAAAGATGCATTAAATGAGGCTTGTGGATGTAAAATAAGGCCAAATAAGGCATAAAGAAGCCCAATTAATTAATGAAAACCATAGATTAGTGTGAAAGTGTGGTACAACACTTTACAACACCTTGAGTAAGGCACAATTAGGTCCATTTAGCTCACAAGGGCCCAAGACCTAATGTGAATGTGTTAAACACATTACAACACTAAATCAAGGCAACATTAAGCTTAATTTTACAAGGAGGGCCCAAACAAGTGTTAAAATGTAAAAAATGACATTTTTTGACACTAAATTTAGCCCCCACTTTAGTGAGAGGATGAATTTTCTTCAAAATCACACTAAAGTAGATGAGATCACATTAAGAGGGTTTTGATCATCCCAATGCTAGTGGGATAGGACAACACCAACTAGGAGGGTTGTGCAAGCCCCAAAAATCAAGGTCTTATAGCAAATAAACATAGGCATAAAAATAGGCACAAAAGGAACACACATGAAAAAGGATATAAGGAGCAATAACAAGGCACAAGCATGCACTGCCAAAGACATAAGGAAAAACAAAAAATAAAAATGGGTGGATCAAGCTTCGACTGTTCATCTCGCATGTTGTGGATCAAATCTTAGTTGTTTGTCCAAAAATGTATGCTCACTCTAAGGCAAAAGAACTCTAGTATTTCCACTAGGTGAGTAACCAAAGAGGTGAGACACATACACATATGGCTAGTATGCACTCACACAAACAAGCAAGCGGCTATGGGAAATTCACCCCTAAGTTTGGCTTCCTGTTCAAACATACCAAAGCTATACCTCCTGATAACTTGGATAAGGTGCCACACAACAATGAACATCAAGCTTCATGAGGCAAGAAAAGATTCATATGCTTGATACTCATGAACAAACAAGAGAAAATTATCAAAAACAAAAGGTAACATCTTTCACCTGAATGTTGCTAGTAAAAGTTGTCTAATTGCTCAACTTGATGAAAGTTGGTTGTGGCATAGGAGAATGTGTCATGTAAACTTTGACAATATTTTTAAGATAAGTTCTACTCAGGCAGTGAGAGCTCTTCCTAAGTTGGTAAAGCCTACTAATACTATATGCAAGGAATGTGAGTTGGGGAAGCAAACTCGAATTTTATTTTGGAGCAAACAACAATGTTCAAAAGAAGTGTTAGAGCTTGTTCATACTAACTTTTGTCCTTCTAGAATCATAATTTTACACGGAGATAGGTACTTCATGTTCCTTATTGATGATTACTCTAGATTGATGTGGGTTGCTTTGTTAAGGGAGAAATTTGAAGCTCTAGAAAAGTTCAAGATTTTTAAGGCTATGGTTGAGACAAAGACATGTCTGAAGATTAAATGTTTGAGATCAGATAGAGGTGGTGGATTCACTTCTCATGAGTTTAATTATTTTTGTCAAGTGCATGGGATAAAGAGACAATTATCTTCCCATGGACCCCTCAGCAAACTGGAGTTATGGAAAGGAAGAACAAGACAGTTCAAGATGCTGCTAAGACTATGATGTTGGAAGGAAATGTTCCTCATATCTATTGGAGAGAAGTTGTGAGTACTGTTGTTTACATCCTCAACTGGGTTCAATTCAAAGGTGATACTAGTAAGACTCCTTTTGAGCTATTGATTGGTCAGAATCCTACTATTAGATATTTCAAAATCTTTGGGAGTAAATGCTATATCACAAGAGATGAAGAGATAGGAAAGTTTGATGCTAGGTGTGATGAAGGAATCTTTCTTGGTTATTCCACTAAAAGTAAGGCCTAATGGTGCTACAATAAGAGATTGAGAAAAATAGTTGAAAGTGAAAATGTCAAGCTTGATGAAGGCATAGATAGGCCATCTAGAACCTGTGGATATGATTCAGATGATCAAAATAACAATTTAGTTACAAGAAAGAAAGTTCAGAATCAAAATCAAGTTCAAATCATTCCGCTGAATCAAGAAAATCAAGAGGAAGGAACTAGTGAAAGTGTAGAAGAGAGAACACAAGATCCAGAAGTTCCTAAACGTCCTAAGACTCTGAGGTATGTAAGAATAAATCATTTAGAAGATCAAAATATAGGTGAAAAGAAAAAAGGTGTCTAGACTAGGAGAAGGATTGTAAAAGAATACTGTCTGATTTCAAAGACTAAGCCTAATAGTGTGAATGAAGCATGCAAAGATGAACATTGGGTGGAAGCAATGAAAGAAGAGCTACAACAAAGTGAGAAGAATAATACATGGATTCTTTAGAAACAAGCTGAATGGGCAAGGTGAAGTTGTTAGAAACAAAGCAAGATTGGTGTGTAAAGGATATTCACAGATGGAAGCAATTGACTTTGAAGAAAAAATTTCCCCTGTTGCTAGGATTGAAGCTGTGAGATTGTTTCTTGCTTATGCTGCTTTCAAGAATTAAAAGGTTTATCAGATGGATGTCAAGTCAACATTTCTAAATGGTGAATTGGAAGAAGAGGTGTATGTTGAGCAACCTTATCGATTTCAATTGACTGATCAGGGAGATATGGTTTGTTATTTGAAGAAAGCATTGTATGGACTTAAGAAAGCCCCAAGAGCATGGTATGCCAAATTGGATAAATATTTGTTGAAGCTTGGATTTAACAAAGGTACTATTGATAGTAATATGTATTTCAAGATTGATCATGATAAAGATTTGATTGTGGAAGTCTTCGTTGATGATATCATTTTTGGAGGAGATGATGGTTTGTGCATGAAGTTTTTTGATGAGCTGAAGAATGAGTTTGAGATGTCTATGATTGGTGAGATGAAATTATTTTTGAGATTGCAAATTACTCAGTTACACAAAGGGATCTTCATATCTTAGTTCAAGTATGTGAAAGTATTGTTGTAGAAGTTTGGTATGGAAGATTCAAAGCCAGTTGGTACACCTATGGTGATGAGATGCAAGTTGACACAAAATGATGATTCTCCAAAGGCAAATCAAACTAGATACAAATCGATGATTGGTGGATTGCTTTATTTGACTCAAACTAGACCAGATATCATGAATGTTGTATGCATTGTTGCAAGATTTCAAACTAATCCTAAGGAATCTCATGTAACTGTTGTGAAGAGGATTTTCAAATACTTGAATGGGAGAGTTGATTTTGGCCTATGGTATGCTAAAGATGATGATCTTACTTTGAGTGTTTTTACTAATGTTGATTGGGCAGGTGATGTGGATGACAAAAAGAGTACTAGTGGTGGTACATTTTTCTTGGGTAAGAAGCTGATTTCATGGTTAAATAAGAATCAGAATGTCATTTCTTTGTCTATTGTAGAGGAAAAATACAATGTTGTTGCTAACAATTGTACTCAAGTATTATGGATGAAGCAAATGTTGGAAGATATCAGAGTTGTGTATGATGAAACCATTGCTATATTTTGTGATAATTCAATTGCAATTAACATTTCTAAGAATATGGTGTTGAATTCAAAGACCAAGAATATATCTATCAAGTTTCACTTTTTGAGAGAGAAGGTGAGTGAAAAGGAAGTCAGATTGGAGTATGTTCCTACTAAGGAGAAGATTACATATATCTTTACAAAGTTGTTTCCTAAGGATACTTTTGAGTATCTCAGAGGGAAGCTAGGGGTGATTACCCCTCCTAATCAGAACTAAGATGCATTGCTTTGCCTCAATCCATGCATTTCATGGTCATATTTTGATCCGAATTGATGTTGTGGTGGTTACTACTTAGGGGGAGTAATCAGATGTTCAGATATGTGGTTTAGAGCTTGTGCAGAGAAAAGAGATATTTGTCATTGATGTCAAAGGGGGAGGAGTCATGTGAAAAATTGTGAATTATTTTAGGAAGAAGAGTCATGTGGGAGAAGAGTTGTTGAGGAGAAAAGTGTCAAAACTTAAGGGGGAGTAGGTGTTGAAGATAGTTTTGTTGATGGTGTTTTTTCACATCATGTGTTGCCATCAATGAAAAAGGGGGAGATTGTGGGATGTTGTCATTGTGTTGAATATATGTGGTTGTCATTGATGTCAACACTATTAGCATTAATGTCTTAGAAGTTGTATATGTCGAGGATATTGAGAAAATTGTAATGAAATAAGTTGCAAGTTGCCAATGGTGAAGTGAAGTTCAATCTATCGGTGATTTCAGTATGTTGTTGATCAGAGCTTATGGATTAAAAGTTTTCTTTTTGAGTATATCTAGTTTATCCATGTCAAGTTTCAGAGATATGTGTGAAGATTTGATTGTGTTATGAAGATTTGTATTTTGACAGTTATTTTGTTGCTTTAGTTGGTGTTCCTGAATGAAGGTGATTTTATTTTAGAAAATTCAATTGTTGTGGATGCTTCTCTAGTGATTCATGATGTTTTTGGATGTTTCTAGATCATGCTCTATCTATGTTGCATTTCCATGTCAATCATTGTAATCGTGATTCAAGATTTTCTCTTGCATGTTCATGTTTTTCATGTTCTTGGCCAACAGGGTGTTGAAGCGTGTTGTGGATTCTTGAAGATTAATTTTTGAAGGTGGTTCATGTTTGAGAATTTTTTTTTGGGTCTTCACTATGTTGTGGCTGACCTTGATTGATTTGTATTGAAATTTATTTATTTTTTTGGGCTGACAATTTGTATTCATTTTATTATTTTATTGAGGTTGATTTGTAGTGATGTAATTTCTTGTTGTGGATATATAAGAGCAATTTTTTTATCATTTGAAGGAATGAGTGTGTGAAGTGTGTGAGTCCTATGTGCGAATATTGTTCATATATTTTGAAGGTAGAAGCAGAGTGTGAAGAAGAGTGAAGAATTGTTCATGTGCTTAACCAAAGTTGTAATCAGGCATTAACAGATGTTGTTTTTCTCAGTTTAAATCATCTAGATGTAATTCAATCTTTTGTCAAGAAGTGTGTCTTCCTTGGGTAGTAAGCCTTTTTGTATTTGAGTAGTGAGTTCTAGGCAGTGTGCCTAAATGGGTGTACATTCCCCATTCATATTTCCTTATACTTTTAACAAGGTATAATCTTGTGGACTGACCTCCATCGTGGTTTTACCCCTAACAGGGTTTCCACGTAAAAATCTTGGTGTTATGTGTGTTTCTGATATGTTGATGATTTATGCTTTCATGGTTAATAATTAGAGCTAAGAATAAGGTTAATAAATTTAATAAGTTTTGAATTTCTATGACAACTGATTCACCCCCCTCTCAATTGTATGCCCTTGTGTTGTCAACAGGCTCCACAGGCAAGCAAATGTATTATGCAAGGTGGCTTTATAACTAAAATGGTAAGGTAGTGTAAGGAATGTTGAAAGGAGTCTTGTTTAGTTCATGCAAGGTCTTTAACTTAGGGGACATTATGCCTAATGTCTCCAAGAGAGGACCAATCAAAGAACATAAGATTCGCAACTTAGGGGATGCAATGTGTCGCATCAATCCACTAAGAAGAATATAATATGCTAAGAGAGATCATGCTCTTGAGGGACATCACACCCAATGCCACCACAAAGAAAAAGAGACATCACATGAAGTAAGAGGACTACACAATGAAACTTGAAATGCAAAAGAATAATGCCAATGTATGCCCCCACTTTAAAGAAATTGCTAAACACCATACTGTGAGTAATTACTTTAAAGTAGCAAATGATCAATGCTAACAAGAAAGAAGACATGAGAGCTAACTTGGAAAGCCCTATTCCAATTCATATGTTTCCAAATAAAGCTACGTCATGCAAAAGAAAGGGTTTTCCCCCAAAAATACATAAGGGATCTATGGATTCAGGGTTAGTATGTCTTTGCTACAATATTGTCATAGAGCTCAGAAATGTCATCATTCCCTAAATATTCATAAAACAAGAAGAATGACACAAAGAGAGTGAAAACAAAAAAAAATCCTTTCGGTTCAACATGGAAGAGACATGAATGTCTCAACTCCTTGCATCATCCCTAAAAGGAAAATGCAAGACAAATAAAAAGATAAAGGAAAAGCTTTTGGGTCAACATGGAAGAGACATGAATGTCTCAACACCTTGCATCATCCCCAAATGGAAAACACAAGGAAAATGAAAATATAAAGAAAAAAATATTTATGACATATAGAAGAATGTAGGTACAAATAGAGGAATTTCACAAAGAGAGAGACATTCAAAAGAATGGTATAGGGAGATAACATTACGCATATACAATCAAAAAAAAGAAAAAGAAACAATACAAAAGACTAGTTAGGCACATGCAAGTCAACCTATTAGTAGGTCATCTGCATCTCAATTTTGTTCATCATATATAGAAGGCAGACAACTACCCAAAGAGACAATGAAAAATTCATTACTAGGACAAGGCTATCTAATTCTTGCCCCCACTGAGTGCATGAAAAGAATGAGCTAAGGTAGGTGATGGGAAATAGCTCCTTGCATCCTGAAATGATTTTCAATGAATGTGAGGTATGTAATAGTGAGAATGTTGTGATCCTACAACTATTAAATGGAAAGGAGCGAAAGGGGTCCCACTTTAAGGGACTATTTCTGTAGACATCCTAATTTGACCACCTCCATATGGTCAAGGTCATCTTCTTAATCATCCCTTTGCTCTTTTAAAATCATCCTCTTTGTCGGTATTAATTAAATCATTCATCTAATTAATATTGTGTTTCTGGCATAAGGTTTCCCAAGGTGTCTAATTTAATAAATACTTTTCCCCCATTTCCTCTCTAAATTAAATAAATGCATCACTTTATCTTTTTGAATTTTAAATTTACTTTTAAATTCCCTATTTTCTCTCTCATTGTCATATCCTCCAACTTTTGGAAGTTGGCCTCTAATCCCTCTTAGCATTCTAACCCTCTTTCTTAGTCATAATTAATTTATGATTAAGATGTGCACACCCCTAATCATCATTAGGGTCCCATCCTCCATAATTTCCCACTTTCCTCTAACGAGTCCTTAATTAGTCTAATCAAGTACTTGCACAACCTTAATCACTCAATTAGGTCATCCCTAATCCCCATATCATTTATGGAATGTGTCCTTAGTCAACTTCATTAAAGGCTTTCTCTTTTTGAATAAAGCATCTCCATTCCCCATGTGAATTTTTAATTCACATTTACTCCCCCAATGCATTTAAAGGAATTTTAAATTCCTTCTCTCATCCCCATGAGAATATTTGAGGAATTTTTAATTCCCCACTTGTCCTCTCACCCACATGGGGAAAAATACCTCCTTTATGAGGAGATCTTGTCCCAATCCCAAGGTACTATGTACCCTCTCCATGTCATGTCCTATCCTTCCACCTCATGTACACATCCCCCCTTTTAAGCCATATCACATGCCACATGTCAAGATATGAGGGCTTGTGAGTTCTCAACTCACCTTGGCCCTACATCTTGATCTTGGTGGCTCAATCTTAACCATCCATTTCCCTAGAGATTTCCAAAATCTCTATAAATACCCCCTCTTTTCTCTCATTTTAAGAAGATCATTTTGTAGCCAAACTCTTGCAAAAAAAAATTAGAATCCATACTTAGCCATTTTTCATGCTTACACCCACTTGCATCCATTATCCTATCATCATCTATCTTGCATCTTGCCATCCAAGGAGCATAAAACACCAAAGATCGAAGGGCCAACCAAAGGATCGATTCAACACAAGGAAAAAGGTTTCATTTGTTTCTATTTTGTGTTGATTCCAACTAGGCTAATCTTGAGGTGTAGGTTGTTCTTAGTGGTATTTGCATTACTTTGTTTACTGCTCATTTTCTACCACCCAAATTCAACCTATCACATTTCTGGCACGCCTGGTGGGACCCACAAATGGATCTCTTACTTTTACGTTTTCTATTTTTTGACTTTTTGTAGGTACAGGTCACAGAGGGGCAGACCTGACCTAATAGACAGGCGGACCCGCCCTCCACAGGCAGACCTGACCCTCTCAAGGGGTGGACCTGCCCTCCCCAGACTCCAGAAATTTTTTTTGGAACTTTTTCACAAAGGGGCGGACCCGACCTAACACACAAGCGGACCTGACCTAACACACAGGCAGATTTTCCCCAGACAGCTTTTTTGAAAAGGTGAAATTTTAGTTTTTCAGCATTTTTTTGGCTATTTTAAGGGTTCTTAACCCCTAATTAGGAACATAGTTTAATTAAAAGGTGTCAATCAACCTTGTATGTTGTGTTTTTAGGTAAGATATTTGTTATATCCAATCCCCTTGCGCCATTTAATGATCCTGGGTGACGAGAAATCGTAGCTTACCACGTCCTTTGAGTCTACCTATTTTACTTTTCTTAGTGGGACCTACTTGGGGATTTCATCACCCCAAGGATAATTCCAACCATGTGTACCAGCAGGGTATATAAAGGGGGGAGAGTGAAATTTGTACCTCAATCCAACCACGTTGTAATTGGCGAAGCATCGGGATGATATGAAGAGTTGGTCCGAGCCTTCTAGGTTCCCAACTCACGCTTGTAACGAGTGTATATCAAGGACTCCCTAGTAACCATGTTCATCCTAGATTAGAGGACTTTGTTGACCATTTCCTCTCTACTAGACTTAGGCTTGTGATTGTTTGATTTGTCTTCTTTGTGCGAAACCAGTGATTGTCTAATTTCCTTCATTTTTCCATAGCCTTTTGATTGATGACCATTGTGTTTTCAGTCCTTTGCTTTGGTCTTTTTTGTCAAAAGTCAAGTTAAACCCTCCTTGGGTGGACTTTCCCTCATCTAGGGGCGGACTTGCCCTAAAAACTGGTCTTTTGAAGGCTATTTTTGACCTAATTTCATTAGTTTTTGCTCCTTGGGCGGACTTGCCCTTATCCAGGGGCGAACTCTCCCTAGAAACTGATTCTTTGGAGCCTAATTTTGACCTAGTTTCATCATTTTTTGCTCCTTGGGCGGACTTTCCCTCATCCAGGGGTAGACTTGCCCTAAAAACTGGTCTTTTGAAGGTTGTTTCTGACCTAATTTCATCAGTTTTTGCTCCTTGGGCGGACTTTCCCTCATCCAGGGGTGGACTTGCCCTAGAAACTGACTCTTTGGAGCCTGATTTTGACCTAATTTCATTAGTTTTTGCTCCTTTGGCAGACTTGCCCTCATCCAGCGGTGGACTTGCCCTAAAAACTGGTCTTTTGAAGGCTGTTTTTGACCTAATTTCATCAGTTTTTGCTCCTTGGGTGGACTTGCCCTCATCCAAGGGCAGACTTTCCCTAGAAACTAACTTTTTGGAGCTTGAGTTTGACCCAGTTTCATCAGTTTTTTCTCCTTGGTCAGACTTGCCCTCATCCAGGGGCGAACTTGCCCTAGAAATTGACTCTTTGGATCCTGATTTTGACCTAGTTTCATCAGTTTTTGCTCCTTGGGAAGACTTTCCCTCATCCAGGGGCAGACTTTCCCTAGAAACTGATTGTTTGGAGCCTGATTTTAACCCAGTTTCATTAGTTTTTGCTCCTTGGGCAGACTTTCCTTCATCTAGGGGTGGACTTGCCCTAAAAATTGGTCCTTTTGGAGTCAGTTTTGACCTATTTTGATCAGTTTTGCTTCTTGGGTGGACTTTCCCTCATGCAGGGGTGGACTTGACATTTTAACCAACCTATTTCGGGCCTGTTATGACCTATTTTGATCATTTTTGCTCCTTGGGTGGACCTGACCCTTGATCAATCAACTTTTCTCTCCTCTTCGCCAGCCAGAACCATCGTTCTACCATCTCGATCACTCGTCTTCTCATTTTAGACTTCTGTCCACTCGTTTCGACAATCCATTCATCATCATAAATGTTCATCCCCTTGGCTCATGCATCCATACATACATTCAGAGTTCACATTTTAGAGCAGTTATTTGAATTGACCTAGGTGTTCCCCTCTAATCGTCATCTATCAAAACCAACTTCGGATCATCATCCATCCTAAGTCAGTCGTCCTTGTCGGCCCAATCAATCCACTTCTATCTCAAGTTGGATTTATTTCCATTATCATCAATCAACACCTAGCATTATCAAGGATCACTCTTGAACTTGGCTTCAGATTTCATTCCCTATCATCCACCCTAATCAATCATCATACCAAATCAAAATCGTTATATCTTCCAATCTATATCAACTCATAAGCTTTCAATCAACCCAATCCACATCGTTCAAATCAAGTCAATCTTGTCAAGCCCTAATCTCAGTGGCTAGTCAATCATCCAATCAAACCAATCCTATTGAGCCACATCCTTTTCGGCTAATCAATCACCAAATAAAATCAATCCTTTCATCACCAAAGTCATCATAACCTATAATATTGCATGCCCATTTAGACCCGGTCACAAACAAGGAAAATGGCTGAACAACAATCCCAACCAAACATCCTTCAAGATCTGAACAATGCAACTAATGCCTCACAAGACCCCAATAATAGTGCAAACATCCCTTGGGATCCTCATAATGGAACATCATCACAATCCAATATTGACGGTCAAAACACATTGCCCCCCGAAGATGAAAACAAGATCATTCAACCTAAGGTTACATTTGAGGAACACTTTAGTAACCATGTCAATGTGCAAATGATAGATCACCTTCTTGAAAAACATGGCGAGGAAATCTTGTCTCACTTCATTGACAAGGGTGTTAAACTACCATCAGGTACCGACCTATCAGAGTATGGTGGTTTCACACCTCATATACCTCAAGGTTCACACAATGTACCAAGCAGTTCATACATCCCCAATGTTCCTTCCATAGAAGGTTGGCATCAATCGGAATTCAGAAACGTCATTCTATATCCCATTGGAAATCCCCCGCATCCCACAATCTCAGTCGTAGGGGCACCCCAAACTACTGATCCCAATGATTCTTTCACCTTTGGCATGCCACAGAATGTCCCGCAACCACAACCACTAATGCTACCGGCACCACACCCTTCAATTCCACCTGTCGTCAACACTGGGGGCACCCCTTTCACTACATTTCCTCCACCTTTCGGGGCCCTAAACCAACTGTCACCTTCATATGCATCCCCACAGCTGCCTCAATCTAATCTACCCCCTCCGTAAATTCCCTTTGGTGCCCAACAACCTCCCTTGCAAAATCCCCCTACGTTATCTCAGCCACCCCAACAATAGCAACTGCTATTTTTCATGCAACAACCACCATCTCAACCACAAAGCAATCCATTACAACCTCCCACTCAAACCATATCTCCTTTCCTCGCATCCATCCTATGACCATGAGCTCAAACACAGTACAACATGTTTTCTTGGCCCATACAACATCTCGTGTCACATCAACAACCCCCACAGCATCTGTATTACCAACAACAGTCCCAACAGTAACCATCTTATGCAGCCTCCCAACAATCACACCAATTCCCCCATTATCAATAGGTCAATCTGCAACATCACATCCAAGCTCCTCAGTAAACCACCTCACATCCTTATCAAGTGAATCCATATTATCCCCCACAACAACAACCCACGTATCAACAAATTCCCCGAACATACCAACAAGGGATGTCATCACTCCACCATCTGAACCCATATCTAAACACCCTGTCACTCTCTCAGCAGGATCTTCTGTCATCCTACCATCCATTTCCACCCAACCAACCACCACTCAACTCAGATTTGCTAGAAATTAAAGCCGCTCTGAAAGATCTTCAGGCAAGGACTAGCAAACAATCATTCAAGTTCGAAGACATATGCCCATATCCGTTCGATCCCTCCATCTCATTGATCCCCTTCCCTAAACATTTTGAAATACCAAAATTTGACAGATATAAGGGGAACAAAGATCCTAAGGCCCACTTGCAAGAGTTCTACTCCTAGTGTCAGGAAGTTATGTATAGCGATAATTATCTCTTGCGCCTATTTCCCTAGAGTCTGACAAGCATTGCCCTAGAACGGTTCATGGCCCTCGAAAAAGGGTCCATAAAATCTTTTGCGAACCTATCAAAAAAAATTGTATCCTACTTCTCCTTCAATTTGGAGGACACTGATACCTTAGATCTCCTCAAAGAGAAACAACGGGAGGGGGAAACCTTTGCTATCTACCTTCAAAGGTGGCGAGCATTGGCGAGCTGAATGAAGACTCCTTTAAGAGAGAATTACATGGTCACCCTCTTCATGGAGAACTCTCATCCTGACATGGCTCATAACTTTAGATTACATTGTGTCACCACTTTCATGGAGCTAGTGGAAAAGGGACCTATCCTTGAACATGCCCTTGTCACCAAAGGGCACGTCAAAATATATAATTAGGATAAAGAAAGGTCATTCAATGACAAGCCATGTATTTGGAACAAGAACAAGAACGCAGTAAATGATGACGTCACTAATACTAAACATGTCCACATGGCTAACACATCCTAGAGACAACAACAATCCATACCTAACGCCATATCTGTACTGCAAGGGGCACCTCGTCCTCCTCAACAATCAAATCAAGACAACCAAGGGAATGCTAAACGTCAGTATGCTCAACTAGGAGAGCCCCTGAGTGTTGTCTTCAATAAATTGCTACAGATCAATTATCCAATCATGTATCCTATCACTAAGCCACTTGACAAATCCAAACCCAAACTTGCATGGTTTAAGGAAAATGAATATTGTGAGTTCCATAAAATCAAAGGACACTCTTTGAATAAGTGTCAGGGTCTAAAAAACTATATCCAAGACCTCATTGATCAAGGAGATATCAAGGTTGATGCCATTCAAGCTTCGTCGTCCAATGCTCAATTGCAGATATATCAAAATGCCTTTCCAAACCATAATCAAGGCCCAAGAACCTCCAACACTAATCCCCAAGATAGCAGCACAAATAATGTGAGCTATAAGAATGTACCCTTCAATTATGAGGGTATTATTCATTACATTGAGCAGGTAGAGCCTCAGGTGTCTATAATACATGTCAAATCCAACAACCCTCAGTGTGTTGTTACTACACGGCGAGCCCGCATCACTATCCTTGCAGCCTCCGCACCTGCCCCTTTGACTTTTGTAAGCTCCCAGTACAACCTCCTTGATCACTTAGGAAAGACCCCTGCTCATATCTCCATTTTGGATTTGCTTAAGTCTTCTCCTGTACATCAAGAAATTCTCAATAGAGCTCTACAAGAAACCCATGTACCTAATGACATTGATCCTACATGATTCCAAGCTTTGGTTGGACACCTGGCTTTATCTTATCAACTGCACTTCAGCCAAAATGACATGCCAAATATCGATGTCAATCATAATTGCCCCTTGCATATCGAAGTCGTTGTTGCCCGCCATAAAATAAAAAAGGTCTTGGTAGATAATGGCTCTGGCCTCAATTTATGTACTCTGAAATTCATAAAATAGGTGGGGTATACTCAAGCAGACCTGAGTAATTAAATCATCACCATCAAGGCCTATGATAAAGCAGAAAGGAATTCAAAGGGAATTATTAGTCTTCCTATCCAAGTGGGACCTGTGGTTCAATACATTACCTGTCATGTCCTTGATCTAGACTTGCCATATAATCTCCTCCTTGGCCACCCATGGCTCCATGATATGCAGGCCGTCCCTTCCACATACCATCAATGCCTAAAATTTCTAGTCAACCGACAAGAAGTCACCATCTACGCTGACCCCCAACCATTTGAATATTATCGTGCTTTAGAAGCGTCCTTTCCCCATTTACATTACTATCCCAGGGTGGAAATGGGGGCATCCCAGTCATCATCCGCTAATCCACCCTCCACCACGATAACCACTCCATCTTCCACCACTGATCCTACAGTCACAAAAGTCCAGATCATTGACAAAGGGTGTGGTGAACACGAAATGCATACTGCTCTCAATGTAGCAACCATGCCACTATCACCACATGAGTATGGTCAACCTTCACATGCTACTCCAAAGAAAGACAAGACTATCACTTTCAGTGGTAAAAACATCCCTACCACCACTTTCACATCCCCTAGTATCAAGATAGATGCACCAGAAGAGGATGTAAGTCAATGGGTATACCGAGAAGAACCCCAACCAGATCCCCCTCTAAAGGAATATTTTCAAGAAGCATATCCTTGGTCAGCTAAGTTTGCAAAAAAGTATAACTACCAAGGTAGGGGTCTAGGTAAAGAAGAACAGGGGCGGTTGCAACCTATTGATACAACAAAGCTACCGAAGAACATATGCATCAGATATGATAAAAAGAAGAAAGGCCCTGCAACATCATCTAATACCTCCAATAGCATCGCTGTGGGAAATGGCTCATTGGAAGACATACCCGAGGAGGAATCCATCATACGTGCATACGATGACATCAATCACACTGACCTATCATCCATGTTCGAATGCCTATCAGTCTGTACCATTAGCCTATCCCTTTGTCACCCTGAGCTTATTGATTGGGACCTACGTAATAGCACACCTATCAATATGTCTATGGATACATATGTCAACCTCATGGGATTTGGGGAGGATGAACACTCTAGTCGCAAAAATAAGAATAAGAAAAGCAAAAAGTGATCATCTAGTGAAAACCTCCCTGAGGCACTTCCTGACCTTGAAAAAGTAAAAATGAAGGATGCATCTAACGGTGAAAACCTCGAGGATGTGCTAGAAGATGGAGATGTTCATCTTCCCCTTGTGGGAACTCAGTTATCTACCTGATCATCCATTCTAATTGAGGAGACTCAAGAAGTTAATCTGGGTACTGCTGAAGATCCTAAGATCACTTATGTAGCTAAATCACTCTCAGAGCAAGAGTATCCAGTCATCGTGTAGCTAATCCAAGAGGGAATCATTAAATTTGCTTGGTCATATTTAGACATGCTCGACTTAGACCCCACCTTAGTGGTTCATCATCTAGACATTCACCCAGATGCCAAACCTGTCAAACAGAAGCTCTGCAAAATGCATCCACAAGTAGCATTGTTAGTCAAGAAGGAGTTGGAGAAGTTACTAGATGTAGGTTTTATCATACCAATTGACTACTCTGAGTGGATCTCCAATATAGTACCAGTTTCCAAACCAAATGGAGACATTCGGATTTGCACAGACTTTAGGGATCTTAACAAGGCCTGCCCAAAAGATGACTTCCCTCTACCTAACATTGACATGTTGGTCAACCTCACGGCAGGACATGAAATGCTATCCATTATGGATGGCTTCTCTGGTTATAATTAGATTCGAATTGCACTTGAGGACCAACACAAGACCACCTTCACGACACCCTGGGGTACTTTTTGTTACAACATTATGCCCTTTGGTCTCAAAAATGCAAGGGAAAACTATCAAAGGGCAATGACGGTCATCTTCCATGACCTCATCCATATCATCATGGAGGATTATGTTGATGACTTGTTAGGGAAATCCAAAACATGAGCTGAACATCCTATCATCCTGAAAAATATCTTTGAATGGTTAGAGCATTACAAGTTGCGGCTAAATCTAAAAAAATGTGTCTTTGGGGTTACCTCAGGAAAATTGTTGGGTTTCATAGTCTCCCGAAGGGGCATTGAAGTTGATCCTGCCAAGGTGAAGGCTATTTTGGACATGCCACCTCCACGCAATCTGAAGCAGCTAAGAAGCCTCCAGGGGAAGATGCAATCCATCCATCGGTTCATAGCCCAGCTCACGGACAAGTGTCAGCCATTCACTCATCTTCTAAAGAAAGAATCCACCTTCTGATGGAACCAACAGTGTTAGATAGGTTTCGATAAAATCAAGGGATATTTAGCTCATCCACTGATCTTGATGCCACCTATTCTAGGGAAACCCCTCTTGCTTTACATCTCTGCCACTTTAGTCGTGCTAGGGGCATTGTTGGCACAACATGATGAGTAATCTAAAGAGAGCAATCCATTACATCAGTCGGACACTGGTCGGCTATGAATTAAACTACTCTCCCATGGAAAAGGCCTGCCTTGCGTTAGTCTTCAACACATAGAAATTTTTACATTACATGCTCAGCCATCTAGTCAAATTAATCGCTAACATTGATCCACTGAAATATTTGTTATCTAGAACCACTCTGACTGGCCGCATGGCCAAGTGGGTCATGCTCCTAAGCAAATTTGACATAGAGTATGTGGAACGGAAAGCCATAAAGGGATAGGTCATAGCTGATCAGTTGGCTGAGGCACCATTAGTAGATGCCTACCCTCTGGACATTGAATTCCCAGACGAAGAAGTCTATACAGTTACAAAAGCACTAGCTTGGATGCTATATTTTGATGGCTCATACACTCATAATGGATTAGGTGCAGGGATTTTGTTAATTACTCCTTAAGGTGACTACATTCCAAAATCATTCAGGATAGCATTTCCATGTACCAACAACATCGCAGAGTACGAGGCCCTCCTGACCGGCCCCTGAATTGCAAAACAGTGGCATATAACTCATTTGAAAGTCTTTGGAGATTCATTATTAGTCATCAAGCAGGTTAATAATCAATTCCTCACAAAGGATGATAAGTTGTTACCCTACAAGTGCATGGTGGATGATTTCAAGAAATATTTCACCTTCATACAATTTGACCAAATTCTTCGGCTACAGAATAAAGCAGCAGATGCAATGGCCACTATCAATTCCCTGATTGACATGCCTAAGAACCAGACGAAGTATGAGTTCCTCGTCGAACAACTCTTAATCCCAACATATGATTTTCCTGAGACTGATATGGTGTGCGATATCATAGGTTCTATCTCCCCCTAGTATCAGGACATATATACCTATCTCCATGATAATATCATACCCCCAGAACTTACACGCAATCAACGCAAATCCTTCATTCATCGCTCTTCTTGATACAACATTGTCGGTGATACGCTTTATCGTCGTAGGTATGATGGAATTCTCCTCAGGTGTCTGAATGAGACAGAAGCCCACATGGTGCTAACGGAAGTACAAGGTGGTGTTTGTGGGGCTCACTCAAATGGTATGGCTCTGGCCAAAAGAATTCTCTGAGCAGGATATTACTGGCCTACACTAGAACTTGATGCTTGTGAATCTGTGAAGAAGTGTCTTCCATGCCAACAACATGCAGATTCGATTCACGCTCCAGCACAAGATCTTCAGCCCCTCCTAGCACTGTGGCCCTTCTCTCAATGGGGTTTCAACTTGATTGGCAAGATTTACCCACCATCATCCATTGGACATACATTCATAATCACTGCCACTGAATACTTCACTAACTAGGTGGAAGCCATGCCACCTTCACAGATAACCGGTATTCAGATATCAAAGTTCATCCTGTACCATATTCTCTATAGATATGGTATCCCATCCACCATCCTTTCTGATAATGGAAAACCCTTCAAAAACCAAGCCATGAAACACCTATGTGACACTTTTCACATCCAGCATCATTGGTCAATTCCCTATTACCCCCAGGGTAATGGTCAGGCAAAAGCAACCAACAAGACCCTCATCCACATTCTCAAAAAGGTTGTTAATAACACTAGTCGAGATTGGCATCTCCATATTCATCCCGCCCTCTGGGCATATCGCACCTCCATCCGTACCCCTACAGGGGCCACTCCCTATTCTTTGGTCTACGATGCCCAAGCCATCTTGCCAATTGAAGTTGAGATCCCATCACTAAGAATTTCCCTAAAAAATCTTATCAGTGAGGACGCTCGTGTTGCACAACTTGCACACCTGGAGTTACTTGACGAAAGGAGAATCAAAGCCTACGATCACTTGCAAGCATACCAGAATCACCTTAAGCATCATTACAACAAGAAGGTTCACCCTCGACAGTTTCAAGTAGGTGATCTTGTCCTCAAAGATAATTAGTGTACTCAGAAAGACCGAGACAAGAAGGGAAAATTTAAGGCGAATTGGTTGGGACCCTTTATCATAGCCGCTAAATATGAATCTGGGGTATACAGGTTGACTACTCTTGAAGGAGATCCCCTTGACGAACCCATCAACATAATGCATTTCTAGAAGTTCTACGCCTAAGTCCACTTGGTAACCCCACCTATCAAAAATCAAAAAATCAAAAAAATCAAAAAAAGTCAAAAAAAAAAAGAGAAACTCCAAAAATAGTAAAGAGAAATAAGTTCATCCTATGGTGAAAACCACCTTTTAGTGGCACCTTAGATAAGTATGGATGGTGAAAACCTGGTAACAGGCATCATCCGTAGAGGGCTTAATCATTATCTACCTAGCATCCTAGTTATTCTATGCTTTCATCCGCACTATCGTCCTCATCCATCCCATCCTTGGCCACTTGGTATATTTTGTTTGAGCATTGGACGACCCGTCTAACCTATCCCCTATCATGAGCTTTTTCAGTATCCCACTCTGAGCTTGTGTCATTCATCTCATCAGCAGTCATCCTATATTATCACATAGGTTCATCCATCGCATCGATCTTCACCTAGATCTCATCCTGTCGCGCACCTGTCGAACTATGTTGCCCCTGTGTTGTCACGTAGGCAAGGATGATCATTTGATCTGCCCCCGAGGCATTCTGACCATCACGACTTGGTCATCTGTCGTTCGCCTTCATCATCCTCTTTCCACTTTATCCATGTTCTTTTCATGAACTATGAGGGCTCTGTGCTTTCACGTAGGCAAGGCTAATCTTTGATCAGCCCCCGAGCCCCTAGGTCTGTAGGGTATGTCAGTCTCTGTCCTTGTCTGGCTTATTATTCTCAATTGCACTCTCCTATTATCAAGAGATTTGATTAATGAAAAATATCTGGCATCAAACTGGGTCATTCTGGTTTAGTATCCATCTTCGGTCTCAACAGGATGCATCCTTCCTAGCAGACCTCATCAACCCCATCCATCACCTTGATCCTATGGAAAAGGACGTTTTGATATTGATTGTGATCTTTTGATGTTTTGGAATTTATTTGTCATTTGAGCTCCCTATCAACACTTGTCATGGTCACCTTGATCCATCATATCATGGTGTGCCTTGACTAGTCAACATAGGGGTTTATCTTGGTCTCTTCTTTGTTGTTGTATTCTTGGTTGTCCCACGTAGTACCCACCAAGATCTATGAGGTCTTTTGTTACACTGGGGCATCCTTGTCTATTTGTGGTAATCCCAATACCTGGCCCGACTAAGGTCATCGTGACCTTGGGGTGTTGGGATAGCCCTTTTTGTTTGTTGTTCTTGTTTCATGCATTGGATGCCAACTCACCTTGGTCTTATATATCAGGGTATCTGGTATCTTATGCTATAGCAAAAATCAGTGCTCCAAAGATGGCGACTCCTATTAGGATTGCATTTCATCATCCATTGCATTGCATTCACCCTATGATTTTGGTTGTGTAAATACTTTATCCAGCCCTCTCCCATTCTTCTCAGGATACTAAAGGTTTTGACAGATGACACATTGCACCCATTTTCACAAATCACTACATACCCATCTCCCATTATCATGTCAGTTCTTATTGACACTTATGACCATGTGTTATTTCCTTTTATCATTAATTCACTATAAATTATAGGAGCATTATCACATATTAGGTTCATTCTATTAACCACACATACATCGCCACCTGCATCACAACGCGTTAGAACCACACATATATCGCCACCTGCATCACAAAATGTTAGACTCATAATACATCACACATCTGCATAAATCATCCATTACATAATAATAGCATCTCACTTCATCCACCTCACTCATCTCATACATCATATCATCATTTAAAGTTGTTTAACATAATATAGATTTGTTATTCTAAGCATCTTATAAAATCTTTGTTATAAAATATTCATACAAAAATCCATCACATACATATATGTCAATAAATCAAAAAGGCATCCATCCACATAAGTCATCATAGATATAACATATGCATACATCATATTGCCATGAGAATATCTACATTAATAAGATCATCCATAGTCCATAAATATGTGAACCCAATCATCTATAAACACGTGCATAAATAAACCAAAGTATCCATCCGCATAAGTAGGAAATATCATACACATGTGCGTACATAAATCAAATCACCCATCATAAAAGGAAATATACTGTATAGTGTCAATAAGGACTGTCCCATATCATAATCAAAATAATACAATGTACATCATATATCCATCATACATCAAAATCCATCATATATCCATCACATAGCCCTCATACATCATAGAATAAGGTACAAAATCCAGAGATGTAGAGCATCTCTAATCTCTGTCGATAAGCACTACACGCTCCACCCTACTTCTGTCAAAAAGAAACTAGCATCCTGTCACCTCCAGAATGAGATACCCACATCTGATCTCTGTGGTGAATCAGGTACTGATCTCCTACCTAGAGTGACACCTGGTGAATTACTATAACCTCTCGTCCATGTCCCCAATGACTGGGATGGCGTTGGCATCTGTGGTGCATGTCGAGTGTACTAGAACAGCCATTGGGTTGGGTCTAGCACTGCATGGCAGTACGCGGCCATCCAAAATCCTGCCTCCCTTGCATTCTCCTCCCGCTCGGCAACCTGAACCCTAGCAGAATTATGCTCCTGACAATATCTATCCTGATCTCTTGAGATCAATCTCCTCTCTTGCTCCCAGGCCTCCTGGGACAGTCGTAGCTATATCATCTCTGCCTGAATCTGATCTCTCATCTCCTCGGCAGCCACGACCCTAGCCACTGCAACATCCCTCTCCCCCTGTAATCCCTGTGATCCTGTCCCTATCATAGCACTTGCTTGCACTGACTGCCACTGTGCCAGTGTTGCGTCTCGTTCACCTTGCAACACCTACATCTGTGTCTCTGTAGCATCCCTCTCTCTATGTGCGGCTTGCACCTGGGCCTCTATTGCATCCCTGTCTCTCTGTAGTGCCTACAGTCTCAGCTCAGCAGAATCTCGCTCTCGTTGTAACCCTGACACCTGTGATACTGTTGCATCCCTCTCTCTTTGGAGAGACTGAACCCCTAACTCTGCCACCAGCCTATCACTCTCAGCCGCCTAAGCATGTGCCTGTGCCAAATCCCTATCTCCCTCTAAGACCTACACCTATACCTGTACCACATCTATCTCTGACCGTAGCATACGCATCTCTCTCCTCATCTCCTCCTCTCTCTGCTGTATTAGTCCCATATCCTCGGCTGTCTGCTCTAGACAGTCTACTCTGTCTCTGAGCTCACCCCGCTCTCAGTGCCAATCTGCTCTCTCCCTCCATAACCGATGTAGCTATCTCTGTAGATCCTCTGTATCCCTGGCAGTCCTTATCCCAGTATCTGATAGCTCCTGTCCTGTCCCCCCTTCGACAGCCTATCGTATCGCTGCCTCTACCACCAAGTGGTCTCACTCCCATCTCGCAACATCTCCCTCCTCATGCTCTCTGGCCACCTCCACTCATAAAACCTTAATCTCTGCTTGCAAATCAACTGCCTCATCCAGTGCCTCACCTCTCTCCCTAGTCAGTCTCCACTCTACATCTGATGCCAGTATGGTCAGGGCCAAATAGTCTCTCTCACCCTAGGAGAACCGTATTTGTAGCTCGCTCAGCGCTGCCTCTAACCTGACCTACTTTGCCTCTGTCTATAATAGCCACTGCTCACTAAGGCGCAGTCTCTCTACAGTCCTTCTTAGCACCACTGTGGGGTCCTCTCCTCGGTGTGGCACTATCGATAGTGGTCAGAGGTCATACACATCCACGTTAATATCCATCTCTCGTGGCTCATATCCCTCGCTCTCCACCGACGCCTCCATCGCATCCACGTCTATCACCGAAGGAGATCTCTCTCTCCTTGTCATCCTCTCCTATGCTCTGTTGGCCTCACCCTCCTTCTATCTCTGTCGTTGATACCCTCCTGTCGCCGTGTCTGCCCCCTATCCCTCTCGCGCTCTGCTAGTCTCAACCTCCTCCCCTCTCTCCTGCTGCTGACCTCCTAGGGATGCGCATGCCTCCTGGCTCCTCTCTCCTTGGATCTCTGCCCCCTATCCTGCTGTGCTGCAACCCTGACCTCCTCATATCCCTCCTCCCCTCCATCCCCTCTGGATCTACGCTGTCACCTCCTCCTCCTAGCTGCCCTCGCTGGCTCCTCAGCTGCTCTAAGAGCCTCCTCTCTCCCTCTCCTAGCTCCCCTCACTGGCTCCTCAACTGCTCCCACCACCTGTTGTCCTCCCCTTGCCTAACCGCCTCTCTATCGCCCTTGGTGTTCTGGTCCCGTTGCCCTCAACCCTCTCTCATCCTCTAACCCGAACCCTAGTGCTCCCTCAATCGGGACTACTAGGGTAGTCCGTCGCGGTGGATGTCGCCTGAACCACTACCGATACCGATCTGTCACCCCCACATCCCTCTGCCCCTCCCGTCTGTCTAGTTATGGCATAAACTGTAATGTCTCTAGACCCCCCCACACTGCCTCCTAGCTCAGCTAAGCCCCCCATGGCTGCTCTTGTGACACTCGTCGGAATCTCACTCACGCTCTGGGAATATCCTGTCTCACTCCAAACTGTCATGTCACCTGATTGGGCCTATGTAGCTCTACTATAATCGAAATCCGCCCAATAATATAACAGTGCATGAAGAAGTAACCACTATGTGCTGCCTCCTCATCCCTCCAACCCCTGAAGCACCGCAACATATAGGGATGCCACACTATCATCTCCTCCCGCACATCATCCAACCGTCTCCTCCACACATCCACATCTCTCACATCTCGATATCGCAGTATTGCTCCTACCTCTGTCCCCCAACCCTAGGCTATGGCCTCTCTGTCATCCTACACTCCTACTCTGCGCATGATCAATCTGGTCAACCTGATGTGCTGCCACACCCAAACCTATAGTAGTGTGACATGGGCCACGCTCAGCGCCTTCCGGTAGCATACCCGATGCATGTCCTGATACAGCTGCGCTAGCATGCATGTCCCCCATGCGAACTCCCCCTCTCGGCCCTCGATGATATGTCGAATCACCTCAATGAATCTGAGATGCAGGAATTGACCGCTCAGGTCTGGCACTAGGATCTCGCTAATCAGTCATGCTAAGTATAAGGACAAAACTGGCATCCCCCTACGCAACAGCATCCCATCCACATCCAACTGACCCTGTTGAATCGGTAGATCGTCACTACCGAAAACAACATGCACAGACTCATCCAGCGCCTCACCCTTTGACCAGCACTCGCTAACCGGAAGCCCTGCTATAGGGAGCCTCAAAATCTGCCAAACATCCTCCAAGGTCACCGTCATCTCCCCCGTCAGTAGATGGAATGTCGATGTCTCTGAGTCCCAGCGCTCTATCAGTGCTGTCAGCATGGCCCTGTGGGCCTTCATCATCAGACAGGATAGAATGTGCAATAGTCCTACCTCTGACAATCTCTCGTGCTCCACGCCTATCATCCATGCCATGCATCTCGCTAAAACCTGGGACCGTCTCTCTCGTGTCTGTAAACTCTCTACTTTCTACATCCATCACCATGACAACTTGTCAGTTAAGTTTTTTTTTCCCCCCGTGTTGTCTTTCACACCTTCCCTCCCCGACCCCAGGCTTTCCCTTCATCCTTCTCCATTCTTTTTATTTTTATTTGATCTTCTCGGCTTCATCCTCACCCCTTGGGCAAACCTGCCAGGCGCTTGGGCAGCCTCGCCCTCGAGCTCGGGCAGACCCGCTTGAATTTGTAGGCGGACCCGCCCGAGTTCGTCAGCGGACCCACCCTCGAGCCTGGGTAGACTTGCCCGAGCCGCTTGGGCGGCGCTTCGCCGGGGCACAGGCGGACCTGCCCGGATCGCTAGGCGATGCTCCGCCCAGGCACGGGCAGACCCGCCTGGGGGGGGTGGCAATGCTTCACCTCATCGGGGTGGACTCGCCCACTCGGACGGACGCACCCGCGCTCGGGTGGACCCGCCTATGCTCGGCTCTCCCCCCTTCCCCCATCACCCCTTCACCCCCCTCCTCAAAAATGCACAAAATAAAAAAATAAAAAAATAAAAAAAAAACCCCATTAACCCATTTTTCATCCCGACCCCCACATAACCCATATCTTTTTAAAAAAAAAAAATTGGTCAAATTAAATAAAAACACAAAGTGGGGTTTTGGCCTAACCTGATGTGGCACAGCACACTCCTCAAAAAATCGTTGTCTCTCATCCCCCCCGGTGAATGATGTCTGAATCATATTCTAGCATCGTGTCTCGTGTCTCCTCTTTGTCTTGCTCTCTCCTCCTCTTCCTCTTCTCCTCACTTGAAAGTTGTCCAAATGAGGAGAAATAACCCCCACATTCCCTTTTATAGCTTTCCCCCGCTTTTTCTTTTTAAAATGAAAGGAATTATTTCCTTTTATTTGGTTTTTTTGGGCCTCAACTAATCCCCTCCCCCCTTGTCTTCCAAGGGCCGCCATTTCCACATTGTAGACCCATTTTCCTCCGTTCACATGCCAATCTTCTTGATTTTTTGTGTTCTTTCCATCGACATATACCACTTCATACTTTTGAGAAGTTGCCCAGGGCCCCCTTTTTTCGTCCCCATCCCCTTCTTGAGGGGGCATACCCTACCATCATCTCTCAATCTTCCATCATAAGCCTTCCCTCACGATACTAGGGCATCCCCTTTAATTTTTCTCTATTTGGGTAGCTCATAATCTCTCCCATGCTAGGGCATCTCTTTTCCAATCACTTCTTCCATAGAGTTGTCTATGTTTCATTTTCTTCGAAACCCTATTATCCTAATAGTGTTTCGAAGAGGGGCAAAATGTAGACATCCTAATTTGACCACCTCCATATGGTCAAGGTCATCTTCTTAATCATCCCTTTGCTCTTTTAAAATCATCCTCTTTGTCGGTATTAATTAAATAATTCATCTAATTAATATTGTGTTTCTGGCATAAGGTTTCCCAAAGTGTCTAATTTAATAAATACTTTTCCCCCATTTCCTCTCTAAATTAAATAAATGCATCACTTTATTTAATTTAGTCACATTATCTTTTGGAATTTTAAATTTACTTTTAAATTCCCTATTTTCTCTCTCATTATCACATCCTCCAAATTTTGCAAGTTGGCCTATAATCCCTCTTAGCAGTCTAACCCTCTTTCTTAGTCATAATTAATTTATGATTAAGATGTGCACACCCCTAATCATCATTAGGGTCCCATCCTCCATAATTTCACACTTGCCTCTAATGAGTCCTTAATTAGTCTAATCAAGTACTTGCACAACCTTAATCACTCAATTAGGTCATCCCTAATCCCCATATCATTTATGGAATGTGTCCTTAGTCAACTTCATTAAAGGCTTTCTCTTTTTGAACAAGGCATCTCCATTCCCCATGTGAATTTTTAATTCACATTTAATCCCCCAATTTAAAGGAATTTTAAATTCTTTTTCTCATCCCCATGAGAATATTTGAGGAATTTTTAATTCCCCACTTGTCCTCTCACCCACATGGGAACAAGTACCTCCTTTATGAGGAGATCTTGTCCCAATCCCAAGGTACTATGTACCCTCTCCATGTCATGTCCTATCCTTCCACCTCATGTACACATCCCCCCCTTTTAAGCCATATCACATGCCACATGTCAAGATGTGAGGGCTTGTGAATTCTCAACTCACCTTGGCCCTACATCTTGATCTTGGTGACTCAATCTTGACTGTCCATTTCCCTAGAGATTTCCAAAATCTCTATAAATACCCCCTCTTTTCTCTCATTTTAAGATCATTTTGTAGCCAAACTCTTGCAAAAAATTTCTAGAATCCATACTTAGCCATTTTTCATGCTTTCACCCACTTGCATCCATTATCATATCATCATCTAGCTTGCATCTTGCCATCCAAGGAGCATACAACACCAAAGATCGAAGGGCCAACCAAAGGATTGATTTAACGCAAGGTAAAAGGTTTCATTTGTTGTTTCTATTTTGTATTGATTCCAACTAGGCTAATCTTGAGGTGTAGGTTGTTCTTAGTGGTATTTGCATTACTTTGTTTGCTACTCATTTTCTACCACCCAAATTTGACCTATCACAATTTCTATGATATCAATCTTTTTGAATATTTGTTTTAAATCACAACACTCATCGCTACTATTTCTGAACATTTTATGATATTTGCAATGAGATGTGTTTTTGTTCTTAAGATTTGGAAACTGAATTTCTGGCATGGGTGGTAATGTAATAAGTCCTTGACATAGAAGTATGTGTAAAGTTCTTTCAGTTGTAGATGGCGGACAAGGGAACTGTAGTTTCTTAAGTTTTTAAGGTCTTCTTTGCTTGCTAGATTCACCAACTTCTCAAGTTGCATGTTGAGGAGGGGGGTCTAAGACAATCCTATCATCATTACGAAGCATCAGTTGTTATTTAGGAAGAAGGATACTCATATTGGGAAGAGGATCTTGATATCCTAACCCTTTATTATGTTCAATTGGTATTTGCTCTAAGAGTTGATGAATTTCATGTTCACTTGTATCACATCCTTGTTTTCCCAAGATTGTGAACCCTTTTCCATGTGTCTCTTCTAGGTTGATAGGGGTGTTGGTTGCTTTGTTAACATAGAATGGTTGAATGTTTTCTTGATTAGAGGAACTAGGTTCACCTATTGAAGGGAACTTAGGCTCAGCTTGTATCTCAATTTCAACATGTAAATAATCAAACATCTCAAGTGGTGGTATTATAGGGGGTGTTGGTTGTTTCATGGATGGATAAAAGGATGCATTAGTCTCAAGGTTATTAAGGAAAGTGTTTAGGAATTTATTCATGTTGTCATAATCTTCTCCAATGATGTCAACATCACAAGGAGGACATGCATTAGGAGTTGAGTGAGTATGAGTAAGTTCAATATCATTAGGGTCATTTCCAAAAGTACAACTTGACACATCTACTAAGGATTTCAAGGACATCCACAACTTTCCAAAGAACATACCCATAATGAAATGCAATGCAAGAACTTAGAATAAAAGGTCTAAATGCAATTTTGCAATGTATGTAATGAAGCTAAATGCAATGAAATGAAGAAAATAGAAAGTCTGTAAACCAAAATTGATAACTAACTGTAAGATGGGGTTAGAGAATTCCTAGCCTAGAATAAGTGACATCCAACACTTCTAAGCTACAAACCACATCAAACAAGGGAGAAAAAAATAATAAGGAATCAAAATGAAAGCATTCAAAGTAAACACTCCCCATTGTGGTTGCTTCACTTCTCTTGTCTCTCATTTTTCTTCTTATGCCAATATTGGCCTCAGATTTGTTGGTGGAGTTGTGCAAATACCTACAAATAGTAAGCAAAAAAGTTGGAGATAATGGTTGTTAAGTTGAAAATGGGAGAGGATGGTTGCTTTTATAAACAACCATTTGAATGGACAATCCAGATCGATCTTCTAGAAAGATTCCAAGATCGACGGATGAGGACACATGAGAGGGAGGTTATGAAATGGGTGGTTGAGATCAAGCCTCTAGAAAGATGCCAAGATCAATGGTCCATAATTGATGCACCAAGAATATGCCATTCCTGGAAGGATTATGACAAGTATGATGTCGATGACTATGATGCCCAGCGGCTATGACAACAATGAAGGCTATGACAAGGATTAATGGCAGGGCATATTTGACCAGAAGAGGTGCATAAATGATTTATTTTAAATTATTTATTCAAAAATGGAAGAAAATAGAGGAGATGGACAAGTAGAGGATAAATAATTCATTCGAATTATTTATTGGAGAAAAATGAAAAATGAGCATTTAATTAAATTAATCGAGAGATGGAAATTAGACATGGATAACTAATTTGAATTATTTATTCAAAAGAGAAGAGTGACACATAATTAAATTATAGAAGAATAAAAGGTCAAATAATTATTATTATTATCTGACTATAGACAGCTGATGAAAGATAAATAATTAAATAAACAATTATTTATTTAATTATTGTAGAAAGGGGGTATATTAGCAACACAATTAATAATTTTAATTGATTGGGATAGAATAGAGATTAGAAGGTGAATTGATTAAATAATTAAAATTATTTAATTAATGGAGGAATATGATCAAGCATAATTGATTAATTAAAATCATTCAATTATCAGAGGATAGTGACCAAGAAAATGGCGCTCGTAGACTTAGGACATTTTTTAGTGTCTACACTAACAGCAAGAAACAAAAACACAGAAATAGAGAATTTAATTCTGGAAAATGCAGTTTAAAATTTGAAACAAAACTAAATCACCCAAAGGGGCATATGAGTCCCAAACAGGGTTTTTCAGAGGTTTGAATGTTGAATAAAAATCACCACAAAAAACCCAAAAATTAGGCAAAACCTCTTGTACTAGGACTAAATCACCCAAAGGGGCATATGAGTCCCAGTTTAGGGTTTTTGTAAAGATTTCAGAAAATTCTAAGTGCAAGTTATGCTTTTTGGTTTGTTTGAAGTCTAGGCTAAGTGCAAACGCAACTTTTAGATGATATTCAATGATGCAAGATGCAAAAATGCAACCTATATGAGCTTTCACTAATTCAAGAATTAGAAACCCTATAATGCCAATTAACTAATGCAAGCTAAATCTAGGATGATGATGATGCATTCCAAATTAGAATTAAGATTTTCTAAATGCAGTTTCACTAAAATGAAAGGAAGAAAATTATCGTTGGCTATGGTTTAGGGCATAAAACAACAATCTTCTTCACTTCTCATTCAAGTAAACCCCAAAGATCCCAATCCAAGGATGGAATAGGGGAAAGATATCTTGCAATAGAGTGTCCTAGGGTATGATTAATGAATAAAGAGGGGTTCACCAACAAGCTAGGGCTTAGAAAGATAAATGAAAAGCAAGACCTAATTATGGAACTTAATGAATGTAAAACTATAAGAAATGACTTAGAAATGTATGTAAAGCATAAATAAAAACTGGAAAGGTAAAGAGGGGCACCTAAAAACCTTTGTAATGATGGAAATTGTACTCCCCTCTTGGATATAGTGCAATTTATCATTTAATCTAGACCTATTTTAGTACCCTTGCATTAATTACCCTTTAAGTCATCATTAATAGGCCCCTAAGACCCATTATTTTGGATCTCAAGACTTATTTCAACAAAAAACCCAAAAAAATCCACGAAAAGCATCAAAAATTCTAACCCACCCCAAAAATCTAGGGTGGGACTCATACGCCACTCCTAGCATATGATTCTCCCTAGGTGGGACCCATATGCCAGGAGTGGCGTATGAGGACCACTTGGGCCCTTTTTAGGGTTTGAGTGGGAAATTCAAGTTTTTAATTCAAATTTTTGGTTGATGTTAGCTTTTGAGATCTAAATAACGGTAAATTAGGTGTAATTCCTATATAAACAAGCTTCTAAAGACATTTTTCAATCTAAGCAAGAATCTAGGAGAGCAATTTCAAGATCCAAGCATTCAAGAGCATTCAAGCATTCTTCACAAGAGCATTCAAGAACAAGTAATCAACAAAGTTGAAGCTTTGGAGTAGCATTATTATGTTTTTGCAAGTCTTCAAGCTCACTTTCATTCAAGATCTAGCATTGTCAAGGATTGATTATGGTTTCCTATGGTGAATCATGATGGATTCTAGGTTGGGGAGATGCAACTAGCCATCAAGCCAAGCCTAATGACTTGTTTCCTAAGTGATTCCATCCTCCATCATCAGTCTACATTTAGCCTAAGGAAGGTACCTGCATCATCATGGCTTATTAGGGTGATTTGACATCTCCCAAAGTGAGTCATTGCATTCAAGCTTCATTCATGCATCTCATTCTTACACATTAGAATAGGGTTGCATTGCATTTTAGATTTCCTAATCTTACAAACACTTAAGGTTAGGGTTTTGTTCATGATTACATTCAAGATCCATTAGTTCTATCAAGGATTAATTACCAAACTAGGGGTTTGACTGAGGCAAACCCCCCATAAGCAAATTAACAATATATTTTATTTTGCAGGTCTTTTTACAGGTTGATTTGGAAATTAGTTTGGAAGAGAATAGTAGATATTGGAGCATAGATTTGAGTTTTGAATTCTCGAAAGAGTGAAATAGGATTGATACACTAGAAGTGGCATATGAGTCCCACTATAGACATTTTAATTTTTTTGCAGATCCTGAATCTACACTATCAGAAAGTTGTTCCAGACTAGAAACCCTAGTCTGGGACTGATATGCCTGGAGTGGTGTATGAGTCCCAGTGTGTCCTAATTTTAGTATTTTTAGTGTTTCAAAGCTTATTCCAGTCCTCTTTAGGTTTTGAGGTGCACACCTTTCATCTTTTAGCTTTTCATTTTGTTTTACATGCTTTTATAGGTCATTTAGTGAAATCTTGCATCATATTAGGTTTAAGCATTAGGTCTTGCATTTCATTAGTTTTTCCAAGCCCTAGCTTGGTGGTGAACCCCTCTTTAGAGTATAATCAGATACTAGGACAACCCTATTGCAAGATCTCTTTCTCCTTTGCATTGAGATCTTTGGGGTTTTCCTTGAATGAATGTGAAATGTGTTGTTATATGTCCTAAACCATAAAGCAACCATTTTCCTTCATTTAATTTTGGTGAACCAACATTTAGAACATCTTAATTTTGATTTGGAGTGCATCATCATCCTAGATCTTGCTTGCATTAACATTGCATTAGGGGTTTCCAAATCTTGCATTAGTGAAAGTGCATATAGGTTTCATTTTTGCATCTTGCATCACTGAATATCATCTGAAATTTACATTTGCATTTAGTTTACAAATCATACAAACTAAAAAGCATAAAAATCACTTAAATTTTTTTGAAATTTGTGAAAAAATCCTCACTGGGACTCATACGCCCCTCTAGGCGATTTAGTCCCAATACATATTTTAAACTATAATTTATAGCATTGAATTCTCTATTTCTAGGCTTTTGTTTGTTATTGGTAGCGTTCTATTTTAGTTTGCAAAGTTTCTCTTAAATTCAAATCACTAGAGTTAGCATTGTTTACATTCATTGCAATTGTGGATAGAATTAGATTCTTGTACATTTAATTTTCAACATTAGTTAATAGTTCAATTAGATTAGATTACATTTGACATTCGTTAGAAAAAAAACCAAAAACACCTACAAACTAGTGATGAATTTGACATGTTAGATGGAGCCCTTAAGGATTTCATCTCACAAATTTCATCCACTAAGGCTTGTTATGACAAACCAAAACCAAGAGACATTAATGTGATTAAACCTCAACTTGTTCTTTACCCACCCTCGCACAAATCTCAAACTCAAAAAAAAACTTGTTTTCACACCTAAACCACCTAAGAACAATGTTTCACAACAATCAAACCATAATACCATTTCTCATACATATAACACTAGAAACAATCCACAACCAAGAAAAAAAACCTCAACATCCTTACCTTTTCCTAACTCTGTCTTGCTTAGTGCCCCTCGATTTCCTTCGAATAGTGGAAAGAAGTATGATCTTGTTAAACAACTTAAGAATACTCCCCAAAAAATATCCCTACGGGAATTATTTCAAAACTCACCTAATTATCACACTATGCTTCAAATAGACTTACAACAAGTTGTTATCTCCCCTAATACAGATACAAGTGATGTGGTAGTTATAGTTCAAGGAATGAATTTGGTTAACATAGACATTACTTTTCACCAACATGAACTACCTCCCTTGGATATGAGAAAGAAACATGATGCCTTCATGATATAGCCAGATTCAATAGGACAGGAATAAAAAGAACCCTTGTTGATAATGGCTTCGCCCTTAATATAAGTGTGAATCTTCTAGATAGACTTGGCATGGACAAATCAAAAATTAAACCTGATTCCTTATCAATTCAAGGATTTGATAATGTAGGATTTAGCAACTGTTTGGTGTGACTACTTTATCTATTACAGTTGGAAAGGCTACCTTACAAACTCCTATTCATGTTATGCCTCATGATCTTTCACATAATCTTCCTTTAGGAATACCTTGGATTCATTAGATGCATGTGGTGCCTTTGACTCTTCATCATATCATGAAGTATGCCTATAACAATAAAGTATACCTGATCCAGGTGGATCCTGGAAAACCTAAAAATTTCACAATCTCAGAATCTCATGAAACTAGCATCATCACACAGAGCTCGCTGACATGGTCCTGACGCAACTTGAACGGGCTCAAAAGGAGTTCGTATGCAGAAGTTATGCGCATTCAAAGGTCTGGTCAAACATGCAAATCAAGCGTTCAAAAAGGCAGAAAATTGATCATCTCAAAATGAGACAAAAATGACACCAAGTTGTAGAGCTTGTCGCGCCGATTCCGGAACTATATTCGGTTTCGAAAATAGAGTCTGTATGAGCAAATTAGAGCCAGTCAAAGTTTGCAAACAAAAAGAGTTGACCAGTCAAAATGATGACGTCAGCATGGTGTTGTGGCAAGTGGTGACGTGGCAAGAGTATATGGCATGGCATAAATATGGATTAAACCATATTTGTTAAAGAAAAAAATATATAAAGTGGGCACCACCTATTAAAGTGGTTTGCCACCTGAGGAATAGGGGGTATCCCACCTTATATGGGAAGTCTCCCTTGTCTTTAGGGGAAAAACTTAAAAGGAGGAGAGGATGGTGGGATCACCACCCACCATTTTCTCTAAAAGATTTAATTGCCTTTTCAAATCCTTAGAATAAGGCTAAATCCCTTTATCCTAGAGCCCTAAATTATCCCATATTTTTAGAGGCCTAGAATATTTTCCTTTACACGGAAATATTAGGAATTGTATTCCTAAATTAAGGGATCAAATAAAACCTTACATAAAATATTTCCTAAATAATAGAGAATAAATCCATTCGTAACCATTCAAATGGAAAGAAAATTATTTTGAGGGGATATTATCCTTCCAAAAATTATTAAAGGAGGATATTATTGAATTTTTTTCTTGTAATAGGAGATATGGGTATATTTGCAAATAATATGGTTTTAGCCCATATTAGCAAATAAATTTGTATAAAAGGGGGAGATTTTTGGCTTGAAATTAAGCAAGTCTACTTGGAGAAATAATTCCTTTGTGAGAGTTGAATTCTTTTTGAGAGGAAGAATTGCAAGGTGTTGTTATACACCAAAATTGTATAAGTGAGAGAGATTGTGAGGAATTTTGTGTAGGTTTTTGAAGCTTGAATATTGTAAGAAGGCATCTTCAGGTGCTTGGTGATATTAATAAAAGTGGTCCAACATTGAGAAGCAGACCCAGAGAGGTAGTCCTGATTGGACGAACTCCGTTATCAACTTGCGTCTGATTCTTCTATCTTCTATCTTATTATTCTTCTATCTCCTGTCTTATTTTCTCTCTAATTTCTTTCCAGTATTTTTAATTTGGCATTTAAGTTCTAATTACAACATTTTAGTAATTAGTTAATTTCATTGAGTTCTATAAAGGATTAAGTGAACTTAGTCTATAATTTCAACGGTTTAACAACATAATCACGCAATTCTGTCTGGATCGGGGAAATTACTATAATTAGATTTAATTTACAAGTTATTTTGTAAACCTCTAATTATAGATCAAATTGGTATCAGAGCCCATTTTGCAGGAAATTGCAAAAGTGAATGTTAACTAGGTTGAAATTGAAGCAAGGAGAAGGTGCACTTACAGAGTTCAATCCTGAGACCAGGAAACGAAAGCCATCAAAAATGTCAGAAATGGTAACTAAACATGAAGCTCTAGAGCTTGATGAGAAAGCTTTCCAGAAAGCATTACTTGAAATGAAGGCTATGGTGGAAGTTCTTTTCCAAGAGAGACAAGAGTGACAGAGGAAAAAGGAAAGCAAGGCTAGAAAGAAGGAGGAAGTTGAATCCTCGTTGAAAGAAGAAAAAGGTAAAGGAGTAGGAGGTGGTAGTGACCCTCCTGAACCTCCATCCCCGTCTTCCTCATCTTCTTCATCTTCATCTTCTTCTTCGTCTAACTCTTCCAAAAAGAAACAACATGTGCAAAATAATACACCTTTGTTAAAATTGGATGTTAAATTTGATTTGCCAATGTATAATGGAGAACTAGATGCATAAAAACTTGATAATTGGATAAAACAAATTGAAGTTTATTGTAGAGTTCAAAAGTTTACTAAGGATTCTCAAAAAATTCAATTAGCTACTCTTCGCCTAGGAGGCACAGCTTTAATTTGGTGGGAGAGTAGAACACAAGAGGATCTAAGTTGTTATGGCAAAATTATTTCTTCTTGGTTTGAGTTTATAGCTACATTAAAGAAACAGTTCTATCCATTAGGGCATATGCAAAAATCAATGATGAATTGGCAATCATTAAAGCAAGAGAAAGTACAAAGTGTGCAAGAATATACACAGGAGTTTAGGAAGAGGGCTTTAATGTTGGGCATTCCTTTATACACGCAAGAAACTTTGTTAAAGTATATAGGTGGATTACGTCAGAATTTGAAACATACTATACTTATGTTTAATCCAACTAACATTGATGAAGTTAGTGTGCAAGCTATCCATTTGGAAACAAGCTCAAGGAATAGCCAAGACAATCTGTTGTTGGACTCCAGTAAGTAGAAAAGTAGCAAGAGATGGAAGGAGAAATCACAACAAACCGCTACTATAAAGAAAAAGGACGAGAAGCCTTATTGCTCACACTGCAAGAATCAAGGGCACGAAGATGAAAAGTGTTGGAAATTGCATCCTGATCAGAAGCCTAAGTGGTTCAAGGATTGAAATGGTAAGCAGAAGTCCACAACTGTCGTGCAAGACCTTGGTATGGAATTTGGTGATGAATCAAAGATTTCAATTGTGGGTTTGAAAGGTAAAGCTTTTGTTGGTAATGGATTTTCCACTGATGTTTCATGTACTTCTACTTCTAAAAGTCATGTTGTTCCTAAAGGTAGCAAAAGATGTGAATTGATTCATATAAGGGTGATTTCTAAGAACACTAAGATTGATACACTGATAGATTGTGGATCCCAAGTTAATCTAATTTCAGAAGAAGTTGTTGAACAATTGGGATTGAAAACAAAGCCACATAAAAACCCTTATCCATTAGGTTGGGTGTGCAATGATAACAAAATGTGAGTAACTAAGCAATGCAATTTAAGATTTGCAATAACATCTAAGTTTATAGATGAGGTTGAATTTGATGTAGTTCCACTTGATATCTATGGGATTGTTTTGGGCAGCCCATACTTTTATGATAGGAAAGTAATCTTCTACAGGGAACATAATCAGTATCACTTGTTTAAGGAAGGAATTGAATACATTGTGCATTCTCATCCAATTAAGACTGGCAAGTCTTTTGTGACAATGGGACATTTGAAAAGGGTAGTTAATGCAAGAAATAATTTGGCACTTACGTTTGTACCAGAAGAAGTGTCATTGCATAAGAGCATGCCTAATTCTAAGGGTGTTCCAGTTATGAAAGACAAGCATGATATTGGTACATTCTTTTTCTCGTCTGCAAATTCAATTTTGTTATTCAGCCTTCTACTTTTCAACAGTGTATGGTTGGTAGCGGCAACATTGGATGTGGATGTGTATGTGGCTAATGTACTTAACAATATCAGTGCAGTTTTGGTTATTGTTATGATGAGTCAAGTGTTCAAAATTCCAACAAGGACAGATGATATTGGGCAAGTGGGGCGACATTTTCCTAGCTCAAATTGTACATAAAATAGACCTTTTGGAGGTCCAAAAGCTTCTCAATGGGGAGGAATGATCCAGGTGGATCCTGGAAAACCTAAAAATTTCACAATCTTAGAATCTCATGAAACTAGCATCATCACACAAAGCTTGTTGACATGGTCCTGATGCAACTTGAACGGGCTCAAAATGAGTTCGTATGCAGAAGTTATATGCAGTCAAAGGTCCATTCAAACATGCAAATCAGGCATTCAAAAAGGTAGAAAATTGATCATCTCAAAATGAGACAAAAATGACACCAAATTGTAGAGCTCGTCGTATCGATTCTAGAACTATATTTGGTTTCAAAAATAGAGTTTGTATGAGCAAATTAGAGCCGATCAAAGTTTGCAGACAAAAAGAGTTGACCAGTCAAAATGATGATGTCAGCATGGTGTTGTGGCAAGTGGTGATGTGGCAAGAGTATATGGCATGGCATAAATATGGATTAAACCATATTTGTTAAAGAAAAAAATATATAAAGTGGGCACCACCTATTAAAGTGGTTTGCCACCTGAGGAATAGGGGGTATCCCACCTTATATGGGAAGTCTCCCTTGTCTTTAGGGGAAAAACTTAAAAGGAGGAGAGGATGGTGGGATCACCACCCACCATTTTCTCTAAAATATTTAATTGCTTTTTCAAAGCCTTAGAATAAGGCTAAATCCCTTTATCCTAGAGCCCTAAATTATCCCATATTTTTAGAGGCCTAGAATATTTTCCTTTACATGGAAATATTAGGAATTGTATTCCTAAATTAAGGGATCAAATAAAACCTTACATAAAATATTTCCTAAATAATAGAGAATAAATCCATTCGTAACCATTCAAATGGAAAGAGAATTATTTTGAGGGGATATTATCCTTCCAAAAATTATTAAAGGAGGATATTATTGAATTTTTTTCTTGTAATAGGAGATATGGGTATATTTGCAAATAATATGGTTTTAGCCCATATTAGCAAATAAATTTGTATAAAAGGGGGAGATTTTTGGCTTGAAAATAAGCAAGTCTACTTGGAGAAATAATTCCTTTGTGAGAGTTGAATTCTTTTTGAGAGGAAGAATTGCAAGGTGTTGTTATACACCAAAATTGTATAAGTGAGAGAGATTGTGAGGAATTTTGTGTAGGTTTTTGAAGCTTGAATATTGTAAGAAGGAATCTTCAGGTGCTTGGTGATATTAATAAAAGTGGTCCAACATTGAGAAGCGAACCCAGAGAGGTAGTCCTGATTGGACGAACTCCGTTATTAACTTGCGTCTGATTCTTCTATCTTATGTCTTATTATTCTTCTATCTCCTGTCTTATTTTCTCTCTAATTTCTTTCCAGTATTTTCAATTTGGCATTTAAGTTCTAATTACAAAATTTTAGTAATTAGTTAATTTCATTGAGTTCTATAAAGGATTAAGTGAACTTAGTCTATAATTTCAACAGTTTAAAAACATAATCACGTAATTCTGTCTGGATCGGGGAAATTACTATAATTAGATTTAATTTACAAGTTATTTTGTAAACCTCTAATTACATATCAATACCAAGTTGAAATAGACCCCAAGCCTGAAAGTTGCTTACAAGTTGAAAAAGGAAAAAGTCCTCTAAACTCATTATTTCCAACATCGAACATAGAACCTAATACACAAGAAACAAAAAGTGTTCTGGGATATTACCCCTCTAATATCACGTAAGCACAAAAAAATCCTCTCTAAACATCAACACCATCATGTGTAATCCTAAAACAACACACCTTGAAGCATCTAGAATTGATTGATACAACTTGTGAAGCATCATTGGAATTTTTCAAAGATGATGAATCCTTGAAAGAAATGTTAGGAGTTTATGACATACCATTTACTCCTAAAAAGAAATGGGTTACATGTGCTATGATTAGTACCAAGAAAAAAGATGGAGAAGAGGAAAGTAGTGAGATTGACATGAGAAAAGAAGAATACAACCCTAAATTTTTGAAACAAAATGCACTTCCTTTAGGAGATACAATCGACATACCGATGGATGTTAACAATAATGACAAAGTGATTAAGATAGGAAAGTTTCTTGATGATCAAGAACAAGAGGACCATGCAACTTTACTTCATGACTTTCCCAAAAAAATTGCTTGGACTTATTCAGATATGCCTAGAATTGACCCTAAGATTGTAACACACAACATAGTCCTCGTTGAAACTGCTAAACCTGTTAGACAAAATATTTGAAAGATGAATCCTAAGATAGCCTTGTTGGTTAAAGTTGAGATTGAGAAGCTCCTCAAAGCTGGTTTTATACGTCCTATAGATTATTCTCCTTGGATCTCAAACATTGTCACAATCGTGAAACCAGATAGCCATATTAGGATGTGTATGAATTTTTATGATTTGAATAAAGTGTCTTTAAAAGATGACTTTCCCCTTCCTCATCTTCACATGATAGTAGACTCGACTGCGAGACATACTTTTTTGTCATTCATGGATGGATTTTTTGGATAATAAAATCTTTATTAACCCTCAAGATCAATACAAAACAACATTTACAATAGCTTGGGGAACATTTTGTTGGGACATGATGCCTTTTGTATTAAAGAATGTAGGCACAACATATCAACGAGCTATGCCATTGATATTTCATGATTACTTACATAAGATTTTGGAAGATTATGTTGATGATATTTTAGCAAAATCCTTAACTCGAAAAGATAATGTGAATATCCTTCAAAAGATCTTTGAGCGAATGCAAAAATATAACATGAGATTTAATCCAAAAAAGTGTCTTTGGTGTAGATAGTGGAAAACTTCTAGGTTTTATCATATCTCACAGAGGCATTGAGGTGGACATGAAGAAAATTGATGTTATAGTTAACATGCCAGCTCCCAGAAACATTTCTCGATTACACACTTTACAAGGAAGAATTTAGGCTACCCGACGTTTCGTAGCATCCTTAGCGGATCGAACATTACCATTTATACATCTCCTTAAGAAAGAAGTTCAGTTTAATTAGAATGTGAGTTGTAATGATTACCTTGCTACTCCACCTATTTTACAACCCACTATGCAAAATAAACCATTCATCCTGTATACAACATCATCCCATGCTCTCGCAACATTGTTGGCTCAACAAGATGAAAATGGTAATGAGCATCATGTTTATTACATTAGTCGAACTTTGATTGATTATGAGACACAATACACAATGATAGAGAAACAATGTTTAGCTCTTGTATTTTCTACTAGTAAGTTGTGACATTACTTATTGAATGTTGAAATACATGTGATAACGAAGTTTGATCCTTTAAAACATCTTTTTCCTAAAATCAATTTATAAGGGTGCTTAGCTAAATGGGTTAAATGTTGTTGACTAAGTTTAACCTTAAATTTGTTTCAGAAAAAGAAATTAAAGGACAATCCTTGACCTACCAGTTAGCTAATGCTCCTTCCCCCCTAGCATTACCTAATGTAGAAACATTTCCTAATGAGAGTCTATTGACTATTCAGGAACATGAAAATACATGGGAATATTTTGATGGATCGAAGTGCAAAATAGGATCTGATGCGGGAGTTATAATAGCCCCACCTGGAGGAAAACCTATTCCCTTATCATATCGATTAAATTTCTTATGCACAAACAATACCATAGAGTATGAAGCGTTAATTGTTGGATTACGCACTACTTTAACTTTGGGAGCCCAAGAAAATAAAATATTTGATGATTCGCAATTAGTCATTAAACAAATAAACGACACATATCAAGTGAAGCATGTCAAACTATTGAAATATAAGGATCTCACAATGTCTCTGTTAGAGAAGTTTGATTTGTTTACCATTGACAACATCCCACAGAAAGATAATTGGCATGTAGATGCAATTAGTCATTAAAAAAATAAACCAAACATATCAAGCAAAGTATGACAAACTATCAAAATATAAGGATCTCACAATGTCTATGTTAGAGAATTTTGATTCATTTACCATTGGTAACATCCCACAGTGAGTGCGACTTCTCTGATATCTCCTCAAGATCCTTCAAAATATTTCACATTTGTTGTCCATAAAATTATGACACCATCAATTGATTCTAAAGCAGATGAAGTATAAGCAATCACCATGGAAAGCTCTAGTGAATGGTACGCACTGATATTCAATTATTTAAAAAATGGTACCTTTCCTGAGCCAAAAACTAAGAATACTAGAGCCCGCCTTTGAAAACTCATCTAAGTATATAATCCTTGTCGATGTATTGTATTGGAGGTCCTTTGATGGTCTCTTGCTTAGATGCCTTAAACAGTCTAAAATCCCCATGTAGCACTTGAGGAAGCCCATTCAGGTGCTTGTGGAGGACATTTTGGAGGAAGATCGTTAGTTCAAATGTTAGTTCGTATAGGATACTATTGGAGGAATATGGAACAAGATTGCTTTGCATATGTTAAGAAATGTCACAAATTTCAAGAACATAGCAATTTGTTTCATGCTCCTACTTATGAGCTTCGTGCACAAGTTCCTATTTGGCCTTTCTCAGTGTGGGGCCTAGATATTATTGGAAAAATTTCACCCCCTTCCTCCACCGAACATACATTTATAATTGTTGCAACAAATTGTTTCACAAAATAGGTGGAAGCAATTCCCCTTCGTTCAACAACTGTCGATGTAATATGTCATTTCATATTGGAACACATTATTTTTTTCTTTGGACTTCCTTTTGCTTTAGTTTCAGACAATGGGACACCATTTAAGAATAAGGATGTGAAGAAGTTCTTAGAAACGTTTAACATACAACATCGCTTTTCAACACCCTACTACTCACAATCTAATGGTCAAGTTGAATCAACTAATAGAACCCATGAGCAAATCTTAAGGAAACGATAAGAAAACAAAAAAAATATTAGCATATGCAGCTAACATATGCGTTATGGGAAATATCGTACGAATGTTAGATCATCAACTGGGAATACCCCTTATAACCTTGTCTACGGAACCGAAGTGGTAATTCCCTTGGAGATAGAGATTCCTACATTAAGAATCGCTCTTCAAGGAATTATTGATGACAATACTTATAAGGACCAATGTTTGCATCAGCTTGAAAGGCTTGACAAATAGCGAATTAATGCCCTTGAGCACCTTCAAGCTTATTCTAAGAGAATGCAACATAATTACAATGATAACATCATAACTTGTTCATTTAATAAAGGCGATTTGACGTTATGCGAGAATCAGCATAACGTCAATGTTGCCCCGACAGAAAAAAGGAAAGTTTAGCCCTAATTGGTTAGGACCTTACATAATTGATGAAAATTATGGATCTAGAGCATATATGTTAACAAAAATAGATGGAACACCTCTTAAAGAACCTATAAATTTTGCACATCTGTGTCGGTACTATGTCTAATCTTATTGAATAGTGTGAATGATAAAGCTCAGTGATGTTAGAGTTAGTAGATGGCATTCTATATGCTCTCACATTGCTTGTTTCTTGACAAACAATTACTTGTGTGTCTTGAATACTAAAGTAATTATTTAAATTAGCTTTTTGGTGATTACTTTAGGTATCAAGCTATTCAAGTTCATCTTGTGTGTTATGTTAGATTAAACCCTTACATGCATTTAATGTTCTTTAATTAGATCATAGGTGCATTTAATTTAGCATAACATACTTAATCACAATGTTGCATCTAAGACAAACTAGAATAGTTTTAATTAGATATAATAAAGCATGTTAAATCATGGAGACATTTATTAGATAATCTTACAAAGGTTATTCAGTAAATTGCATTGCCATTTAACATTAAACACATAAGCATAAAATAATCAAACATCAAATGATCATATATATATATACATATATATCTCAAAGTTCCAAGTGCATGTCATCAATATATACTTGATGCTAGTGTGGTCTGTGATGGCTAGATCCCTCAGAATATGATGATCACATATGTCTAGAGACAGTCCGTCGAGAGATGGTGGTATGCGATCGTGATCGAGAAATGATAAGAGAATCCAATGCATACCTCTGTTAGGCGATCTCTATCTACCTATAGCCTGGCTACCTCTACATGGAGTCTCTCGACCTCTATTGGACCTCGAGATGACTGGATCTCCTCATAGGCAGCCTCAGCTTGGCTTGTGCACCTAATAGCACCTCATAGGCTACCCTCAGTCTGACATATGGCCCAAATAGCTCTCAGTCCCACACCACGATGGGTGGGGGCATGTATTATGTGGCATCATCTCTGAGAATGGGGGTCACTATGTTTGTAGCAACCTGTCGATAGAGGTTCTATAAATCTATCACAACATCTATAAGATAGAAATTATAAGGCTAATCAGTACACATAATGACATAAATATATATATGGAAATTAAAAGCGTAATCATTAAAGCATAAGCATAATCATAAATAAAATGTCATCACCTAGGTCTCTAACTGGCTATGTAAAGACAACCTCATTTTTTGTAGGAAGCGTGGAAGATAAGCTAGCCTCTCAGTACTCATAGGTGTTGGTGCATGGTGTGGTTGTCAACTGTGATCTGGTAAAATGAATAGCAAATGCATCTCCCCACTCATGGGCAACTTGACCCTCGTCTTTCATGTCACTACCCTCACTTATCGGCTCCTCCTCCTCGACCTCCTCCTCTCCCTTATAATCAGGGCCTGTTTTTGAATCATAGTCCTCATCTATTTCATTTGTGAATAGGTCAACAGCCCTGAGTCCTATATTCTCAACTATATCCTCCTCTTCACCCCTTTGATCTAGGAGTAGTCCTACATAGCCCATCAACTCATCCATGAGGAACACTAGAGATGGTCATGCTATTGTCCACCACTCCCCATATGTGTCTGTAGTACTGACATCATTGTCATAGACTGGGGGCATGTCATGGTCACTATCATCAGAGTCATTAGCGATGAATATTGACAACACAAGGGCAAACAACTAAGATGGAGGTGAATCAGTTGTCACAAAATTTAAAAATTATTCAACTTATTAACCTTATTCTCATATTTGATTAATAACCATGAAAGCATAAATCAAAAACACATCAAAAACACACATAACACCAAGATTTTTATGTGGAAACCCTATTAGGGGAAAAACCACAGTGGAAGTCCATCCACAAGCTTATACCCTATTAAAAGTATAAAGAAATGTGAATGGGGAATGCACATGCATTTAGACACACTACCTAGAACTCACTGCTCAATTACAAAAGGAAGACTCGCTATATTACAAAAGATTTGGATTACATCCACATGAATTTGAACTGAGAAAGATAGCACCCGCTAATTTCTAATTACAGTTCTGGTTAAGCACATGAACACTTCTTCACTATTCTTCACTCTTCTTCACACTCTGCTCTACCTTCGAAAGATTTAGAACATTATTCACGCAAACCATGCTTTCAAATGGTATAAAAAATTGCTTATGTATATCCACAACAATAAATTACATTGCCATATGTCGGCTTCAACAAAACAATAAAATGAATACAAACTGTCAGCCCAAAACAATAAAGATTATTAATGTGAATCAATCGAGATCAGCCACAACATAGTGAAGACCCAAAATAAAATTCTCAAACATGAACCACCTTCAAAAATTATTCCTTGAAGATCCACAACACGCTACAACACCCTGTCGTCCAAGAACAAGAAAAGCATGGACACACAAGATAAAATCTCCAATCGTGAGCACAATGATCAATGCGGATGTGCAACACAGATAAAGCACAATCTAGAAACATCCACAAACATCACGAATCACTAGAGAAGCATCTGCAACAACTGAACTTACTAAAATCATATCACCTTCATTCAAGAACACCAACTGAAGCAACATAATGACTGTCAGAATACAAATCTTCATAACATGATCAAATCTTCATGCGGATCTCAGAAACTTAACATTGATAAACTAGATATACCTGTAAAGAAATCCTTTAATCCACAACCTCTAATCAACAAACTAAACTTCACTTCACAACTGACAACCTACAACTTATTTCATTACAATTTTCTTAATATCCTCGACATATATAACTTTTAAGACATTAATGCCAATAGTGTTGACATCAATGACAACCACATATCAGCAACACAACCACAACATCCAACAATCTCCCCCTTTTGGATGGCAACACATGATGTGAAAAACATCATCAACGTAGCTATCTTCAGCACTTACTCCCCCTTAGGTTCTAACTCTTTTCTCCTCAATTCTTTTACACGACTCTTCTCCCCACAAGTTTTTTCACATGAATCTTCTCCCCCTTTGACATCAATGACAAAGATCTCTTTTCTCCACACAAGCTCTGAACCAAATATTTGAACATTTGACTACTCCCCCTGAGTAGTAGCCACCACAACATCAATCCAGATCAAGATATGACTATGAAATGCACGGATTGATGCAAGACAATGCATCTTAGTTCAGATTAGGATGAGTAATCACCCCTAGCTCCCCTCTGAGATGCTCAAAAGTATCCTTAGGAAAAGGCTTTGTAAATATATTTACAATTTGTTCCTTAGTAGGTACATACTCCAATCTGACTTCCTTTTCACTCACCTTCTCTCTCAAAAAGTGAAACTTGATAGATATATGCTTGGTCTTTGAATGCAGCACCAGATTCTTAGAAATGTTAATTGTACTTGAGTTATCACATAATATAGCAATGGGCTCATCATACACAACTCAGATATCTTTCAACATCTACTTCATCCACAATACTTGAGTACAATTGTTAGTAGCAACAGTGTATTATGCCTCTATAGTAGATAAAGAAATGGCATTATGCTTCTTACTTAACCATGAAATCAGTTCTTACCCAAGAAAAATGCACCACCACTAGTACTATTTTTGTCATCCAAATCACCTGCCCAATCAACATCAATAAAATCACTCAAAGTAAGATTATCATCTTTAGGATACCACAACCCAAAATCAACTATCCCCTTCAAGTATCTAAAAATCCTCTTCACAGTAGTTACATGAGATTCCTTAGGATCAGCTTAAAATCTTGCAACAATGCATACAATATTCATGATATCAGGTCTAATTTGTGTCAAATAAAGCAATCTGCCAATCATCGATCTGTATCTAGTTTGATTTTCTTTTGAAGAATCATCATATTGTGTCAACTTGCATCCGATCACCATAGGTGTACCAACTAGCTTTGAATCTTCCATACCAAACTTATTTAGCAGTTCTTTCACATACTTGGGCTGAGATATGAAGATCCCTTTATCTAGCTGAGTAATTTGCAATCCCAAAAAGAATTTCATCTCACCATTCATAAACATCTCAAACTCATTTTGTATCTCATCAACAAACTTCATGCACAAACCATCATCTCCTCCAAAAATGATATTATCAACAAAGACTTCAACAATCAAATCTTTATCATGATCAATCTTCAAGTATAGATTACTATTAGCAGTACCTTTATTAAATCCAAGCTTCAACAAATACTTGTCCAATCTAGCATATCATGCTCTTGGAGCTTGCTTAAGTCCATACAAGGCTTTCTTCAACCGACAAACCATATCTCCCAAATTAGTCAACTGAAATCCATCAAGTTGCTCAACATACACCTCTTCTTCCAGTTCACCATTTAGAAATACTAACTTGACATCCATCTGATAAACCTTGTAATTTTTGTTAGGAGCATAAGCAAGAAAAAGTCTACAGCTTCAATCCTAGCAATATGGGAAAAATTCTCTTCAAATTCAATTCCTTCCATCTGTGAATATCCTTTACACACCAATCTTGCTTTGTTTCTAACATCACCTTGCTCATTCGATTTATTCCGCCCATTTAGTTCCAATTACATTTTTGTCCTTAGGTTTGGGAACAAGAATCCATGTATTATTCTTCTCAATTTTTTGTATTTCTTCTTTTATTTCTTCCACCCAATGTTCATCTTTGCATGCTTCATTCACACTATTAGGCTCAGTCTTTGAAATCAAATAATATTCTTTTGTAATTTTTCTTCTAGTTTGAACACCTTTATTCTTATCACCTATAATCTGATCTCCTGAATGATTTGGTCTTACATACCTTGGATTCTTAGGATGTTTTTTAACTTGTAGCTCTTGTGATCTCTCTTCTACAATTTCACTAGTTCCTTCCTCTTGATTTTCTTGATTCACCGGAATGATCTAAAATTGATTCTAAGTCTGAAATTTCTTTCCTATGACTGAACTATTATTCTGATCATGCGAATCATATCCACAGGTTCTAGATGTTCTAGCTATGTCTTCATCAACCTTTACATTTGCACTTTCAACTACTTTCCTCGATCTCTTGTTGTAGCACCGGTAGGCCTTACTCTTAGTAGAATAACCAAGAAAGATTCCATCATCACTCCTAGCATCAAACTTTCCTATATCTTCATCTCTTTTGATATAGAATTTACTCCCAAATATTTTGAAGTATCTAACTGTAGGCTTATGACCAGTCGCTCAAAAGGGGTCTTACTAGTATCACCATTGACTTGTAATCGGTTGAGGATGTAAACAACACTACTCACAACTTCTCTTCAGTAGATATGAGGAACATTTCCTTCTAGCATCATAGTCCTAGAAGCATCTTGAACTGTCATGTTCTTCCTCTCCACAACTCCATTTTGTTGAGGGGTCCGCGGGGAAAATATTTGTCTCTTTATCCCATGCATTTCACAAAAAGAATTAAACTCATGGGAATTGAATTCACCACCTCTATTTGATCTTAGACATTTTATCTTCAGACATGTCTTTGTCTCAACCATAGCCTTAAAAATCTTGAATTTTTCCAAAGCTTCATATTTCTCCCTTAAAAAAGTAACCCACATCAATCTAGAATAATCATCAATAAGTAACATGAAGTACCTGTCTCCTTGTAAGCTTCTGACTCTAGAAGGACCACATAAATCAGTATGAACAAGCTCCAACACTTCATTTGAACAATGTTGTTTACTCCAAAATGAAATTCTAGTTTGCTTCCCTAACTAACATTCCTTGCATATAGTATTAGTAGGCTTTACCAACTTAGGAAGATCTCTCACTGCCTGAGTAGAACTTATCTTGACAATATTGTCAAAGTTTACATGACACATTCTCCTATCCCACAACCAACTTTCATCAACTTGAGCAATCAGACAACTTTTACTAGCAGCATTCAGGTGAAAGATGTTACCTTTTTTTTTGTACCTGAAGCAATCACATTTCTGGAACTTCCCAATATTCTACACTTTCCATTCTTGAATTGAAGATTGTATCCCTTGTCAACCATCAGTCTGACACTTAAGATATTATGCTTCAAACCTTCCACATATAGAACATCATCAGTATTATTCTTACCATCAAGAGAACTGGATTCTTTGCCACGGATTACACCTGCTTTGTCATCACCAAATCTTACAACACCACCATCATACTTTCCTAGGCTCACAAACTTGCTTTTATCACCTATCATGTGATGAGAGTATCCACTGTCAATCACCTATTCATCTTTCTCTTCAACTCGAGTAGCTAGGGCTTTCTCCACATTTGAGCAACTAACAAATTTAGTAGGGGCTGGATCATTTTCCTTGATAGCAATAAATACCCATTCATCTTCACTTGCATTCCCTTTATTAGGTTCATCATCTGTCACACCTTTATCAGTGCAACATAATAACACTTTCTTTGAAATCTAGGCTTGTTATGTCTTGGCTTAGGGACTCTTTCTGGACAGCTTGATGCAAAATGACCTATCTTATTGCAAGAAAAACATTTAATAGGCAATTTCCCTTTATACTTACCTTCTCCTTTGGCTTCCCTTTTGACAGTAAGTGCTTCAAGCTCATTCAGTTCTATTTCTTCTTCTTCAATCTGTCTCATTTCTTCCTCATACTTGAATACCTTTCTAGAAGAAATTTCACCCTGATCATATCTCTTCTTGTCTCTTCCAGAAGTAGTAGCCTTGAATGTAGATTCTATCTTAGGAAGAGCATCACCAAACTCACTTAACTCAAAAGCAGTTAGCTTACCAATCAACATATCTCTGGTAACATTTGTCACAATTCAGAGCTCCTCAATAGTTGTAGCTTTGACTTTGTAAGTAGTAGGAAAGGATCTAAGCACTTTAGCAACAATATTTGATTCTTCCAACTATCCACCAACACATCTAATACAACACACAAGTTCATTCACTCTTTGCATGAAATTAGTAATATTCTCATCATCACCCATTCTCAACATTTCATATTTCCCTTTCAAACTTTGCAACTTAGAAATCTTCACATTAGCATCACCTTCATACAAATTTTCCAACTTTTTCTAAATCTCATAAGTAGCCTTCAAATCCATAACATTTTTCATCTCAGAATCATTCAAGGCACTCAACAATGCTTCCTTAGCCATGATATTGTACTTAGCATCCTTAATCTCAATAGTAGTAGTAGGACCATTCTGAGGAATAACATACCTATTGCTTTTAATACTCCAGTAGGCTTCACCAATGCATCTCAAATGGCACTCCATTCGAGTCTTCCACAGATAATAATTTGTTTCATCAAATCTCAAACTATCCTTCTTGTATGTCACCATCCCAGATCACCTCAAGTTGTTAAACTTCTTCCAAGGAACTTGCTCTGATACCAATTATTGGCAACATAAGGGCAGACAACAGAGAGGGGGGTGAATCAATTGTCATAGAATTTAAAACTTATTCAACTTATTAACCTTATTCTTAGATCTAATCAATAACCATGAAAGCATAAATCAACAACACATCAGAAACACACATAACACCAATATTTTTACGTGGAAACCCTGTTAGGGGAAAAACCACGGTGGAGGTTAGTCCACAGGATTATACCCTGTTAAAAGTATAAAGAAATGTGAATGGGGAATCACATGCATTCAGGCACACTGCCTAGATCTCACTACTCAATTACAAAAGGAAGACTCATTGTCTTACAAAATATTTGGATTACATCCACATGAATTTTAACTGAGAAAGATAGCATTTGCTAATGCCTGATTACAGTTTCGATTAAGCACGTGAACACTTCTTCACACTCTGCTCTGCCTTTGAAAGATTTAGAACATTATTCATGCACACCATGCTTTCAAATGATATAAAAAATTGCATATATATATCCACAACAAGAAATTACATTGCCACATGTTGGCTTCAACAAAATAATAAAATGAATACAAACTATCGGCACAAAACAATAAAGATTATTAATGTGAATCAACCAAGGTCGGCCACAACATAGTGAAGACCCAAAATAAAATTCTCAAACATGAACCACCTTCAAAAATTATTCCTTGAAGATCCACAACACGCTACAACACCCTGTCATCCAAGAACAAGAAAAGCATGGACACGCAAGAGAAAATCTCCAATCATGAGCACAATGATCAACGCAAACATGCAAAACAAATAGAGCATGATCTAGAAACAACCACAAAAATCAGAAATCACCAGAGAAGCATCTGAAGCAACTGAACTTACTAAAATCATATCACCTTCATTCAGGAACACCAACTGAAGCAACAAAATGACTGTCAGAATAAAAATCTTCATAACACAATCAAATCTTCACGTAGATCTTAGAAACTTAACGTGGATAAACTAAATATACTCAACAATAAACCCTTTAATCCACAACCTCTGATCAATATACTGAACTTCTCTTCACAACTGACAACCTGCAACTTATTTCATTACAATTTTCTCAATATCCTCGACATATACAGCTTCTAAGACATTAATGCCAATAGTTTTGACATCAATGACAACCACATACCAGCAACACAACCACAACATACAACAATGACATCATCAGAGGTGAATCGTTTGGTGTCTCTTGGCCTCTGAGCACTCTACATCGATCACCTATAGAAGGGTCCTGCTACTAGCACTACCTAAATCTAACCAAATTGTCGCATGACACGATCGTAGTAGAAGGGTTGTACTACATAATCATGTCTACCCAATAGAAGTCTATCCCTCTGCATCCTCCTTAGTTTTTGAGTCTCATCTAAACACTAAGGTATCAGTTGGTAAGGTCTCCACACGATCTCCTCCTAATCAAGGTAGTTGAATTTGACTCTCCAATATAAAAGATCTTCGGCCTATCATCTGAATGGATAACTAAAGGCATAAGGGTACCTGATGGTGGATATTGAAGGGAATCTTGTCAGTTTGGTGCATGTGATATGCTCCAAAAACCACACCTATAGCAGTGTACAGTGCACCATACTATCCACCTCACGATATGCAAATCTCCCAAGATCATAATATAAATGTGTTAAGATGTTGCGGACCCAAGTGTATACTGTCCTATGGTGCTCCATCTATTTGATCATGTGGACTAGGCCTCCATCTAGGTGTGCTCCCTAGCCATCAAGGTCAAGTACTAGTGCTACTGTAAAAATCATAATCTGCCTCAAGAGTGAAGATCGCACAAAGAGTATCCACGATAGCTCAATGTGTGGCCCCACGATCTCCTCTCGAATCGGTCCATTCAAGCAATATCCCATGCCAACTCGCATTTGTAAATATGGCCACTCCCCTGCAAAGCATACAGTCTTGCCACAAATAGGAACCCAAAGGATGCAATGAATTTCCTCCAGGGTGATGGTCATCTCACCTATAGGTAGGTGAAATGTATAGGTTTTAGCATTCCATCTCTTAGCTAATTCCATTAGCATGGCGTCATGGTACCTAATGGGAGGAATGAGGTATGCCCAGTATAATCTAGTTGTCTGCAATATCTAAACCTCCACCTCTAATAGTGTTGAGACCAGGTCTCTCATGCGACAAAATTGTTTTCCGCTGAGATGTTGTCACGATCAAGATGGTGTCTAACAAAAAAGAGAAAAAATATGTCCTATTATAAGCATTTTAAAATCTAAAATATTTACATCAATAATCAAAAAGTGTGATAAAGTTGTTCTAGTGTACTTTTCTAAAGGTCCTAAACACTTTTTCCCTTTTGGGACACTTCGCGAAGAAATGCCTAGGACACTTTGCCAAAAAGTGGGACACTTTGCAACAAAAGGGGACACTTCGTGAAAAAAGGGACACTTTGCAAAAAAAAGGGACGCTTTCAGAAATTTTCTTCCAAGGTCCTAAATCAACCTGGAAATGCATAAATATAAATTAAATGAATAGAAACAAAGCTAAGGTATAGAAAATCAACTCACTTGGTGTTGAAGGTCGCCTCGTGCTACCTCCTCTTGCAACGTATCAAGTCTCGAGGGCATATACTCTCATCGGCTCGAAATTTTTACCTACTCTTCAAAAAAGTCAAACTATAAGAAGGTAAAAGACAAAATAATTAGAAATTACTTCACTTTTTACTCTTAAATATGTTACAATTAGGGTTTCAATATATTAGGGTTAAGAGTGCTTTTCATTCAAACTAGCATACCGGGGGCTAGCGAACTCTATTTTTGATGTTGTTTGTTACATTGGAATCGTCATTCCACTCCCATTCTCATCAAATGTCTATCACTATGTGGTATGGTACTTGGAAATACCCTATGATACAACTTATCCAACTCAATGCGGTTAGACTGCTACCTTGATTCCACCTCCATAAAGCAAGTGGAATCAAGGGGGGTCATACATCTACCCTCAAATTTGATTTCTAGAAGAAGTTAGATAAGAGGATTTTTGGACGACTAATGAATTCGTGTTGCAGGATGCAGTTCCTAACATTGTGGTTTTGCAGATAGCTACAATGGGGGTGAACATTCTCCCGCATTATGAGTATCCTTTTCTGAAATGAAGTTCATTGTTTGGATTCCTTTAGCTTACATATGCACGTAGAGTCATTGGGGCACTAAAGTGGGGGCTAGATGTAATGACGGAAATTGTACTCCCCTCTTGGAGATAGTGCAATTTCTCATTTAATCTAGACCTATTTTAGTACCCTTGCATTAATTACCCTTTAACTCATCATTAATAGGCCCCTAAGACCCATTGTTAGATTAATAAGCTTAATTACTTAATTAATTCAATCATATCGATTAATTAATTAAGTCACATTTTTCTTTATTTTCACTTAAGCTAAACTTACGCCCTTTAATAATTAATTCATGATTAATTATTCATCATAGGGTTCTCACTTTTAGGGTTTTGATCTCCTTTCATAAGGATTGATCTCTTTGTAATTATTAATTATTGTTTATGCAATTTTACTCTCTTGGTTTGCAGAGCAATATCTTTGTGTTTGAATCTCTTCTATGTGATAGGTTATTTTGCTTGTAGGTGATCAATGTGTTCTGTGAGGTTGGCTTTTACAACTTCAACATGGTATCAGAGCTTCAGATCTGCATCTTCCTATTCGTCTTTTGAGGGATTCAAGCCTTGAAAGAGTATTCCAGTGCATCTTTAGTCACTTTTGATCATGATATTGCATTCAAATTGCTAGAAATAGTCAAGATTGGCCTTTGTTTTGTCAATTTTGCACTCACGAGCTCAAATCTGCAAGGGTTTCTATGGGTGCCTTTTTTTCTCAAATCTAGAGGGTACCTGCAATTTTGAAGCTTTTTCAGCCTGAACAAACCTCACCGTTGCGTCTGGAGCGGCCAAAAACCCTAAAAACGCCTTTCAAATCATCAAATTTGGTGAAGTTGGCTTCCGAGGCAAAAAAAACTTCCAAGGAAGTCGTACAGCCTCCCTAACACGAGTATCGAGGTGAAAATTTGTATTTTTTCCCTAAGTATTTTTTCAAAAAAAAAATTAAAAGAAACATTAAAAGCCCTTTTTGGGCATGAAGCGTAGGTTTTTATTTATTTTTAAACAAAATTTATTAAAAGAAAATCCCACCCATTATGGGGCGGGGTACCCGAAGGGGTACTGTCGCTTGCCATATTGGCAGGTCGGCGGCCCCTCGAGCCCCGCCACCACTGTGAGCAAGGTACCGCATGGGGTATCACCCTGCCACCTTGGCAGGTAATGGCCCCCATGTGGGCCCACCAAATTTTTTATTTTATTTTTATTTTTTTAAACTATTTTAATGTATATTTTTTTATTGTTTTTTTTTAAACAATTTCTTTTAAAATAAGCCCAATTGGGCAAATACGGTGATGGTCATTTGGACGCCAATTTTAATGTCATATTTTTGCTGTGACTACCATATGGCCATCAAATTTTCTAGCAGACTATGTAATTGCCCTTTAAGGGCAGTTTTCTTTCAAAGGCCATAACTTTTGCCCACTGTGTCGAAATCAAGAAAATGAGATATCAACGGAAAGAGGACTCAGAGCACTTTCCAGTGGTAATGGTATTTTTTGGATATTTTTTCTTAGGTCCCTATTATTTTTAGTCAAATTCATATCTTCTTTTATGGAGTTTCCTTCAGTGTTTTTTGCATAATAATTAATTATTAATTAATTATTAAAGGTCCTAAGTTTAGCTTAAGTGAAAATAAAGTAAAAGGCGACTTAATTAATTAATCGATATGATTGAATTAATTAATTAATTAACCTTATTACTCCAACACCCATTATTTCGGATCTCGAGGCTTATTTCAACTGAAAACCTAACAAAATCCACAAAAGCATAAAAAATTCTAACAACCCACCCCAAAAAACTAGGGTGGGACTCATACACCACTCCTGGCATATGAGTCTCCCTAGGTGTGACCCATACGCCAGGAGTGGCGTATGAGTCCCACTTGGGACCTTTTTAGGGTTTGAGCAGGATTTTTTAGTTTTTAATTCAAATATTTGGTTGATGTCAGCTTTTGAGATCTAAAAACTGGTAAATTAGGTGTAATTCCTATATAAACAAGCTTCTAAAGTCATTTTTCAATATAAGCAAGAATCTAGGAGAGCAATTTCAAGATCCAAGCATTCAAGAGAATTCAAGCATTCTTCACAAGAGCATTCAAGAATAAGTAATCAACAAAGTTGAAGCTTTGGAGCAACATTATTGTGTTTTTACAGGTCTTCAAGCTCACTTTCATTCAAGATATAGCATTTTCAAGGATTGATTATGGTTTCCTATGGTGAATCATGATGGATTCTAGGTTAGGGAGATGCAACTAGCCATCAAGCCAAGCCTAATGACTTATTTTCTAAGTGATTCCATCCTCCATCATCACTCTACATTCATCTTAAGGAAGGTACATGCATCATCATGGCTTATTAGGGTGATTTGACATCTCCCAAAGTGATTTATTGCATTCAAGCTTCATTCATGCATCTCATTCTTGCACATTAGAATAGGGTTGCATTGCATTTCAGATTTCCTAATCTTAGACACACTTAAGGTTAGGGTTTTTTTCATGATTACATTCAAGATCCATTATTTCTATCAAGGTTTAATTACCAAACTAGAGGTTTGACCGAGGCAAACCCCCATATAAGCAAATCAACAATATATTTTATTTTGCAGGTCTTTTTATACGTTTAGATCCATAATTCAGTTTGGAAGAGAAAAGTAGATATTGGAGCACAAATATGAGCTTTGAATTCCTAAAAAAGTAGAACAAGACTGATATGTCAGAAGTGGCGTATGAGTCCCACTATAGGCATAATTTCATATTTTTTCAAATCTTGAATCTACACTATCAAAAACTTGTTCTAGACGAGAAACCCTAATCTGGGATTGATACTCCCAGAGTGGCATATGAGTCCTAGTGTGCCCTAATTTCAATATTTTTAGTGTTTCAGAGCTCATTCCAATCCTCTTCAGGTTTCCAGGTGCACATTTTTCATCTTTCAGCTTTTTGTTATGTTTCACATGCTTTTATAGGTCATTTAGTGAAATCTTGCATCATATTAGGTTTAAGCATGTCTTGCATTTCATTAGTTTTTCCAAGCCCTAGCTTCGTGGTGAACCCCTCTTTAGCTTATAATCAGACCCTAGGACAACCCTATTGCAAGATCTCTTTCTCCTTTGCATTGAAATCTCTAGGGTTTTCCTTGAATGAATGATTATGAAATGTGTTGTTCTATGTCCTAAACCTTAAAGAAACCATTTTCCCTCATTTCACCTATAGTAACTTGATTGAGGACCTGAAATGCTGAAAAATGTTGAAATTAGTGTCTACTAGGACTCATATCCCAATCTGTGTGATTTAGTCCTAGATTAGGGTTTTTGGGTAGGAACAAAAACCTAGCAGAGATATGTCTTCAAAACACCTGAAAACTATAAATTTCACTGTATTGGGACTCATACACCAAAAGTGGCGTATCAGTCCAGTTTGGACTTTTTGGAGGATGAAGATTTGAATTTGCTCTTCAATCTCTACTCTATCTCCTCAACCTAATTTTCGGGCCTGAAATACCAAATTCTGCTCTATAGATGCCTTTTAATGATCTTCTAAACAAGGTGAAAACTTGGACAACTTTGCAACCTTGACAACTTCTTTCTGATCTTGTTCCTTAGAGGGATTTTCAACCTAGATATCTACAAATCACACACTAAAGAGAGGGGGAAATGTTGTTTTGTTAGTGGATAGGGGTTTTCCTTGGTCAAACCCCATTTTGGTAATCAAACCTTGTAATGAAATGAAATGGAAAGGAGGAATGATGAATGAACAATATGCAATGTTGCAACTCACCAAACCCTAGAATAGGATGTTGCAAACATGCCTGAAACAGCTCCAATGGATATGGATATTGACTCTTACTTGAATGTCGTAGATCTTGAATTGAATTCTTGCTTGAATCATGAAACCCTACATCACAATTGTTAGCTCAAAAACAAACATGATGTATGATGACTTTGACATGATGTTTGATACTTGAATAATGCTCCAAAACACTTGATAACCAGCTCTTGAAGACTCTTGAATTTTCTTGTAATCACCAATTGCTATAATGCAAGAATACTCAATTTTCTAGGTGAAAAATGAGTGAAATAACCTTGTATTTATACTTGTTTATGCCAAATTTTCTAAAATTACAACACTACAAGCTGACATCAGATCTAGGAGGATAAAATCCAGCCAAGAATTTGAATTTAATTTAGTTTTAAGCCACACGAGACTCATATTCCAGAAGTGGCATATGAGTCCCATTAGGCCAGGCTATGGGACACATTTTTCAAGAAAGGATTAGATTAATGTAAAATCCAAATCGGGGCCCTAAAGCCTAGGTGGGATTCATACGTCTAAGGTGGCGTATGAGTCCCAGATCACTAAATGTAGGCCACACAATCCAAAAACATTAATTTACAATTGGTCATTACATATGTGTCGGGTTTATCCTCGGAAAGATGTATTAAATGATGCTCGTGAATGTAAAATAAGGCCAAATAAGGCATAAAGAAGCCCAATTAATTAATGGAAACCCTAGATTAGAGTGAAAGTGTGGTACAACACTTTACACCCTAAGTAATGCACAATTAGGTCCATTTAGTTCACAAGGGCCCAAGACCTAATATGAATGTGTTAAACACATTACAACAATAAATCAAGGAAAAATTAAGCTTAATTTTATAAGGAGGGACCAAACAAGTGTGAAAATGTAATGAACGACATTTTTCTACTCTACAGATCCATGATTTTTTCAAGCCGTTCAAGCCCACCTCTTTTTCTTGGAAAATGTTTTTACTTGGAGACTGGACTTATCTCCCACACATCTCCCACACAAATATACCAAGATTTGGAATGCTTTCAAATTTGAAATTCTCTTCAACATCAAAAAAGATAGAAATGGTGATTTTTTTTCATTGTACTAATGACCATTATTTTTTGTATACTAAAGCCATGATTTTCTCTAGTGTGCAAGTATACAAATTCAAATGCAAGCTCATATAGTTGCACTTGAAGTTTCTCATCTTCAAGAGATCCTAGATCATTGGGGGAATAACCCCTACACTATTGCTAGAGTTTTGTTTGATCCACCTCCTCCTTAGCGAGGGTGTTGGCATGGGTGCACCCAGCCTGTGAGGCATGATAGTGGATCTCATTCTTGTGGCTCCCATTGTTAGGATTTGCAGGAAAGTAGAGAACAATAACAATTATCAATTATAATGCAAATCACAGAATTAAAAATGATTACACAAAAATGTAGAGATTTAATGTGATTCACCCAATGTGGACTACATCCACAAAATAACCATCCAATATATTTTAATATCCAATGAAACCGAATTACAGAGTTACATTCACCCGCAACACTGTTCACGGTTGCATACTCATACACATAAAATCTTCAATCTACAATTTGTGCAACACCTGTTGTTATTTGTTCCTTCAAACAACCACGCCATTTGAGTCTTCGTATTCACGACCAAGAATAATCACGACTATGGAAGTTACAAATATTTTTAAAACTAAAATTATTAACAAATTATTCCCCCTACACTTTGTTAATTAATTTTGGGAGGAGAACATGGTTGCTAAAGTCGCTAAAATATTAACACAAAGCATGATCAGTCACCACATACCAACACCCATGACTCTCCACCTCTAGCATCTAGGAATACTATTGTTCATGGAGGGTGGGATTGGCACTCACAAAGATCTTCTACCTCTTCTCACTGGTAGGGAGGTGATTCTGGTTAGCCTAGCTTAGGCAATTTTCCTCACCTAAAGTTGGTCATCTCTTTAACTCATCCACAACAATTTACAACAACCTGGGAGGAGGAGGCACTCTCACTAGTTGGTAGTCAATTGATGACACTACTCCTGGAAATGTTTAAGGCGATCCAAATGATAAAAATTATCTTCCATTTAGTTTTGTTTTAGCTACTTAGACCTTGTTAGGCTTGACCTTTTGAATATTTTTGTTTTGGACATGATTCAATTAGACTTTGTGGATGTACCTATCTACCTTCTTTTTTGAATATTGTACTATCTTTTTATCAATATAGTTAAATAAAAATAAAAATATTTATTTACATGAATAAAAGTATATACTAAATCTTTGCAAGGAAGAGGTAGACTTGGGCTCTAAGGGACCTAGGGAAGAACCTCAAAGCAAAACAAGAGAAACAACCAACCCGGAAGGGAGGGTGGGGTCCGCGTAAGCATCTTTGAGAAGAGTCAAAAATATGAGAATTACACTAGACCAATCATGATTCATCCATCCATATGTGTTTTCATAATGTGCTTCTTCCTCCATGAAACCAAATAATGAAATTTTCCATGAAATAGACTTTGCAACGTGTAAATGTAAATGCTATAAAATAAACTTATCCACCATTATCTAAACCGCCACCTGGAAGTACCATTATTGCTAAAAAAGGACTCTGAATCGGCATTGGATGGTTGAAATAGCCATAGAAAAGACAGAGGATCTGTTGTGCCTACATTGACCTTGATTCTCTGCCCTGATACCCAAACCTGAAATAAACCCTCCTCTTCTAAATATTACAGAGGAATTTCTGGAGCTGCTAGACCCACTTGTGCTACTAATGCAATCCCGGGGGCTGGAGAATTTGCCAACTATAAAACGCCACTAGGTATATGATCAGGCCCACATCCTCTACAGGAGGCGGGTCGATGCCATTCTCACTCTGCCCTGTGCCGTTGGCCACATGCTTCCTCCTTCATCAGCAGTTTGTGGCGGCAAACAGGGCAAAAACTGTGCTGCCGAAGCATGGTATATGTACTTACACGGCATCTACCTTGCCTCTCCTCCAATCTCAAACTGATCGGTGCAAACTACCTTCCGAGAGTCAAGACACAGTCCCCGATGGCCACAGCGTATGTCACACCCAGCAGAACATAATCAAATCCTGATGAACTAGGCTATTTCTTCTTCAACTAAACCTTAACACCAAAACACAGGCCACAGGCCCCGAAAGAATGGGCACATTCCTCCGGTTCAGCCGCATCGCAACTGTCTGGGACTGAACAGTGGACCAAAAGTTCCGTTCACTTCTCAGCAGGCTCCTCCTGTAATCCTCTCTCTCCTTCTCCATTTCTGCCAATTCATCACAAGACGACAATTGTAGTTATACCCATTAAACAATACTAATTTAAGCACGGCAACCAATTATTGCAGAGCCCGTTGCGTGCCTATACAATGTGAAATGCGCAGTCTCCGTATGCCGGGACGCTTCTAGGTTCCGTCAACAGACGGACTTTTTCGCAAGTGGTTCGAATTGAAATTTTCTGCAAAAGGTTCGCAAACTCACGCCGTTCACAACTCCGTTAGCCACGTATGTACAACTAAGCATTTTAAAAAGCCAATAATTGGACAACGATAGTTCTAATTCGACTCAGAGCTGTCAGAAGACAGAAAGCTGAGGTTTGGTCGGGATGTGGATCCACACATGGGTATCGACACGTGTAAGCTGTACATGTGGAGAGTCTAGGCGAGGTGGATGTTTAATAACCCACTTGTCTCTAACGATGAGATGATATACGTGGCACCGTGGCAATTGCGATATTTTCGTCTTCATATAATTACTTTTGTTTGTCTTCTAAGGATCGGAATGCAACGTCGGATTTTGAGTAAGTAATTTTAAAGTAGGCATTTTTCTATTATATAAAATTATTTATTAAAATAATATTTATTTTATGGTTGAGAATAACTAGTAAGGATGATGGTATGATAATATTTATTAAAAGTCACCTTCAACTTTTGGAGGCACATTCAAGGGTTAGGTTCAACCCTTGGTTATCTTTGATAGATCCCTCTGCACATGGTTGCTTAGTTGAAGGTGACTTTTAGGGTTAGATGTATGCTTACTCAAAAAAGATGTTGACATCTATGTAATCTAACATGTTTCCATAAAATAAAATAAAAATCACTTGGGAGCTTCCCCTTGAAGCCTAAGGCCTAAATGTGAAGGCCATGTAGCTATTAGTAACTTTTGTGTAAAATAATGCAAAGACAATGGCACCATTAACTTTTTTTTTAAATTAACAATTACCCCAAGTGAAGATTGTGGTTGTAGCTAACAAATACTTCTAAAAGGGAAGGGAGATAAGCAAAGAGGTGGATCACATCTTGACATCAACATTTTGATGAGGAATATTAGATAGATGATGAATTCACAAGGAATTTGACCTACTCAGTCACCATAAGGATAGAAATGGTTGCAAAGGCAATCAAAAGAAGATGGCACAACCGGTGCAAATATGAGGTGTATAGGCCAAAAAAAAAAATTATAATTAATGATTATGGTATGGAAAGCTCTTCTAAGAGGCTAAGGATTTGGCCAATATTTGAGAACAAAGGGCTGTGAATGACATCAAGGTATTAAAAGTTAAGGGAAACTTTTCCCAAATAATATGATGAACAACTCAAATATTTAGTCATATGGATCATAGGGAACAATCCAAGGCTTGAAGAAGGCACCCTACATATTTGGGAGGGATCTAAAGTTTAAAGGCATATGCTAAAAAGGACCCAAGGAATCCATTTGTGTGAGCATGGATTAATCAAAGGGAGTGTGCTTAGAAAACATACTAAACACCCTATGCATGTAGCTAATTGTAATGGAATATATTATCACTCACATTCTTATGTCAAGCTTTCAAGTAGTGATAATAACTACATAGAGACTATTCACTTAGACTAAGTATCAAGCATTACCACTTTTCATTCTTATAGGGCACACATTCTAAAAGATGAAATGACATGATGACATTCAATGAGGTCCATTGCTTTGTATGGACCCAAGTATCCTTTTGTGTCTTAAAATGTCCTTCACATGCATGTTTTTGAGTGCTACATACTTTAATATATGATCATTCTAGGATTCCCATGCACCTCGATGTGGGGGAAAATGTAATGGTGAAATTTTCTTACTTGTGTCAATTTTCATTTAGTTTTGTGTCCATTTTGAGAGAATGTCTCAATGTAATTATCATTTTCATGGTGTAGTCTTGTGTAAATTTGGGTTCATTCTCCTAACCTTCACATATCCCCATACACAAACATCCATGTACAACTATCCACACCTTATCCATAACTACACACCTTTTTCTCATAAACCTCATTTATATTGCACTCACCATGATCAAATATTTATTCCCTACATTGATTTTACCACCACATTATGATGGGTCATTCTTGTAAGTGCAAGAATGATCCCAAGTCTATAGAGTTGACCTCCAAGGGCATGTGTAGGATCATCATGGAAAAAATAGGCCCTTAAGTGGCAAAATAATCAGAAAAATTAGAGTTAGGCAACTTGACATAAAAATTTGAATAAGTTATCTATATTATTTCAAAAATGTGTAAGAATAGAATCTATAGAAAATTGAATGTAGTTTCTAAACTACTAGGTTTATTTTTTTTAAAGAAAATCTATTTGGTGAAAATTTGAAATTTCAATACAGTAGTACTTAAATTTCAGGGAAAAAATAAGAAGTAGGTGTTTGTCTAACCACCCTAACCACAATAAAATGATAATATTTTTTTATAAGATTTTAGATATAGGTAGAGGACTCATGCCCTGATGTGATGCACATTTTTTGGTAATTTGTTTCCAAGTAAATAATTAATTATGAATTTTTTATTACAAATTTTAAAAAATATAAAAACTCATATGTCTGACCACCTTAACTTGGTCAAAATTTCATGAAATTCATTTTTTCTTTTTTCAATCCTATAGTATGCGAAGCATAGAATGCGACACATGTTTCGGATTCAAAAAATGTGATACCGTTTGAAAGCTATAAATATTTTTCAATCAACCTATAAATCAGGACTTTAGTCATAATTCAAATAGAAAATAAATAATAATTATTTATTAAATTCAAAATAAAGCATAATTTATATTGGTGGAAAGCTAAGAATCTCCTTTAAAAACCCTTTTCGTTTCATCAATTTTGGGTAAAAAAAAGTCGTCAGCCACATACCCTATATATACCCATCATATTGCCACTTTTTGGCCCATCATGATCCTACACATACCCCCAACTTCCCATAATTTAAGTTCAAATTCAATTGACTACTACCCATTTCATTATTGATTTGTTAACATCCCATTCCACCATTTTTTTCACCTATTCCCGTGTCTTCTAGATTGAACTAAAAACCACATATCCTCTAGTATAATTTTTAACCTTCTAAAACAAAAATCCTACAAGGGCAAGGCCTTGTAGGCCTTTTGTTTAGGATTAAATTCAAGAAAACTACCATAAATGTTATTCCTCATTAAGAATTTTCCATGGCTCACAACCATCCAAGGTTTTTAAATATATATTCATGGCTAGAGGAACTCCCTAAGTATGCAAATTATTTAGGCCCATCCCTCCCAAGATTTTAGGCCTACAAAACCAATCTTATTTGACCATGCATGCCTTATTTTATGTGAGTGTTGTTGGCAGTTTAGTGTATGATATGGTCTGTACGAGGCCAAACATTGCCCAAGTAGTGGGAATCCTTAGTTAGTTTATCGATAATCTTGGATGAGTACATTGTGATTTAGTTAAGTGAGTGTTCAGATACTTGTGGGGTACTTCTGAGTATTCCCTATGTTTTCATGGTTATCTTATTGGACCTCGACATTCAATGAGTATTTGTGGATATGTGGATTCAGATTGGGCAAGTGATATTGATAGCAGAAGATCCACCAATGGCAATGTGTTCATATTGTTTGGTGGTGAGCTATCAATTGGATGAGTAAGTGGCAATTTGTAGTCACTTTGTCCATTATCGAAGCATAGTACATGGAAGCTACTCATGCTTGCAAGGAATCCATTTGGATTAACAGATTGTGTTCTGATATTGGTTTTGATGCATGACAGATTACTATTTGTTGTGACATTCGGAGTGCCATTTTCTTAGAAAAGAATCCTACTTTCCATGCCAAAACAAAGCACATTGATGTTCAATTTCATTTTGTTTGTGATATGGTAGAAGATGGAAAGGAGAATTTGAAGAAGGTTAACACTTTGGTGAATGTTGCAGATGCATTGACAAAACTAGTGAACACAAAGAAATTCAAGTGACCTGTCCAATTTCCATCGGTATTGGGGCCTTGAGCAATTGATTACAGATGACTCTTGATAGGTCTTCAATAAGTGGGAGAATGCTGGGACTAAGGTGTCCCAACCTTTGAGTCCTAGCATTTAATTTATTGTTATTTGATATTATTTAATTATTTCCTAAGTTTATTGCCTACCAAATTTGTTGTCATTTTGTGGAACCTGACACTAAGGTGGCCCATCCTACATGGAAGGTGACATGTGCGATTTGTAAGCTAAAATTGTGGAGGTAGGTGTCCCACTTTGGAGGTCCTAAATTTATGGCTAACTTGGTGGCTTTTGTCATAAGTTTTTTTACATTGATTTTATGACGCACTATGACAACTTGCTATGACAAGTTATGACATTTGAAAGAGTCATGTATGACAGTTTCTATGTCACACTATGACATATAGGCTACATTTTTGGGGGCACCCAAGTATGCATTTGGCAACTGCATGTGTATAGGTGCCTTGCATGTTGAGTGGCACTGGATAATTTTGAGGATACGGGTGTTAGATTTGGAAAAAACCATAATCTATGGGTTTTGACTATGACAACATGTCATAATGAACTCATGTTCACACTTGGGTGTGGGATTTGATTATGACAAACTTTGGTGCCCTCTCTTCTTGTTGGAGTATTATAAATACTTGATGTCTTAGTGCATTTTCAATATGATAGGTTGGAGAATTTCTTAGATGCCGTTATGTTGTAGGAACTACTCCAAATTCTTATTGTAGTGTGAGACTCCTAAAGAGCATTGCTTTGTCAAAATTGTACATTGTAACTATTGTTGTTGTTGATAATACAAACTGAGTCATATTTTTGGTGTGGGTTTTTTTCATAAGGTTTTTTCCACGTAAATCACAATGTTATAGTTAGCATTATTTATTTTCTTTACATATTTTGAATGTGCATCTTTGTAACTGTAAAGTTCTGTAATTGTATAAGGTGTTTAATTTATTTATTTTTGCAACTTTCCTCTACTTAGATTATTGTACGAAGCATCTTCCATGCACTCGACTTCCTTTCATAATTTACATGCACCTTAATGTGAGGGGAAAATGTAATGGTGAAATTTGCATACCCATGCCAATTCTCATTTACTTTTCTGTCCACTTTGAGAGAATATCTTAATGCAATTACCTATCAATAAATGGTGAAATCTTGAGTAAATTCATTCCCCTAACCTTCGTGCATATCCCCATATAAACATATCTATGTACATTTAGCCATAACATATCCATATCTACATGCCTTTTTCATATAAACCTCATTTATTATACTCACCATGATTATGCATTTATTCACTTCACTAATTTTACCACCACATTGTAGTGGTTCATTATTATAGGTGCAATAATTATCCCAAGTCTTCAAGTTTGACACCAAAATTCATAAAATTTAAATTCAAATTTGGTCAACTACTATACATTCCACTAGCTTTATGAATCAACCAAGCACATGTCTTAAATTTTTTTTATCATGTCTTAGTATTTAAATGCATTCAATTATATTCATTTCACATTCTCTCATATCTAAATATCCACTCTCATCCTAGAACATTCAAGGAAAATTCACTATTTGAATCTTTTGAATTGGTGCATTAAGTAGAATCAAAATCTATATAATCATCTTAAGAGAATATACACACTTAAAATATTTTTGTTCTAGATCATTGACATAATTATAAATTTGGTCTTTTTTCCAAAATATGAGCCAAAAGAACTTGTCCCTTACCAAACTAGTAACCCTCTAAAGGTTTTCTTAAATATAATGTCTTTAAATAAAAAAATCTACATCACTTGAATTTGGAAAATAAGAGAGAAGAAGAACGTGACTAGAAAAATTAGATAAATGTGTTAAACGATAGATCTATTGATTAAAAAATGATCTATAGGTGTAGGCTCAACTAAAAGAAAGACATAGATTTTACACATAATCTAAGGAAAAGAACAAAGAGGGTCATTCATCAATTCTGAGAACAAAAAAAAAAAGTATCACATCAATTTCATTTTTCATCATTAAGCCAAGAGCTAAGTAGCTTATCCACTTTGCATTTACTTTCCTAAATTAACATATGATTGTCAATTACCATACCCACAACTCTCATTACTTAATCTAAATTAATTGAGGCTTATTAAATATGCATTCTATTTAATTATCCTATAATAAATGAGCATCAATGTGACCAAAGATGCTTGAATTACAAATATTCCTACATTTAACCACATATGACTAAGACTAGAAAACCCATTGCAAACCCAAACAAGGTTTTCAACCACCAATATAACTTAATTATATCAATTCACTTCGTCATATAAGGAAATAGTATCATGATAGCAATTACATATCAACATTATGATAATTATAGTCAATATAGCATCAATAACAAAACAATAGTTTCAAAGCACAAGCTACATTACAAAGTAGAACAAGAAATATAGTCTAACACAAAAAGAGATCTAATATGAAACCATAATATGTCATTCTTCTTCTTCTTTTCCTTTCAATCTTATTTAAACAACTTCAGTGATGCTAACAATCTTACAAACCAAGTCTTGAACTAAACTTGACACATGAATTAAATTCTAATTCACCAATCTAAAAAAGTTGAGATGGGAATTTTTTCAAATCCTCATATTTGGAGATGACATAACCTTTATAAGAGGATTATGCAACATCCATATAACTACTAGCACAATCTACAACAATAATGGTCCCCAACACTGCTAACAACACAAATAACTTTCTCCTTTGCCTTACCCTTCAAATGGTTCTCAACAATATGTTGGATTTTCTCCTTAGACTTATTAACATATTCACAAGACTACAATAAAATGAGGGAAATTGACTTCTTTATAGAAGACAATATCACTCCTACACTCACCTTTAAAAATATGCTCATTTAAGCATGGCCAGATAAATTGCAATACCTCTATGAAAGGAACTAACCATATTTTGCCAAAAAAATTGAGGAAACACTGGTAGGTCTTTAAATATAACCAAAAAGAACATCCTTCCATGAAATAACTTTACCACCAACCCACTTAAAGAGTAAATAGGTAAGAAAAATTACTAGACCAACTTAGCAAAAGTGTAACAAAAAAATATGCTTAATGGACTCCCTATCCCGATAAACCAAAAATGAAATTTTCAATAGACAAGCACTCCCCTACAACTATATTTCTACATAACATAAACCATTTTAAAAAACTCTTTTTAGGGCCAAGAATCTTAGACCAAATATTATTGAGCTTAGATGTCCACATGGCCTCTAAATCATTAACCCCCCAAAGTGAATTAAATGTTAGGAAAATGGTGTCTCGACCTTGTAATTACACAAGGTTACTATTTATAGTTACAAGTTTACAATTGAGCATAGATTGGCTAAATAAGTATGCTCATAATTTTTTGTCGTTAGATCATGTCTAGATTTGAAGATATTAAAGTTCTCATTTTTTTAAGTTTCAAAGTCTAGTTTGAAGGCCTTGGAGGCATTTTTCAATCCCAAAAGTGGTCATAATCAATGTAGTTGGTTATAACTTGATAGAGTGCTTCACAATATTTTCAACAATTCAAATGGTTCATTTATCAAACACCTAGATCAAAAGTTATGGCCTCCAAAAGTTGGGTCTCTTGAAATGGGAGATGTAAAAATGTGTTGGATGCATAAATGAGTTGGTAAAGGGGAGCTACATGTGGTGGTGTCTATTTTGACACATCATAGGCATCTGTTATTAGAGATAAGGATGAGTGCCACTTTTTAGGTGGTTTTAGCTCATGGTTTTGTAATAGCGTTTGATGATTTCATGTATTGTATCTCCTATGTATTAGGTGCACAAGATGGAGGCTTTGTGTAAGAGTCTTGTAGCTATTGAGTTGCCTTTGAATCTCTAGTTGGTGATACTCCTGTGAGAAAGCTTGCTTAGCAATTATATTGTAATCTTGTTGATTTTTGAATAATATATTGAGCATATTTTTAGAATGCGGGGTTTTTCTCCCAAAAAGTTTTTCCCCACATAAATCACTCTGTCATGGTATGAATGTCACTTATGTTTAAGTTTATTTAATTGTTTAGATCTACATTTTTTTTGAATAGCCCTCCTCTCAAGATTAGTGTAGGAGGTTGTTTTGCTACCTTAGCTTCCATACATTAAAGTGAGCATGAAAATAATCAAATTTGGATATCATATGATACACATTCTAGCAAAATTCTTTAAAGTTAGACATCATAATTGCTCTCCAAAATTGGACTATTACACCCAACAACATTATTTATTTTAAAAATGTTCTTTTATGAGATTCAAGAATGTCAAAGGTAATTATTCATGGAATTGTAAGGGATAATACCATTTTGATTAATAATGTAACTAAAAGTTCATATTCCTTCATTATACCAACTAAGAGAAGATCATATTTTATGCAAAGAAAGAGGCTTGCCATTAATTTCAATAGGGTGCCATATAGGCATAAAGCGGAAAAGGGGATCATTTATGATATTTGAAAAATCCCATTTCACCACAAAATATTTCACTTATTCTCATGCCTACCAAATAGAACTAAACAACATGGATCCACTCGTGTGGTTTTTAAACTTCCCAATAAAAAGGTCTACAAGGTTGAAGTTTGTCCTTTAGGCTTAAATTTAAGAAAATCACTACAAGTGGTATGCCTCACAAGAATTTCCCATAGCTCATAGCCACTAAAGGATTTGAATTCATTTCACAACCAAATAAACCCCTTGAGTTTAAAAATTATTTAGGGTCAAAGCTCCCATATTTCTAACTTATAACACTAATCCAAATTGATCTCATGCCTTCTTTTACCTGCCCTCCCATTAGACCAAAGGAAGTCTATATCCAAAATTTAAAATTATCATATTTTAAAAATAGACTAAGAAAACAAAGAAAAAATATACTCCAAAAAGAGAAGAAAACATTTTAGCACACTTGAAATTTACTAGCAATTGAAAGAAATTAGTATGCCCTTTATTCATTTTCATAACTATCTTATTTATAAATCATACCCACATGGCCTTTAGCCAAGGAGTCAAGGAGAAATGAATTTCAAGATATCTCACATGCTTATTTGGAGATCCCCCACTTCTCTCCATCATTTACAAGCCAATTATGAGGATGTTCCTTCCTACTAAGGATAACACATGTATGCACAACAATTTTGGATCTAGAAGCATTACAATAGAATTTGAATTTTTTTGTCTAAGTTTTAAATTTATCTTTGTCATGCACAAGAAACAAGGTAGTTTCATTAGTAAATTAGCATTCTATCAAACTCCTATTACCTAGCAAAGATAAACCTATAAAGGGTGACCCTAGAAAATCATGTCTAAAACATGATTCAATAGCAATAACAAAGAGGGAAGAATCTAAAGAATTGTCTAGTATGGGGATGACAACAACCCCATTGACATTGACTTGAGTAAAAGAATTCTAAAAAAACAATTCAACATTACTTTTGAAGATATCACCAAACCTGAATGGTCTCATAACATCCCAAATAGAATCTCATCCATATATCTCATAACAAACATTCTAACCTAAGCCTCTCACTCAATTCATCCCTTATCAATTTGTTGAGAGATTCTTTAATATAAAGCTCAGGCCTTAACAAAAACTAATTCAAGAGGGGTATAATATACTACAAAGAACCTCCTTAAGTCTATTAGTAATCATTTATGTCAAACTCTTATAATAAATATTTAACAAAGTAATTAGCCTCCAATTTTAAATTAAAGAGGAGTTTCCCTCCTTAGGCATTGGCTTTATTATCCCTCTATTTATATATTTATATTATTTTCCGAAGTCTCAATTGAATTGACTTCTTTACCTACAACTACAATAAAAAGAGAGAAATCTTTTTCTTTTTTTTTCTTTTTTCTTTGCATAAATATGAAACTCTATTGGTAAACCACCAACTCTTGAAGCTTTGGCATTGCTAAAGGAATTAATAACAATTTTAATTTCATTGAAAGAGAAATACTCATCCAACCTGAAAGCAACATTTTGATTATTTTTCTTACAAACCCTTTTTTAATGATTTCTATTCTTTAAGTAGGTTAAGAGTCAAATCTAATATACATTCTTAACAGCATTTTTTAATTGAACCTTATCATGAATTACACAATCATAAATCCTTATATGCTAAAATCCCCAACATATTTACATGCCTTAGATTTTCAGTTTGATCTCGAAAAAATCTTGTATCATACAATTTTTTCCCTCAAATACTACCTACCCTTTTCCCATTTTAACGTTGCAGAATTACATTTTTTTGTTTGGTTTGATCTCTGATGTAACGCCATGATAGAGACGTATGGAGTGTTCATAGAAAAACATGAAAATCCTTCGCTGTCCCACTTCAAAAAAGAATAAAGCTTTTAACCAATCTCTCTATGTCACGGGTGTCTTCGTTCCAAATACGTAGGCCCCTGCACAGAACCATTCAAACTCAAGTCAATTTTAGCTCACTAAAAAATGAGAAAAAGAAACTAAAATTGCAGAGACGTACCAAGGGAGGGCATGAAGAAGGATATGTTGGCGATCCCTGCAATTTTAAGGGGAATTCCAACCTTGAGCATGTCACTCATGTCAATGTATCCTGTTGTAAACCCAACTGCATTGGAAGGAGTTCCAGTGGGCAGCAAAAATGAATACTGAGCTCCAATGGCACCAGGGATCATCAGAAGCAGAGGATGAAGATGCATGGACAATGCAACCTGTATTAGTAATGGCACAAACAACGTTGTCGTTGCATTGTTAGATGTGAACTCTGTGAGTGTACTGGACAACAACACAACTACCGGTGCTATTGTAAGATATGGTACTGATTCTAAAAACTCCAAGTTCTTTGACATCAAAGCTGCCAATCCACTTTTCCTCACGCCATCTGCTATAGCAAAACCTGCACAACCCGTATTTCCCACCTTTAAACAGTAAGGGTACGTTTCTATGTATCAATCAATCCAAACCCATCCAATCCCATTTGGTTTTGTGTTTTGATTCTCAACTTATATGCATTAGGCCTATTTGTCGTTTTCACAATAATGCATTTAGTACAAAGTAATCCTCTCTATTGTTCACAATAATGCATACGAATTGGTCCACATGTGCACTGGTAATTGATTAGGAGACAAGGGATAGACATAACGTAGTGCCAGACAATAATGTAAAAGTCAGAATTGTTTAGAGTAAGTCGAATTATTTAAAGTAAAGCTAACCTTTTTAGTTAAAAAAATAAAGAGAATCTTTCAAAGTAGTGGCCACTGGATAATGAAATTGCAGGTTAGCATGCCGGCTGTTTACAATGGAAACCACCCCAAACATAAAACCGATACTTGTGGCTTTCTTAATTAAAAGCTGGGATAAATAGTTGCAGAAGAAAGGAGTATTATTGAAGTGGCAACAAAAGCTATACCTGCACCAAGGAGCAGAATGATGTTCCACGGCAACTTCTTGCACTTATTCCAATCCATCAGCTTTTCACCCGTAGATTTCCTGCTCGGAATGATAAACAGAAGTGTTGCAACCATCACCTGTTCATTGAGAGATCTCCGTATCATTAGGAGAGGGAAGGGGAATCACTAAAACAAATAAGAGCGTGGAATATAGAGGGTCTATTACGCTAGCTGTTCCATCACCGGGATATCCACGAAAAAGATCTCCCCATCCTGGAAAATCATCTGTTATGCTCTTGGTCATCCACAATATTATCAGAACCTGCTTATCCGGTGACACCACCCACATCAAAATCATGCACACAAGTTTAGCCTCCACTACAAAATTTAGAAATTTGAGGCATCAAAATATAACCAGAACTCACCGAGAAGAGAGAGAGGACCATCTTTTCCGCAAAACACATTGGCCCTGTCAATCCGTCGGCAATGAAACTCGTAAATGAATTGAACAGAAAGAGAAAATTGAGCTTAATTAGGCATTGAAAGAAGGAAAAGTGAAAATTAAGCTTGCCTAGGCTTTCGAGTTCCATCTTGATGTGAGACTTGTCGAGGGAACCAGATAAAGATTTTGCAGAAGTTTTAGAGCAGTACAAGACACAGAGAATCCCCCAGAGGCAGAGGAATAGCACAAAGGCCATGGGAAAAGCAAAGAGAAACCAGTCCATAAAAGTAATGGGCTCGGCTGAAGGAAAATAGCTCTGCCACATCCCCACAAGAATCAGATTCACACCAGTACCCGTAAGCGTGGACATCCCCCCGATGGCCGCAGCGTATGTCACACCCAGCACAACCGCCTTGCAGAACATAACCAAGTCCCGATGAACTATTTCTTCTTCTTGAAGTTGAACTAACCCATCTTCCTCGCAGCCCTTATTGTCTTTTCCGGAAATAGGAATTGCAGAAGAAGAAGAAGAAGAACCCTGGGCGCCCATTAGCCGGGTCAGCACGCCGGTGGCCACAGGCATCATCAAGACCGCCGCTGCCACATTGTGCATCCACATGCTCACAAAGGCCGTTGCTCCGCAGAAACCGAGCAACAAGAGGGGCGGGCTTACCTTCTTCCCGCTGAAGGCAACCACCATATGCAGTGCCAGCCGCTTGTGTATACCATACTCCTCCACTGCAATTGCCAGAATGAAGCTCCCGATCACAAGCGCTATCACGTCGTTCATGTATGATCTCGCCACGGAGTCCGCCTTGTGTATGCCCAGCAGCGGAAATAAATACAGAGGCGCCAATGATGTGATCGCCATGGGCACCGCCTCCGTCATCCACCAGATAAAAATCCAGCACAGCGCTCCCAGCATGGCTCCGCTTTTGTCCCCTATGTCCACAAACCTTAACACCAATACACAGGCCACAGGCCCCGAAAGAATGGCTACATTCCTCCGGGTCAAACCTCTCGCAATTGCCTGGGACTGAACAGTGGACCAAAAGCTCCGCCTCCCCCCTTCATCACTTCTCAGGAGGCTCCCCCTCAAATCCTCTCTCTCATTCTCCATCATTGCCAATTAACCACAAGAAGTCAATTGCATTTATAGCGAATAAAAAATAATAATGTAAGCACGGCAACGAATTATTGCAGAGCCTGTTGCTTGCCAATAACACGTGAAATGCGCTGGTCTCCGTATGCCCAGACGCTTCTAGCTTCCGTCAACAGACGGACTTTTTCGCAACTGTTTCCAGTTAAAAGTTTCTACAAAAGTTTCGGGAACTCATGTCGTTCACAAACTCCGTGAGCCACGTATGTACAACTAGGCATTTTTAACGGCCAATGATTTGACAACGATCATTCTAATTCCACGTACAGCTGTCAAAAGACAGAAACCTGGTGGGGGAGTTAAATGGAAGATTGGAGATACTGCATCCTTTATTGAACACGTGTAAAGTGGGACGTGTGTTTTATATTTGACATCTATTATATTTGACACGTGTAAGGTGGATGAAAATTTCGACATTTTTGTCCTGTGTTTTGTAAGGATAGGAATGCAATGCTCGATTTCGGATAAAGCAGGCAATTCATATTTGACATCTATTATGGATAAATTTGTTATTATTTTTAATATTGAATTAAGAATTCTAGAGAGATCAAATTTAAACACACATCCAAACGTTAACCTTCACAAACTGTACAATGATAGCCACATGATAATTTTCTTTTATTAATATCTCATGAAATAAATCTTGGGTGAATCGTCAGAAATGAAATGAAATGAATAAATATAGATATATGAAATATTATAAAAGATAATGTTGAATAAATATGAGCATTTTCGCGTGGAATATCAATTCACGTAATTATTAGAGAATTTTTAATTATTGTTTGATTAAGTTTTAAATGTACTTCTTCGATAGTTTTAAGTACTATTTTCGTATAAAGTCGGTAATTTTGTGGAGAGAGGGGCCTACGCGGAAAGCTCGTTATATTAATTAATTTGATTGCCATATCATTTCGTTTAAACGTTCAATAAATGAATTCATATTAACAGTATTTTACGGTCAACTTTTTTAAGATAAATTTTGCGCAGATGATTAAAAGAATTGTTTAGTAATATATATTTAGCCTTTGATGTTTGTTTCTTTCATTCTGGCCCATTCTACCAATCCACGTCATCAAAATTTGACCCCCTCGACAAGGGCGGCTTGCACATGGAATAAATACAATAAACTTTCTTTAGGAATATGGACAGAAAGAATACAAGATATAGATAACATTTTAAAAAATAATTTATTTTAATTTAAAAAAATAATGATAGTAATAAGTGGGGAAAAGTTAAAAGAGAGACAAAACGCATCTATGTATGTAACATTATATCGTACCCCCATCCCCCATCCCACACACTAGACAAAAGGCACCGACGAAAAGACTTGATGGATGGTTAGCCTGTTGAACTTCTCTTTTGTTATTTGTCCTTGATGTCAAAACTGTGATTTGGTTTGGCATCTTTGTGTTTGGTTGTCATTGGAATTATTGTTTACATTCAGATGTTCTGATGATTGATATGGCATTGTTTACATTCAGATGGCTTGGCATTCTTGGTTTTTGGCATTCAGTATCCCAGTCAAATTTGCAACTTTATGATGGTTGTGATACTGATGTTTGGAGCTTCTTATGCATACAAATATTTCATGGTGACTTTAGTTCTGACATGGCACATACAGGTGATGACATTGCAATGGGAAGGTATATCTTGTTTCAGTTTGACAGCCACAGGTATATTCAACATGCTTACAAGTATTTGTGACATACTCATACTGGCAGATTCATTTCAGTGAGATATCATTTCATTCATGGAATCATAAATCTTACTAATTGCAAGGTTTAGAACAATATTATAGTTGTGAATATCAGCTTCATAAAGGTATTGCTTTAGTCTGGTCTTGTTGATCTTGGCATATGATATTAAATTATTAGTGAGCTTCCACATGATATTAGCCACACATGGCTTTGACTTGGCGTTGTTAGTATTTGAGTTCTTCAAAGTAACATTTTATGATTTAAAAGTGGACACTTGCATTTTACATGGAATGATCTTAAAATATACACAAGGGGATATGTTTTATTTGCCATTGATTGTTATCGAGCCTCTATTGTTTCTAATGGCAAGTATTTATTTTAAAGAGAATGATCGGGCTTACTATATCATATAGCATATGACATATAGTTCGTTTACTTTTATTTGGTATTGGCTTTTCTATTGTTTTAAAGTCATGTAACACATGACTATTGACTTTAACACCAGACTTATTTGACTGTTGGCCTTATCATGTTTTATTTGCATTGACAATGTTGTAGACACATCATCATTGTAGTTGATTTGGCAGCGACATTATGGGTTGACTTGGACAAGGTGATGATAACTCACGTGGATTAAGATAGACACCGTGATATGGCATACTTGATGTGGATGCCAAACATAATTATATGTTTGTCAATTCGTAATGATACTATGGATTTCAAATGGTTATTTGTTTTGGTAAAGTTTCTCTAAGCAAAAAGAAAGATAGGACAAACAGTAGTTGGTTATTCATTTTTGAAGGGCAGTCCAAACCCTAGCCACCATGATAAATTTGTAGTCTCAAGTTGAATGTGTTCTTGCTGGAATTTTGTTCTTGGTTTCAAATATGCACGACTATGATGGATGGCAGTTTCTATGGTGGACTTTTCACGAGCTAGTAGTGGAGATTTGTGTAAGTTTGTTGAAGATCTTCAGGGATTTTTTCTACAAGTTAAGCCACCATAAAAGGTAAATTTTACACATTATTTTTCATCTTTTTCAAAAGTAATCTCATTGGTAAAATCAAGAGGCTTCGAGTCAGTTAAGGCAAATGGTGAAAAAGTTTTCTTTCAGCTCATTTTTCGAAATGGAAAGTTGTTGTTTCTTAATCAAAAAATTGTAAAGATATTAAAAGAGAAAAGGAAGTTATTGTTTTTTTTTTGTTTCAAAGAAATTGAAAAAGGTAGTTGGCAACTGATTTTTTAGTTTCAAAACCCTATCTTGAGGGTTGTCACTTGGCTTGAGGGTTTTTCATTTCCGCTACAAGGGTTTCATTTTATTTTATGCTCTATCTATAAACATGGCTTTAAGCCATTGTTGAGTTTGGGATGTATGAGGAAAATACAGAGCATTTGTTGATCATATCATTGTTATATCTGCAATATGTGAGAAGAGGAAAGAGGGTTTTTATTTTGTGAAATATCTGGTTCTTATAACAAAGATATCATTCAGAATTATGAGAAATTATTGTGGTACTGTTATGAACAGTACATATTGTAGATGGAATCTTTGAAAATCTTTTATGTTTTTGTATTCAGTTGTGATTTTAGGACTACATATGTAAATGCAGTTGTAAGGTCATTTATGTATACACAATTTAGACAGTGACTTTGTAAAGGAGTTGGTGCTCCTACTGAAGTTGGTGCTTTAGAATTTAGGCAGAGTTGGTGCTCTTATGAAGTTGATGCTTCAGAAACTTGTTATAGAGTTGGTGCTCTTTGATTAATGAAAAGGAATTTTTAGCGAGTGGTTTTCTATACCCCATGAGGGTTTTTCCACTTAGGAAATCTTTGTGCTATGTGTTATCATTTGTCTCTCTCATTCTGTTTCATATTGATGTTAGTCAATGCTCTGATACTCTAAAATGTTCAAGTTGGTCATGCAAAATTAACATGTGTAATGGTGGCTTTAGAATAGTGGTTTACAATTTATAAGAGGAAGGAAATTTTGCTCTCTTTTTTTCACCATATTCAATGGGTTTGGTCGAACCCAATGGTTCGACCAAACCTCACAAGTGGTTCGACCAAACACATGGGTTCGGTTGAACCCATGGTTTGACTGAACCACTAAAACCTAAATTAAAAAATCATATTTAAATAGGTTCGGTCGAACATGGGTTTGACTGAACCCCTTAAATATGACAAAAACCAAAAATTCTTTCATTTTCAACTGTCACTTTTACTTTCAAATTTACCAATCACTTTCCCTAGTTCGTGTGGCGAACCGAGAATGTGACGGCGACCAAACAGAGGTTTTTCTTTCCGGCGAAAGCAAATTTAAGTTCATCTCTCCAAAGTTCATCATTCCAGTTTGCATATCGAGCACTATCGAGCACTAGGTACATTTAAAATTCAATTTTTTTAGAGTTCAAAATGCATCTATTTGTTTAATTTTGAAACCCTAAATGCAAATTTTTTCAAATTTGTTGAATTCAAATTGCATTTGTTTGAAAGTTTTTAAAGCGTTTTCAACATACAGTATTTTGCTTCCCCATTTTGCATACATTTTTGTCTTGTGTAAATGAAATATGCCTTCCCATTTCAACAACCAAAACTATGGATAAATAGATTTAATTTTAGTTACAAGAAAAATGTATAAATTATAAATTTATAACATAATTATGTACATGGGAAAATCCTCTTGGAAGAAAAATCTCACAACCAAAAACATGAACCAATTATATTATTTGATAATAATATCATTTACAATAAAATATTCATGTGCATACCCTTATAGTAGTATCATCAACATGTGAATATGGAGTAATTTCTAGTAGCATGATGATACCTACAAAATCATTATGCTTTCTCCATCTCAAGCACCCATAAATAGGAAAAATTTAAACCATAAAGAAAGTGTGGTTTAACCAAAGCCATGAGCCAAAATAATGACCTAAAAATGGCACCAAATTTGGCACAAATTTCAACATCATATTCCTTGACTTGGTTTATAGGATGTATTTAGCAAATGCTTTACATCTTGTCAAAAAAATTCAAATCCTCCTCCTCATAACCGACACTCCATTTTTGACATATTCAAACCCATTATTTAAGATGATCTTGATGATTTTCATAATTCTAATCAATATTCTAGTGTAACCCCATTTTTTATTCTCTTATGTGTCATATAACATTTCATAAGTAATTCCCATCTTACAATTTCATACAATGCTCTTACAACTTTTTAAATATATAAAAAGGACAACCCTAGTTCAATTAGGATTATTTAATTATTATCACCTACATCCATTCATTACATGTTATTAGTTTTCAGTTGCACACATTATTAGGAAATATGTATTGTCTAAGAAATTGGGGTATATTGCATGTTTGAGAGTGTTTTCCTTGATCTTTTATCTAGTTAAATTAATATCCTTTAAAATCTTGTTTTATGGAGTTTTCAACTTAACTCTAATATGACTAGCAAATAAAATGATGATTGAATCATTTTTTCATATAATAGCTAATGACAACCATATAAAGAGCCACATTAAAGAAGATGAAAAATAATGATCACTTGAGACTATGATTTAGATACATATGTTGGTAAACAAGATATTTTCCTAAATTGATAATTACGTATTGATGCACCTCTCCACCCTAAATATCCTCACTCGTTGGCTAGTAATTTATATAATGCATTAGGTGGCTATCCTTAGGAAATTAATACTATTCATAATATTACCACTCTAATGCATTTTAATAATGTTGTACCCTCTATGCATCCATCTACCCTGCATCCTCTTATAATGATTTCTCCTATCATACTATAGTTACCACTTCCATGGGATCCACCACCCATGTCCTACCGCCTTTCTCTCCACTAGTATTTTTCTTATCTCCCATCCTTTTATATATGTTCACACCATTGTTACTACTAGCACTATCCTATAGAGATATGTTCTTCATACCATTCCTCCTTATCTTATGAAAATCTAACCTTATAGTATAACTTCTCCTTCCATTACCATGTCATTACCTTTCTAGACCTTCCCCTCTTTATACATTCTCCTTTTTATCCTACACTACTCTTACCACTAATATATCCCTATACCTTGGATATACTATTGAAGAAATTTAACTAACTTTCAATATCGCAAAAATTAGACCCATATTTTTAAACGTAAAATGTGTATAATAAAGCACAATCCATGCTTCCTAATTCAACTTCACTAATATCTATCGAATGAACTTAGGTTCATTACAATAAGATAATCATATAGCCATAATTAGTTGTAAAGATAATGGTAAAGTTTTCAATAGCCATATTTATCCTTCCACATGCCACCATTAGACATACACATAAGACTCATTAGGAAAAGTGGATGTGTGGATATGTGGATCATATGTGTCAAAAAAATGATTTGATAAGATGTGTGTAAGGAAAAAATGGAGTTCAAATGTTTGATTTATGTCTATATAATAGGTCATAAACTCTAGGAGAATTATTACCACTTTGCACAATATTGCACCATATATATATATATATTCAAAATGAGGCAAAAAATACAATAGGAATAATATGGATATGCAAATTTTATCATTACATTTTTTTTCCACTTTAAGATGCATGTGAAGATTTTAAAATAATCGTGCGTCTCAATTTATGTGGTATTCACAAACATGTATGGAAAGTAAATATTTAGACATCAAAAAACATGAAAAAGTGGTTTGTTGTCTTGTGCACAACACATGTCCTTTTTCTTTTGAGAAAATTATCTATCACTTTGTAAAATCCTTGCTACATGTTCAGATTATTTAATTTTTTCCCTCCATATTTGTAGTCCTTTTTATTTCTAGAAATATAATTTATGATATTTTTTCTTAATAAACAACATATGAATAAATTTTACGTGGTTGTAAATTTTACACATGGTTGTATGCAATCTAATATATATAGTACGTATGGTTGTGATTACAATGTTTATATTGTGTTTAGATTTGGTTTTATATTATCCTTCCAAAAAAAGTTTGATGTTTATAATATTTTGATTTACCTTTGGATTTTGTAGACACTAAATCTCACATACATTCATATCCATACCATGGTCCCCACCCGAACACCTAACATCCACTTATTAACAAAATTCATGATACCTTAATTCCTACACTTTATCAAAATCAAATCAAAATTTCTTTTTAGACCTAAAACGATCAAGGCCTAAACTAATTAAAATATTTATTGTAAAAATTTCCATAGTAAAGTACAAAATAGAGAAGGGCATGTCAATCCAAAAATCATGAAGGTGTAGAGACAAAACCAAGAGACCCATCAAATAGGATTGTAGAAATCATATATAGACAAAATTGATTAAGAAAACCTGCCATAAATGAAAAAAAAACCTAGAAAGAAGACATATATTACATATTTTTTGAGTGACCATATATTACATATATATAGCAAAAACTAGTAGAGGGTGAGGGACATGAGTGAGGAGAAACAACATTTCCTTATGTGCCTCCATTGTTTCTCCATACAATAGAGCACCCAATTCTATTTTATGTCCATTGATTGTATTTTCCACTAAAGATTCATCCCATTCTTGCAAGGTTCATTTCAAAGAAATTCAAACACAAAGGAAACTAGAGTTTTCCTTTAAAACTTTGTGTCTAAGAAAACACCCAACAAAATATTTTTCATTATGTAAGTCATCATCCTGAATGGCATTGTTTAGGGAATGGTCCAAAAAGATCTTATAAAACATAATCCACTACAAACTAAGCAACTAAACCATAATTTTGAAGAAGACCCATAGCATTAAAAATAAATAAAGACACTACCTAAGAGAGAGACATTAACTAGAGAGTTTCATATAGAATTTGGTCACCTACGGTCATCCAAATTACTAACTCCACACACCAGCAATCAATCTTGAAAATTTTCTTCAGCATTTTGAAAAAAAAGTCCCAAACTCTAAATGTACTCCCTTTTTGGGATGGGATGAATGCTCTCCTATTGATCAAATCAGCCTCCATTGTTACGCGAGTAGAATAAATTAACCAAATATTTAAATGAATCATTCTCTCACAAATATTGAAATAAATTAAAATAAATCCAAGTATTTAATCTATTATTCCTAGATAATTCAATGAAAATTATGATAAATTAGTTTATATATCAATCAAATTATTTTTAACATATTTAATCAAATTAGATAAAAATTGAAAATAATTCAATCAATTAATTTCAATCAAAATAATTAAGAAATCTCATTAAATAAATAAATTAGTTAATTAGGTAATAATAGTAGCCACATTTTAATTGGGTTAAACTCATGATACATGATCAAATCCTAGCAATTTATCCATCATATAAAAAATCTATAAATTGAGATTCAAATCCATCATTTTATCGTCTCAATTTTGAGCAAGTATATTTTATCTAGTTGGGAATAAATGTTTTATCATTTGCAAGATATATCAATTTTTCAATATGTATTTCATTATAATTTTAGTTCATTTTTTGTGTAATTCATCTTTTCACTCTATTAGAGGTGATTTTTTAATTCAATTTGAAGTCTATATTTATTTTCCTCAATGTCTCATTTATTTAAATTCAATGCTTACAAATTGACATGCTTGGTGGGATGCAAACCCACAAATGCTCGGTTACATTTTATATTTTATACTATTAAAGTATTTGATTTATGCTTTATTTGTTATTTAATCTATGTTGATCACATTTTTCTATATCTATCATCTTCGCCTATCCTTCTCTAAGGATATGTTCCACTCATATCTACCACCCTAAGGTGATCCATGTCTCAATCCTTCTCAAGGTCACTCCTCCTCTCTACCTATATCCTTTCTCAATGAGCTAGATCTATCACTGCTACTCCCCAAAACACCTACATTTAAATATTAAAAAAATGTTTAATAAATCATACAACATTGATTAAAACTAACTAAACAATGAAAGCATTTAATATTATAACACCTTATGAATTATATTGAATGTCCCCACCTTGAAATTTATAGCCATCGATGTCAATCACTTATTCATACTATAGCTTTGTTCTCCAAAACATCTACATTTATATAAAAGTGATTTTTTAAGAAAAATAATATTTAACCTACTTTTAACTCAACAATAATGGATGTATTTCTATCATAAACTCTTCATACTCATAACAAAATCATGGCCTAGGTAGAGTATAAAATTTTTTGTTTCCAACCTCATATGTTAATCTAGAGTTAGACTGTCAAAATTGTTGAATTTCATCCTATGTGCTATTAATTAGCTTCTTATCGACTCACGGAAGCCTACTACTAAAAGCCCAAGTATGATTTTCAATAGGACTTTCTAATCATGATCTTATTGATAGTACTTTTGATAATGTTTTACAATTTAGGCTTAATTGAAGACAAGTTTACCTTAATAATTGAGCCTTTTTAATTATTTAATTTGTTACTAATGATGTTATTAGTCTATGAGCAACTCTTTTATCTTTTTCCTTACTATTATTTACAATAGAATTTAATGCATTAAAAAAAACTTTAACATCAATTTCAAACCATTTTGGGGTTCTTGAATGTTTTTAAATTTCAACAAACTCATTACAAAAAGATGGATTTTGAATTTCTTTTTCTTCTTCACATTTAGGTTTGAGCTCTTCTTATGTAATTTTGAGACACATTGAGTTTCATTGGTTCATGGGAGATATTTATAACAAGTATGCAATGAAGTCAAACTTTGTTAGATTTGATTGAAGTAATATGAGATATTTATTTTTCTTTCCAATCTATAATTTCTTGATGTTCTTGGCTATATAATTGAAGTTCATTTATGTTAACAACTATTAGATTAAATATTTTTATCCCCAATTATTTTCAAATGATTTTATACTTTAATCTTTGTATTCTTATTCTTTCTTTCATCGTTTCGTTTAAAATTTGAACCATTTAAGGATGTTATGTTATAGATTATAGTTGTCTTCCAATTCTTTTTAAATCAAGTTAATAGTATGAAAATATTATTGATGAGTAGATGAATTATTACAAGTTCTATTTTTAGATTTGTATTCTCTTTTATC